>JAODUO010000920.1:0-25000 GCA_025642075.2 Ridgeia piscesae | reverse complement strand
CTCCCATCTCTATTTCATCCTCTCTCTCTCTATATATATCTCTCCCCCCTCTCTCTCCCAACTCTATTTAGTCCTCTACTCTCTCTCTCTCTCTCTCTCTCTCTCTCTCTCTCTCTCTCTCTCTCTCTCTCTCTCTCTCTCTCTCTCTCTCCGGAAAGGTAGATATTAACTATTTATAACATCCGAAATTAAGGTCCATATAACATTTATGATATGCTTATAGATTTGTTGCATTTTTATTGCTGTCCATAGTTTCACTGTTTACATTTACAAATAAGCTACTGATTTTTGTTATCCAATTTGTAAAGGAATCTCTGTGGATGTGTTGCAGGCACGAAGATTAAAGTGGCAGAAGCCAACTTAAAAAAGAACTTCACTTACTCGTTCCGTGTCTTCCTGTCCGGCTGTCGTTACTGGGACACGATCAACAACACCTGGTCGACGGACGGATGTCAGGTGAGTAGCGCGAGGGCACGGGGAGTCACGGGGTGGCACGGGGAGTCACGGAGTGGCACGGGGAATCACGGGGTGGCACTTTGAGTCACGGGGTGGCACTGTGAGTCACTGAAGATGACACGGTAGGTCACTGGGTATGTCATGGTGAGTTACGGGGGATGAGACGTTTGGTCCCTGGGGATGACATGATTAGTCACTGGGATGACATGATTAGTCACTGGGATGACACGAGAGTCACTGGGGATGACACGAGAGTCACTGGGATGACACGAGAGTCACTGGGATGACACGAGAGTTACTGGGATGACACGAGAGTCACTGGGATGACACGAGAGTCACTGTGGATGACACGAGAGTCACTGGGATGACACGAGAGTCACTGGGATGACACGAGAGTCACTGGGATGACACGAGAGTCACTGGGATGACACGAGAGTCACTGGGATGACACGAGAGTCGCTGGGATGACACGAGAGTCACTGGGATGACACGAGAGTCACTGGGATGACACGAGAGTCACTGGGATGACACGAGAGTCACTGGGATGACACGAGACTCACTGGGATGACACGAGAGTCACTGGGATGACACGAGAGTCACTGGGATGACACGAGAGTCACTGGGATGACACGAGAGTCACTGGGATGACACGAGAGTCACTGGGATGACACGAGAGTCACTGGGATGACACGAGAGTCACTGGGATGACACGAGAGTCACTGGGGGAAAAAGTCACTGGGATGACACGAGAGTCACTGGGATGACACGAGAGTCACTGGGATGACACGAGAGTCACTGGGATGACACGAGAGTCACTGGGATGACACGAGAGTCACTGGGATGACACGAGAGTCACTGTGGATGACACGTGAGTCACTGGGATGACACGAGAGTCACTGGGATGACACGAGAGTCACTGGGGATGATATGGGTTGCGCGATAAAATCTGTCGATAGATTCAGTCAACTAGTGACTTATGAGCGTCTGACGCCGTCTAATGTCCCCCTTGTCTTGTCTTCAGATCGGGCCCCTGACAACGATCTACGACACGCAGTGTCTGTGCACTCACCTGACGTCATTCGGCGGAGACTTCGTCGTGCCGCCGAACACCATCGACTTCAGCACCGTCTTCTCGCTCGAGAAGTTCCTCGAGAGCATGCCTGTCTTCATCACCGTCATCATCGTCCTCGTCATCTACGTTGGCACGATGGTTTGGGCACGTCGCGAAGACAAAAAGGACTTGATCAAGGTATGCCACCGTAGCCACATGAACCTGACATCAGGTCGCACACGAGTCACAACTAACGGTGTTTCATGATGTTGGCAGGAATACGTACCTTATTATCGACAAATAACGCAGACTGAAACTAATACATACAGTTATGTGCCAAAATATACATAAATTATATGTAGTATGAATCAAAACACAAACTCTCTCTCACGTACACACACGCGCGCACGCACACACACACACACACACGCACGCACACACACACACACACACACACACGCACGCACACGAATACGCTGTGTGCGCCCACGCGTGACCACTCCTCGGTTGTGTGCAGTGGGGCGCGACGCCGCTGGAGGACAACCTGCCGACGGACGAGTACCACTACCAGATGACGGTGTACACGGGCGTGAAGAAGCACGGCGGGACGACGTCCAAGGTCAGCTTCATTCTGTCTGGCGACGAGTCGGACACAGGCGCCAGACGGTTGTTTGACGGCAAGAGAAAGGTGCGTCTGTTATTGCTACGTCTCAACACTGGTTACTGTATAAGTCTATGCCGCAACAAAGCTGCAGGAAACGAGGCTCAGTACACTAGGCGTCTAGGACTGACGTATTAAATATAAAAAAAATGAAATCACACGCCATGCACCAACTGAATGATGCTGGTTTACAATTTCTAAATCAAACGTACTATGTGTCGACTAATATTGAGAAATAGGGTAGCTGACGATAATTCCCAACATAACTTGTCCATTATCATTTGCTAGTATAGCAATGATCACAGATACTCTGGGAAACACCTTGCTCGCTCACAGTACCCTCCCACTTTTCTCGGAAGTTCTTTAGTAGGTATTATAGAAACTCGAAAGACAGCGACACTTTCCAAAGCACCGCACGTTCTGTGTATCAGCTACTGACCCGTGGCGTTGATGAACTATGACGATGTATTTGTGCAGGAGCTTCCGAAAGGCAGCATCTACAACTACATCCTCAGCACGGAGCAGTGCCTCGGCCCGCTCACATACCTACGCATTTGGCACGACAACTGCGGCAAGGGCAAACAGCGAAGTTGGTTCCTTGACCAGGTCCAGTTCACCGACCTCCAGACAGGAGAAAAGTACGTCATGGTTTTGTTTTTATAGACCATGCGTCGTCAGCGTTTTACTCAAATCTAATTAACAGTTAACCAATTCAACGCGATCATAATCGAGGGTAAAACGATCAATAGATCCAGCTGCCTATCATGTGGTGCGAACCAATATATTGTTGCATTTATTGTATCGTTTGTGTTGCTTTCTGGAAACAGCATTGTGTAACCTATTCTTAATTAATCGACATGAGTAGAACTCCTTTTGACTGCCACAATAAATGATGATAGCTAAGTTATCCGTACTTGAGTATTTCATAAGGGGTACTTCATAATAAAAAATGATGGCATTATCAATTTTCCTTTGAATTGAGTACCATCTATATTTTGTTGATGCAGCAACACTATCACTCCGTATAACGTACGATACATATTGTGACTTTGTGTTAGCGCAATTCCTGTGCGTATGTTCTTGTGGCGTGATAATCAGAACAACAGAGTCCCAACCAAATATATCGGGGTCCGAGTCATCTTTGCACGCTTAGGAACTTTTGCCAATCCATGTTGCTTCAGCTAAACAAGTACTTCATAATGAGCCAATCTGCCAGGGGTAAGTGTGAAGCACTTTAAGCCACTGCCAGGGGTAAGTGTGAAGCACTTTGAGCCAGTCTGTATACATAATATATGTATATATATATATATATATATATATATATATATATATATATATATATATATATATATATGCACGTCACACCCGTGCGCAGGTTCTTCTTTCTGTGCGACCGTTGGCTGGCGGTGGAGGAGGATGACGGAATGGTGGAGCGCATCCTGCCCGTGGCCGGCCTGCGAGACCTGACGGCCTTCAAGCACCTCTTCAACTCGTCGGTCCGCAAGAAGCTGAGCAACGACCACATGTGGTTCTCCGTGCTCTCGCGCCCCACCAGGAGCAACTTCACGCGCGTGCAGCGTGTCTCGTGCTGCGCCTCGCTGCTCTTCCTCACCATGATCACCAACTGCATGTTCTTCAAGACGGACGAAAAGGTGAAGCCGGCCTCCATCGACATCGGCCCCGTCTCCTTCACGCTCGCGCAGCTCTTCATCAGCATCGTGACGACGGCGATCGTCTTCCCGCCCAGCATCCTCATCGTCACCATCTTCCGCAAGGTCGGTCGAGTTTCCGGTCCCACGCACGTGCTCCGTTATTCTTATTCTCAAGAAAGCATCTGGTTCATTGTATTTGTGTGTGCGTCGGAACGATTAGTTTACATCTGCCGCTTGTAGTTAAAGGCACGTTCGCACTGCTAGCGTTTATATAATCAGAAAATGTTTTATTAACGGTTATTTTCTTATATCTAATCAATAATGTTCCTGAACTAATGTTACTATTTTTAATATTTTCAAGTTTGTCTTTCTTAATTACGTGACAAATATACCTCACTTCGTACTTTCGCAAACATTCAATAAGAATGCTACAAACACATATTAGTTCCTCTTTGTTTTCCTGCTTTTGTGTTTAATATATTATACCACATTTGGCTAAACTAACATAAATAAACGAGTCTTCAGAAGTCTCTTAAGGTGGTGTAAAGAACCATGAGGCAATGTCACCGTGGCCGATGTAACGTGACGCAGCCATCCGTTATCGGCTGCAGGCTCGTGGCAAGAAGAACACCATCATGCAGATGAACCAGTCGTTGTCGCGCAAGTCGAAGAAGTTCCGGTGGCGGTCCACGGCAGGCGGCGGCTCGTCGCTGTGGAACAACGTAGAGCAGACGAGGTCGGAGAAGTTCAAGGAGAGTCTTCGCAACATCCTGACGCTGCACCAGAAGGCGAAGTACGAGACGGAGGAGCCGGAGCCCGAGGGCAAGAAGAAGAAGAAGGGATTCTCTCTGCCCCACTGGAGCATGTACATCGCCTGGATACGTACGTGCTCTTGTCGACTTGGGGGAATGTGGACGTATTTGTTTCACACAACCTGTTTCTTTCTGTTGGTTGCTGGCTGTCGTAATGTGCATGCTATCTTTAGTATACTATAGGTAAGGCAAAATATATCAACCTTTTGTTATATTTGTTCAAATAACCAATGGCTACTCTGGAGACAACTCTAAACGGTGGGAGTGTGAAAGCGCAATATTTAGTTATACATAAACTGACAAACGTGGTTTGGTTAACTCTACCGCCTATATGGTAATTGCGAGTGAATATGAGTGAATGACTAAATGACTAAATGACTAAATGAAGAAATGAATGAATGAATGAATGAATGAATGAATGAATGAATGAATGAATGAATGAATGAATGAATGAATGAATGAATGAATGAATGAATGAATGAATGAATGAATGAATGAATGAATGAATGAATGAATGAATGAATGAATGAATGAATGAATGAATGAATGAATGAATGAATGAATGAATGAATGAAGTGGTCTTCTTCAGTGTCATCTAAGTCAAGTTGTTTTTGTGTCTTCAAAGGTCTTCTTCAGCATAATCTAAGTCAAGTTGTTTTGTGTCTTCAGTGGTCTTCTTCAGCGTCATCGCGCCCGCGTTCTTCACGATCCTCTACAGCATGGAGTGGGGCCGCGAGAAGTCGATCGAGTGGCTCACCACCTTCCTGCTCTCCTTCTTCCAGTCCGTCATCGTCGTCCAGCCAGTCAAGGTACGTGTCACCGTCACCACAGGACACGGTGACAACGGCAAAAGACATGTGGTTGCAAGATCTCCCCTTATTCTCTTTCCATACCACATTGGCGTCTTGTACGATATCATTATAATATTTAAGATATGCATGCACCAGTAAGTAACCATCTCATTTGTGTCCACTGCTTAATCCTGTGATTCCTGTCATAAGACCTGTGCAGCTTTGATAATACAATTCCAACGTATTTTTGTTCCAAGAGTCAACTTATTGTATCTGGGGCTGTTCCTATTGCTGCGCCAACTGTGTGGAATATGTTCACTCTTGATGTTAGATCCGTTGGAAACTTTACACAGTTCCGTCGTCAATTAAAAAATCTATCATTACAACGTTGCACATCCACCACAGCTCCCAGCTGTTTGACTCGTCTGTTGAAAACTGGAATATTGGCTATGATGAATTTTAAGAATGATCAATGCCATTTGTCTTGATGCGCCTCTCAACTTGATTTCGAAGAATGTAGACTGCGTAAATATATCTTACTTGTTATATCAGGTCTCAGGTGGTTACCTCCAAATAGCCCAAACTGGGGCTAACGCAGGAGCTCTGGATTTAGTGAGTCCACTACAGGTTACACATTTACCCCCTGTGTGGGATCTTTTACGTCCCCTGGCATAGACACCAGATAGAAAAGACTACCGGCTTTTAGTGTCTCTTCCGAAAGAAAACAGGCAAATGTGAGTTTCGAAACGGCGGCAGGTGGGATTGAACCACCCATCGATTGACAGTCCGGCGCTCTACCGCGCCACCACCAATCCCCACAATTGTCATTAGTTATTGTCATTAGTGTCTTTAGTGTTATTGTTATTATCGTTATTATTATCCGAGTGTCTGTTTCTATTTATAAAATCGTATTAGTATCATTATCAAAGTGTATGTTTCCATTACTGTAATTGTTGCTTCATACATATCTTCCTCTATCGCCAGGTGCTCCTGTTGGCTGCCTTCATATCGTGCGTACTTCGCAAACCAGACCTGAATGACGACGAGGAATCGTTCGATGACAGCAACATCATGTCTTCCTGCGAGGACCAGATGGCCAACAAGGATCGCGACCTTCAGGGTGTGTGCAAGATGACTCAGAATTAACACATCAAAGTTGATGTGGCATCGAGTGTGTCTATCTTTGCCTGGACACATACGACCCACGTACACTTTGTATAAGCTTGCGGATAAGCCCGTTGGATAAACTTGCAATATATCCATCGACTCTTTGTGCTTTTTCATTTTGTACTCTTTTAAGAATTAATCTCTGCGATAATATATATTCGGCAACATGATTGCAATGTTCTTCCACTAACATTAAATGTTTTCTCCCAGATATCATTCAGCGTCGCAAGATGGCGGCGAGCCAGGTGGCGCCACCGGACATGGCGTCATTGGAAAAAGCCCGCGAACTGCGCATGAACGAGCTGCAGATGGAGGCGATTCTCAAGGAAATGATTGTGTATTTCTTCTTCCTGCTCGTCATCTTCTTCCTGTCTTACCAAGCACGTGACTCTGACTCCTTCATCTACGCAGACAACGTCAAGAACACATTTGAACGCAACTCGCCCGCCTACTCAAATGTACGTGTGACCTAGATAGAAACAAAGACATGTTTTTGTAATAAGGGTTTACTGCAGAATGTTTTTTAAAGACATTTGTTCCGTTGGCGACACACAAGAGCGTTCACTTCGATGTGTAGCCTATTTCACTGTATATGTATTATTGTAATGGGTTGTAACGAAGTGCACGATACTCTAGTAGACTAGTAGCGCTAATCACTGTAATATTGTCTGTATTGCAACCACCGCACCTACTACAACGTTAGCTTACAGCTACCTCGTTAGCGACTCTGAAACGGCACCTGACGAGACCTCAGTGAACACAACCTTCTGAAATGGCTGTAACTATCAGATAATGACATTTGCCAACTGATCAAATATCTTAGCCAACTATGATTCACTACGTATACGTCTTTGTGTGCACTATGCGACTGGGAGTCGTTATCTTATCGACTATCATTGCGACAGATCAAATCCCCCGACACCTTCTGGTATTGGATCAACAACACACTGCTGCCCAACCTGTACTCGGGCGAGTGGTACAATGGCAAGAAACTCAAGTGGAGAGAGGCGCTACAGATAGACGACCGCAACACCATCAGAGTGGGCGTGGGTCGCTTCAGGCAGCTCAGGATCAAAGACGGTCAGTGATAAGTCTACGGCTTTGTAAATAGGACAACTCCAGTAATCCAAACAACTTTGGATAGGGTGTATGCCGTCCACGCACCACTTATAAATAATACTAAGGCGTACAAATTTAACATCGGTGATTTGCAAACAATTAGAAAGACTAATTAAAGATCACCTGGTTGATTTTCTTGTTAAAAATAAATTGATAAACCCATCTCAACATGAGTTTTTAAAAGCGAGGTCATGCTTAACAAATATGTTATGTTTTTTGGAAGATGTCACAAAGTGGGTAAATGAGGGATCACCAGTAGATATAATCTATTTGGATTTTAAAAAAGCCTTTGACAAAGTGCCACACCAAAGACTACTACTTAAACTAAAGGCCCATGGCATAGGAAATGGTATGATCAACTGGATAGAAAAATGGCTTATTGATAGAAGACAAAGAGTAGTAGTTGATGGGGAGGTTTCAAACTGGAAATCGGTTTTGAGTGGAGTACCGCAGGGATCAGTACTGGGGCCTATTTTATTCTTAATATATATCAATGATTTGGATGATGACACAACAAGCAAGGTGTTGAAGTTTGCGGACGACACAAAAGTGTTTAGGAAAATTAAACGTGATGCAGATAGACAGCATTTACAAGATGATCTTAATAAGTTGATAGAATGGTCTGAGAAATGCTGTTTAATTTTGGAAAGTGTAAGTGCCTCCACACAGGACATGGGAATGAAGATGCACAATATACAATGGGTGGTACTGTACTAAATACTACCTTAAAGGAAAAGGACTTACGGTTAACTATTAGTGCTGACATGAAGGTATTAGAGCAGTGTGGAATTGCAGCAGCGAAGGGAAACCAAATTCTTGGATTAATTAGGCGAAATATAGTGTACAAAGAAAAAGAACTAATAATACCGCTGTATAAAACAATAGTTAGGCCTCACTTAGAATATTGTATACAAGCATGGAGGCCATATCGCAAGAAGGATATTGATATGCTAGAAAGAGTACAAAGGAGAGCAACCAAAATGATACCAAAACTCAGGAATATTAGTTATGAGATGCGTCTAAAAGAATGTGGTTTAACAACACTAGAAACCAGAATATTAAGAGGAGATCAGATTGAGGTGTTTAAAATATTGAATGGGTATGAAAATATTGACAGAAATATTTTTTTCACAGTCAAGGAGGAGAGAAGGACTAGAGGACATGGAGTTACATTAGCAAAGAAGCAGTGTAGACTGGATATTATAAAATTTTCATTTTCACAAAGAACAGTAAACGAATGGAACAGATTATCAGCTGATTGTGTAGGTGCTAGTAGTGTTAATATATTTAAAAATAAAATCGACATATACCTAAGACTTAGATAGATAGGTTGGACTCTCGATAAGCCAAATGGCTTCCTAGTCCACCTGCCATCTAGAGTTCAATATCTAGGTGGCAACCTTGTTAAATCTTGTTAAAATTAAAGTTATATATTGACATATTTGTCTGTCTTCAAGAGACGGAGTTACTAATACAAATACAGGGGTATATACCGACATCCTCCTATATATATACTATATATATATATTATATATATATATATATATATATATATATATATATATATATATACATATATATATATAAAATATAAAATATATATATATCTATATGTATATATGTGTACATATATATATATATAATATATATATATATATATACAACATACATACGAATATATATATATATATATATATATATATATATATATATATATATATATATATATATATATATATATATATATATATAAAACATATATACAACGTATAATCAATACAAATATATATATATATATATATATATATGTATATATATATATATATATATATATATATATATATATATATATATATAACATACATATATACAACGATATACAAGGCAGTACGAACAAACATATGCATATACTGTAAATACCCGACTGTATACTATTTGTGTTCCACCAGCCACCAAGAGGTAATTGGACGAGAGATTAATGTGGTGTGACTCTGCGGCGTCTTTCAGACACGTGCAAGGTGCAGCCGGCCTTCCAGCAGTTCATCAAGCACTGTCGCAACGGCTACAACTGGCTGGACGACGACGCCAAGGACTACTGAAGGGCTGGAAGCTGCCGGGAGACGACCTGCCGCCGCCCACCGGCAACGAGACGAGGCCGGAAGTGAAGGAGGTGAAGCACGACAAGAAGAGCTCGTGGGTGTACCGCAACTCGGTGGAGACGAAGACAGCGCCCTACTCTGGCGCCATCACCATGTACAAGGTACACGGTCACGCTCTCTTTCGTTGTTCTGGGTTATGGTCATTATGTGTGGCAGACACTGGCGGCCACGTCGTCCGAAAGATGTCTCATTGTTCTGGGTTCTAGACATTATGTATGGAAGACACTGGCGGCCACTTCGTCCGAAAGATGTCTCTCATTGTTCTAGACATTATGTGTGGAAGACACTGGCGGCCACGTCGTCCGAAAGATGTCTCTCATTGTTCCAGACATTATGTGTGGAAGACACTGGCGGCCACGTCGTCCGAAAGATGTCTCTCATTGTTCTGGGTTCTGGATATTATGTGTGGAAGACACGGGCGGCCACGTCGTCCGAAAGATGTCTCTCATTGTTCTGGGTTCTGGACATTATGTGTGGAAGACACGGGCGGCCACGTCGTCCGAAAGATGTCTCTCATTGTTCTGGGTTCTGGACATTATGTGTGGAAGACACTGGCGGCCACGTCGTCCGAATGATGTCTCTCATTGTTCTGGGTTCGGGACATTATGTGTGGAAGACACGGGCGGCCACGTCGTCCGAAAGATGTCTCTCATTGTTCTGGTTTCTAGACATTATGTGTGGAAGACACTGGCGGCCACGTCGTCCGAATGATGTCTCTCATTGTTCTGGGTTCGGGACATTATGTGTGGAAGACACTGGCGGCCACGTCGTCCGAAAGATGTCTCTCATTGTTCTGGGTTCGGGACATTATGTGTGGAAGACACGGGCGGCCACGTCGTCCGAAAGATGTCTCTCATTGTTCTGGGTTCTGGACATTATGTGTGGAAGACACTGGCGGCCACGTCGTCCGAATGATGTCTCTCATTGTTCTGGGTTCTGGACATTATGTGTGGAAGACACGGGCGGCCACGTCGTCCGAAAGATGTCTCTCAATGTTCTAGACATTATGTGTGGAAGACACTGGCGGCCACGTCGTCCGAAAGATGTCTCTCATTGTTCTGGGTTCTAGACATTATGTGTGGAAGACACGGCGGCCACGTCGTCCGAATGATGTCTCTCATTGTTCTGGGTTCGGGACATTATGTGTGGAAGACACTGGCGGCCACGTCGTCCGAAAGATGTCTCTCATTGTTCTGGGTTCTGGACATTATGTGTGGAAGACACTGGCGGCCACGTCGTCCGAAAGATGTCTCTCATTGTTCTGGGTTCTAGACATTATGTGTGGAAGACACGGGCGGCCACGTCGTCCGAAAGATGTCTCTCATTGTTCTGGGTTCTGGACATTATGTGTGGAAGACACGGGCGGCCACGTCGTCCGAATGATGTCTCTCATTGTTCTGGGTTCGGGACATTATGTGTGGAAGACACTGGCGGCCACGTCGTCCGAAAGATGTCTCTCATTGTTCTGGGTTCTAGACATTATGTGTGGAAGACACGGGCGGCCACGTCGTCCGAATGATGTCTCTCATTGTTCTGGGTTCGGGACATTATGTGTGGAAGACACTGGCGGCCACGTCGTCCGAATGATGTCTCTCATTGTTCTGGGTTCGGGACATTATGTGTGGAAGACACTGGCGGCCACGTCGTCCGAAAGATGTCTCTCATTGTTCTGGGTTCTAGACATTATGTGTGGAAGACACGGGCGGCCACGTCGTCCGAAAGATGTCTCTCATTGTTCTGGTTTCTAGACATTATGTGTGGAAGACACTGGCGGCCACGTCGTCCGAATGATGTCTCTCATTGTTCTGGGTTCGGGACATTATGTGTGGAAGACACGGGTGGCCACGTCGTCCGAAAGATGTCTCTCATTGTTCTGGGTTCTAGACATTATGTGTGGAAGACACTGGCGGCCACGTCGTCCGAATGATGTCTCTCATTGTTCTGGGTTCGGGACATTATGTGTGGAAGACACTGGCGGCCACGTCGTCCGAATGATGTCTCTCATTGTTCTGGGTTCTGGACATTATGTGTGGAAGACACGGGCGGCCACGTCGTCCGAAAGATGTCTCTCATTGTTCTGGGTTCTGGACATTATGTGTGGAAGACACGGGCGGCCACGTCGTCCGAAAGATGTCTCTAAATTGTTCGGGGGACATTATGTGTGGAAGACACGTGCGGCCACGTCGTCCGAAAGATGTCTCTCAATGTTCTAGTTGACATTATGTGTGGAAGACACTGGCGGCCACGTCGTCCGAAAGATGTCTCTCATGTTCTAGACATTATGTGTGGAAGACACTGGCGGCCACGTCGTCCGAAAGATGTCTCTCATTGTTCTGGGTTCTGGACATTATGTGTGGAAGACACTGGCGGCCACGTCGTCCGAAAGATGTCTCTCATTGTTCTGGGTTCTGGACATTATGTGTGGAAGACACTGGCGGCCACGTCGTCCGAATGATGTCTCTCATTGTTCTGGGTTCTGGACATTATGTGTGGAAAACACGGGTGTCTAGTTCGTCCGAAAGATGTCTCTCATTGTTCTGGGTTCTGGTCATTATGTGTGGAAGACACGGGCGCCTACGTCGTCCGAATGATAACTCTCTCATTGTTCTGGGTTCTGGACTTTATGTGTGTATTCTAAGAATGTATAACGTACTATTAAAACATATTTTCAGAGACGCGTAAGACTATTGATCAGCTAATCACCTCGTCCGTATAATCCAAATAATCCGATACAAAGGTCTTGTTACATTTTAAAAACAGTATTTTTCTGTGGAACACTTCTTTTCGTGTCATTGACATCCGGGAACTGTTGCATGTGACATTGCAGGGAGGCGGCTACACGTTCAACTTCCGGCGGAGTCTGCGCACGACGAAGCGACTGATGAGGGAGCTGGAGAAGAACGAATGGGTCGACACGAGGACTCGCGCCGTCTTCATTGAGTTCACTCTCTACAACGCCAACGTCAACCTGTTCGCGTCTTGCATCATGGTCATCGAGTTCATCTCCAGTGGTTCTGCCGTCACCCGGTCGGAGGTGAAGGTGAGCCAGACGGGGCCGGTGTCGCAGGCAATGTGCCAGGTGGCTGTGATTATGCGGGGTTTTATGTCTTTCATGAATAAAACACGATTATCGAAAGAACGACACTCACAATACTTGCGAAATATCCATCTTACGATTTACTGATTTTGTTTGTGAATAAACGTGTTTTTAAATGTTTTAATGGTAAATTTAATTTATATCGCTGGTTACCCGTATGAATTTAGTTATTACCGGCTTATTATTCCGAATATTTACAGTGTATTATATATATATATATATATATATATATATATATATATATATATATATATATATGCCAACAAATGTTATTCACGGGAAGATACTAAATATCCAAGAGGCGTCAAAAGATGTAGCGTGACGCTATTACGATTAATATCTGTCCGTCACCTTGTCATGTGCGTGTCACAGTTAATCCCATTGCACATGTCGTCCTCAGATCTTCCGTATGTCGAGTTACGTCGGCGGCTTCGGCGTCATCGTCCTCTTCTTCGAGATCATCTACCTCGTCTTCACGCTCTACTTCCTCGCCCGCATGATTCGGCTACTGCGCAAGGAGCGCATGAAGTACTTCCAAGACTTCTGGAACATGCTCGAGTTCGCCACGCTCGTCATGGGCATCGTCGCCATCGCCATGTACGCCATGAAGAAGCTGTTCGGTGCCCTCGCCATGAAGCTGCTGGAGGAGAGTGGGTCAGGTAGGTGCATGGCGCTCAACCGTCACCGTCGGCGGTCCCTTGTTGTAATGATGCCGCCTGGTCAAGTTCGCCACGATTCGTGTGTCGTATTTCTGGGGATCATCTCACTAAGATAAAGAGATCTTAAGACAAATAGTCATTAGACAAAATCAGTTGTTAAATTAAATGATTTTTCCCCTCAAAATGCAAATCTTCATTGTCGCATTACCGAGGATTCTATTTCCACGTCGCATCAGTGACAATGTCCTGCTAGCGTGTCATGGTGTTGATAGTTCTTAGTTTAAGAACTCTTAGCAACATCGGTGAAATGGTCCCCCAATCTCACACTTCTCACTGAAGCTGTTGAAGTTTCTGATTGTTCTTATTATTAATTATTATAATTGTTATTGCAACGTATTCCGATGTGTTGCCGCGCCAGTACAGCATTCGTCAACATGTTGGTGGCACTTACTATATATCGTCATACCGCATCTTTGTCAGATCTCTACGTGACGAATCCAATTTAAGCACAGTGCCTTCCTTCGAATATATGTTAAGTCAATGACACAAAAGGAGAATCATTGCCATAGAAATAATGCGTTAATTGTTATTGGACGATGGTACACTGTGGCCAGTTATGTCTAAGGTATAGGCAATATACACATGTCTTAAAACGGTAGAGTAGACATTCACTCTCATTCACATTGTAACACCGACAACGTGCGGCATCTCTCTGGCACGTACGGTTAACGACGACGGCCACTTGACACTTGTCACGTGACTGTTGCAGGCGACTACGTCAACTTCGTGACGATCTCGATCTGGGACGAGATGTTCGGTCTGGTCCTCGCGTGCGTCGTCTTCGTGTCGACGATCAAGTTCATCAAGATGCTCAAGTTCAACCGGCGCATGAGCATGCTGGGTGACACGATCAAGTTGGCGACGAAGGACCTGAAGATGTTCAGCATCACGTTCTTAATCTACTACTGCGCCTTCTGCTTCATGGGCTACCTTCTGTTCGGAAGCAAGCTGCCCAACTACGGCACGTTCGCCGGCACCTTCGAGGCACTCTTCGCCTTCGCTCTCGGCGACTTCGACTTCGAGGCGTTCGAGGACGCGCATCGCATTATGGGACCGGTCTTCTTCTTCCTCTACGTCGGCATCGTCTACATCGGGCTGATGGGCATGTTCCTCACAATCATCTACGACGCCTTCGCGCAGGTGAAGGCCAACGCCGACATGCGCTCCAACGACTACGAGATCGTCGACTTCATGATGCGCAAATTCAAAGGCGTCTTCGGTTGGACTTAAGATGGCCGCTTGACGCGCGCGACTCACGACACTGTGTATACCTGTAGTCGCGATTGTAGACGCTGCTACTAGCATAGTCGTGTATAGCCTACTCGATCAGACACGTGATAATTGTAATCCGGCTGCTAAACGATGGACGTCACGTAGATAACATAAACCAAATGTTTTTAATTAACCGAAAATTAATATAACATTGTAATTATAAATGATTCAGATATCGGAAACGACGTAGTTGTATACAGTGGTTCTTCTCTGGCACGCACGACAAGCACAGCTCACTGTGTACGAGTCACCTTCGACAAAAGAACAGCTCTAGGAGCAGCTTCACACGATATACGTGTCACCGTCACACGATATACGTGTCACCGTCACGCAGCGTCTACTGCAGTCAACGGCCGTGTCGTATCTCGACCGACGTCCATGATATATCTAAAATACTCCTCAGTAATGCCAGTCGATCGACAAATTTGATCCTTAATTTGATCGTAATGAACATTTCGATTTCTAGCCGTAAAGTTAATGTTAACGCAGCAGTTGCAGTGTCAACTAGACATGGAATCGCACAAGTAGGTCGGGTGATAAAATACTGGTTTCTTCATGGCTGTTGATTGGACGCACCGAAGGTGACGTGACGTCTCCGCTCGCTCGTGATTGGCTGATATGGCATCATCCGACACAGGTCGACCGCGGGTCGCGTAGAAGAGGTGCGTTGACGTCATTCGGCAGAGTAATACAAAGAGCAGCAGATACGTCACATATCGCGTCACTGGCTAATGAAGTACGATGGTAGCACGTGACAACCTCAACCAAGATCGAGGCGCCGCAAAAGTCACGTGACGCGAACAGGTTCCGCAGGAGGAGATTGAGAAGAGGGCGCCAAGCGACGAGTTGGTATGACGCGTATAGTTGGGTGCTTTACGTGCGGACGGACACGACCGAGTAGGTGAATGTGAAGGGACGGCGGCACGGCCCCTTTTTGTGATACTTTATCGTGCATTCCAAATTATCGTTACTGAAATATATTTTATGTTTTGCATTCCATTGTGCTTCTGCAGCAGTATTAGGAAGAGTGTATATAGCAGTGTACAAACGTGTTATACTATATCATATATATACGTGTCGGTTATAGTAATAAAATATTAATATCAACAAAGCATAACTCTTAATATTGATATATAAATAATAGTAGAAGCAAAGTCAGCACCGTCATTGTTACACACGACAGTCGTGTCAAGATGATGTCATCTCCTGGAAATGACAAGGAACTGAAACACCGCCGAGCTTGACGTGTATGTTACTGTAACAATACTTATGGCGCACTGTGATGAATAAAATGGGTTCTCCCATCTGAGCGTTCCGTCGTCATCTCTTCGTAGGTGCGTCGTCTCAACGCTACACGTAAACTGGGACGTTATTCAACGGTACGCGAGACTGTGTACCTCCGTAAGTTGTGTATTGGCCGTCACTACTTTGTCGGGTCATGCCCGTCGGGTCATGCCCGTCGGGTCATGCCCGTCGGGTCATGCCCGTCGGGTCATGCAGGTCTATTCAGCACACACACACACACACACACACACACACACACACACACACACACACACACACACACACACACACACACACACACACACACACACACACACACACACACACACACACACACACACACACACACACACACACACACACACACACACACACACACACACACACACACACACACACACACACACACACACACACACACACACACACACACACACACACACACACACACACACACACACACACACACACACACACACACACACACACACACACACACACACACACACACACACACACACACACACACACACACACACACACAAAACACACACACACACACACACACACACACACACACACACACACACACACACACACACACAACACACACACACACACACACACACACACACACACACACACACACCACACACACACACACACACACACACACACACACACACACACACACACACACACACACACACACACACACACACACACACACACACACACACACACACACACACACACACACCACCCACGTACGCTCTGCCAGCCATACCGCGTTCGGACCACAGAGAGACGGGCATCTGGCTGAGATCGGGCAACGACATTAAAACACTGACAGAGCTAGCAAAAAACAATTGGAATTGAAGAGTCTTTGGGGCTCAGCGACATAAACTACCCGCAGAATATTTATACCGCAAGAACAGTTAATCATCATTACATTATCATCAGTTTTACTAACCAATTGCCGTACACCTTAAGTTCAGATGCATACAGTGCGACAAATACATAACTCTGTATGAATGCAATAAGTATTACTAGGCTCTACACGCGACATTAATTAAAAAATACACCACTATATAATATCTACCTTGTTTAGTAGGCCTACAGCAGAGTATTACATACAAAGCAGATTATGTAGGTGCTAGACTCTAACGTCGCGAAATTGATTGCGTGAACGTTAATAGAAAACCCCACTCACTTGTATGAACGAAAATTCCGCAGCTCGCGTGGACGGTTAAAGTAGATTTACGTCATAACTATTGCGAATTTTCGTTTGCTGAAGGAAGACACGCAGAGAGCTTATACACACTGACAGAACTTTTGACACTAGACTTGGTCGACATTATGGATACCTGATCGCGCGCGAGGGGTTCGTGTGTGTGTGTGTGTGTGTGTGTGTGTGTGTGTGTGTGTGTGTGTGTGTGTGTGTGTGTGTGTGTGTGTGTGTGTGTGTGTGTGTGTGTGTGTGTGTGTGTGTGTGTGTGTGTTGTGTGTGTGTGTGTGTGTGTGTGTGTGTTGTGTGGTGTGTGTGTGTGTTGTGTGTGTGTGTGTGTGTGTGTGTGTGTGTGTGTGTGTGTGTGTGTGTGTGTGTGTGTGTGTGTGTGTGTGTGTGTGTGTGTGTGTGTGTGTGTGTGTGTGTGTGTGTGTGTGTGTGTGTGTGTGTTGGTCCCACTGTTTATGCTATGGGAACATATAGGGTGTATTATTATTAGAGGCTGATGTCACGTCTGTAGGTGCCCGCTGTAGATCTATGTGTCACCTACTAGCTTACAACAAGCTTACTCTTTATTTATATATGCGACAACTTCAGGACTTTCGTAGTTTTCACTCTTGAAGTTGTGAAGTTGTTCGTATTCAACTTCAAAAAGGCGTGGAGGGAAATTACCACTCCTGGCCGTATCATAACCTGGCAATATAATATCACATAACTACTATACCTTCAGGAATCAGGACACACAATCAGACTTTGTAAACCGCCGCTACAGCTTGTTTTACTATTTAAGCAGTAGGGCCTACTACGATTCCATATTTGCCAACTGTCCCGTTTTGTCCAGATTTCCAAAGATTGTCCTGATAACAAATGAAAGTGACTTTTTTATTTTTCGTATTTTTGCCCTGCCGATTCAAACGTCCTTTTGTTTTATTGGTAAAATTGCCGATTTGCGAATTGCAGTTAACCGCAGTTTTCTGATTGGTCGTATACACACCAATCACTATTATAATAGTATAAAGGTATTTATTAATTATGCATTGACAGAACTGGGACGATAATCATGTAGAATATTTGAATTTCTTATAAAGACAACTGTGCATATAATTTATATGTATCAACTGTACTTATAACAGAGCATCGAATGATAACAGTGTATACTATTATAAAGCATAAAATAAAATAACCTCTCAAGAAACCTTGTTTTGTTTTCTTCTGTATATATCGTGAGAAACGGTCAATATATACGGAAGAAAAAAATTTCTTGAGAGGTAATTTCACTTTATTTAGCATGACCCATGAAACCGGATCTTTACATTCGAATATTATTTTTAAGCAGTTTTGATTGTGATGACCAGTTTAATTACGTTAGATAATGTAAAAATACACACCTATTATTATTAGCATAGTGGGAGTGACATTCGCCACGTATATATATAATGTAAATATAATTAATTAAAAATCACTATCTGGTGTCCACTTTAAATGTTCAAACTTGGCGTGATAGAGATCTATTTACCCTAGACAATAATGGTTTCAGGTGTCAGGTGTGACCGTGCGGCTTTAATGTGACACACAGTTTCCTATCTACTTGTTGCCACAATTGTTATTGATTCTGAAAAACAAAATACCCGAAAATGTTTAAATTGTCTTCATGTAAAATGACCCCAAAACACATGAAATTGCACTTAGAACATCTAATTTTCAAAACAGATCGACCGAGTCATAAAATGTCCCGCTTTTCACTTTCATAAAATTTGCAAGTATGTCATTCTAGTTGAAGCAGACTTATGCGTCAATTAAGAGTGTGGGCTGGCAGTAGCGTCTCCCGTATAGGGATACATCGTGTGCTCTCATTCTTTCCTGTTTTTCGATTTCACAACAGACCAGCAAAATGCAAATCTCATAGGTGTTTGTAAATAATAAAGTATGTCATTAATGTCAGAAAACATTGGTTCATCCACACGTTGCTACTAAAAGAAATACATATGGATTGCGCCGTCATCTCGTCAAATACCCGAAAACTCATTTGCCTATCCTGTCGGAATGTGCGCA
This sequence comes from Ridgeia piscesae, assembly GCA_025642075.2. Classification (NCBI taxonomy): domain Eukaryota; kingdom Metazoa; phylum Annelida; class Polychaeta; order Sabellida; family Siboglinidae; genus Ridgeia; species Ridgeia piscesae. Next base: position 5,480 of record JAODUO010000920.1, on the reverse strand, counting down.
TTGATTTAGCACGATTTCCACCTACAGAATCAACTCTAGATGGCAGGTGGACAAGGAAGCCCTTTGGCTTATCGAGAGTCCAACCTATCTAGCTAAGTGTATTCCGCCTTTCTGAGGTACATGTCGATTTCATTGTTAAACACATTAACACTATTAGCATCTACACAAACAGCTGGTAATCTTTTCCGTTCATTTACTGTTCTTCGTGAAAATGAGAATTTTTCAATATCTAATCTACACTGCTTCTTTGCTAATGTAACTACATAGGTCAAATGCAAAATATTTCACAACACTTAAATCGGCTGTCCACATACCTATATTTTGACAACAAAATTACTGCTCTAGGTGGCGTAGGTCATGAGATATAGGATCAGTAGTTTTGGCGGCCGCCATCTTTAAAAATGGCGGATATGAATGTCGGAAATGGTCAAAAGTAATATATTTGAAATGGATGTCCCCGAAAAAAACCTATATTATATACCAAAACAACTGATTTACTTGAAGCAGTTGTTAAGATATGAGAAAATGTGTTTACGGCGGCCATCTTGGAAAATGGCCGCCAACGCCTTCCAAGGCGAAATCTGAGATGGCCCTATATCCAAATATTTTTGTAATTATGTGCCTTACATTTGTGCCAAATTTCATGCTTGTATCATAAAACGCACAATTCATTCATATATCGGCTGGGCTACGAAAGATGAGGCGTTGCCATACGTGCATGCCACCACTCCCACAAGGGTTGTACCGTACCGTCTTTATCTTCAAGAGGTGATGAACCGATGCAGACAAAAACACGAAAGTCTGATAAGCGAAGCGCTGCCGTGTAAAAGTCTCGTCGCACAGGGTAAGCCGCATTAATCTGTGCTAATTACAGATTTCTGGATTTTGTTAAGGCTTAGTTGTCCAGCATGCCAAACATTTCGACATTTTTAACATGCTGATAATAATACTAAATATAATAATATTTATTTCATACAAAAGTATACCTAAAATAAACAATACATAAAATACAAATACGACAATAAATAAGATGACATAATGCCAGCATTATTAACTTTTTTTTCTCAAGTTATCAACACAGTTTGTAATGTTTGTACCCAGTACGTGTTTATATACATAGCCGCTATGCCTATGACATAGGACATCTAAAATGTATACATCGGTATGATAAAAAGCCGATTTTTAGTGGCTTTTTCAGTCTGCCAAAATCTATGCATACTCTATTGTACCATGGCCATTTTATAATGTTTAAAGACATGCATGCTACTCACTCAATGACATTGTTGGTCAGATTATGACAATGGCCCATACTTTTGTCTGTACTTGAAATATGCAGTCTACAGGACATTGGCATCCAACACTACAATTTATCGATAACACAAACATTCCTCTTCTGTGTCCAGTGGCTGGCACTGGCCACACAGACACCTGTAAAAATACTAATTCAGTCCAGCTAACTGGGCGAGCTTTGCAATAAAACAGGAGGTGCCGCTGTCACACGCCTCATTCGTTGATATTACGGAGTGGCTATACGGCCGGATACGGACGAATAGCCTGGGGGAATATACGTCCGGTTACGGACAAATAGCCTGGGCTGGGGGGACTATACGTCCGGATATGGCCAAATGGCGTATGTCGGGCCCCAGGCTATTTGTCCGGACACATTTCTCGCGGGAGTTACACTTAAGACTTACAACACATCGATTGACTATGCGAACATTACGCATGCTTGCGTGCACGGCCGTAGAGCGCACACACAAGACTCAAGTCAAGAGCAGCTCGGTCTCGAAGAAGTCGAAGAAGAAGGGGATGCGATCTCATCAAAGGCATTATTACGGAATTATTTACAGTCAATTATTTATGCTACGACTATACCTACACTATTGTGATATGCCCCACTGTATAGCTAATGTTTCATTATGCATTTTAAACGAGCGATATATAATATTAATAATTTATATCTAGAATGAAAATATAAAACATACTGCAGTATGATGTAAATAAATGACAGCATTTAGCAATATAACTATACTTCAACACACATATTAGACCATGCATTATTACAAAAGACGATTTTTTTATCAAATTTAAACAGCTAGCACTGAACTAAGTCTAAGTAATAAGATATGCCCGCGGCTATAAACCGTGGCCCGTAGGCGTAGCTGTCAGTACAGTCCTACAGTTAATTCGCCGTACGCTAAACAAAAATCCGCAGTGAGATTTCGCTCTAGTCGCCTATAAAAAATAACAAAGAAACTGGGACTTACATTAAGCTACTGAGATCACTATATTATCCCATACCAGTCAGTGTTTCCTAGTAGGTTGGGAAGGACAGCTTCCCCACGGTCAACGGCTTGCCCGTCGTTGACGTTGTCAGCTTCAGACTCGCAGTCGGTGAGTGTTGACTCGAACTTATAAATAAGCCTCGACTACTGCATCGTCCTGTGCGCTAAATTGGGGTAAAATTTCACCGTGGTAGGATTGAGGGCGTTGTTGTATTTTTACCTATTGTTTATTACGATGTATGTGGGTGGTTATTCACTTTAATAAACTTGTTGGGGAATTAAACAGATGTTTAGATGAAGAAGTGTCTAACATTGAAATTAATTGAAAGTGAACTATGATGGACTATGGTTATTTTATGATCACTTTAACAAAAAATCTGACTGAGCATATGTAGGTAGGTATACCTTGTTATGGCTAAACGTGAATGGTATAAAATTATAAAGAATGGGGAAAATTTATGTTACATAATGTTAGTTTGATGTATTTATTTAGGCTTCAAAAATGGTTTGAAACAAGTTGTTCATGTAGCAGTTTAACAGGCATAGGTGGTACAATTTATCCAGTGACAAAAGTAAGCTACCTTTACTGCACTTGTGTGTTTTAAAATACATGACAAATTAGTAGATGAGAGGACAGAAAGAGACATGCAGGCCTTCGTACCTGGGAAGAGTAATTAATTACAAGTTATCAGGTTATTGCACAGATAAACACTATGATGTTTCTTGCGAGCAGGGTTCTTTGTGATGCGAGAGTGTGAGTACATGCTGGGCCAGGACATGCGGGAGTTATACATTGACCTGCTGACACGCAAGGATGCACCAGTGAAGATGCGCTGTCAGGTGCTACGCAACATGCTCATGTACTTGATGGAGGAGGAGGCGAGGATGATCAAGGCTGATCAGGAATGTAAGTTCATCTCAGTCTCCTCGACAAACTTTTGCTCCAAAGTAAGTTAAATCATACAATAAACCATTCTTAGAGCCATGAACAATATATTCAATGTTGTCATATCCAGTGTCGTGAGTTTGTATCAGAACTAGGTGTAATAATATTATTAATATTCTGACAATAATAATCTGCTTTCATACATCCACAACAATGTGTGGTGGTGGTTTATGTGTGTTCATGTCAATGTTTTCCTTCTAAATGGTGTGCCTCCCAGACTTAATGTATTAATCTATACCAACTCAGATGATAAGCAATGCCTTTAAAATTGCAATTTGTGTTGATTGTTCTTACCATCATTGAATGTAGGGTTTACACTGGACATTAGACATGTTAATTGAATGTTCACATTGTCATGCATGTTTTTTTTATTGTTCGGGCTATAGGGGATGTTTTACATAACTAGCCCTGTGAAACACTGCTCAGAAGCATCATCGTCTGGAGCAGTGCATTTTTGCTAGCAACAAAAATAAATGCGATATGTAATAATAATTATTAAAATATATGTGTAGAAAAATTGGGAAAAAAAGTTTTTTTTGGGGAAAAACGGGGGGGTTTGGGGTGGCTTCCTTAAAAGTTTTTGTGGCTTTTTTAGTGAGTAACTCTATTTTTGGGAAAAAAAGGAGTTAACAGTGTTTTTGTTTCAGTGTAACGATTACCTGTTGCTTTTTATAAATTAATGACCCTTTTATCTAGATTTAATATGGTTTTTTGTAGCGTGAAACATGCAAACCCCCAAGATGGCCAGGGTTTGACTCCTTTTTTTTTTCTGATCTTGAACCTGAAAACAATGCCCTTTTCCCATTTGAAAAATTGGGCAGTAAATTCCCAAAAACCAAAAAACCCATGAAAATTTTGTTTGGTTTGGTTTTTTGTTTTTTGCATTTTTGACACTCATAATTTGTTTTTCGTTTTTCTCCCCAAATCTTTTTTAAAACGGGGCCTTTTTTTCCCCATAAAAATTTCCCTTAAAAGGTAAGGTAACACCCTTTTGGTTTCATCACCCTTACTGTCCATGCCCCCATGGTAAATCTTTTGTGGGTGTTAATTTAAAAACGGGGGTTATCTAGAGGTTTGGGGAATAAAAATGTTATTAGTTAAAAAATATCTGATTAAAGAATGCTGTTGATGTGTGTGGGGTGTTGCAGTTTTAAATTTGACATTTGGGAAAAAAGGACAGACCAAGGCTGCCCAACAAGTAAAATCGAAAGAATACCCGGGCCTTTCATAACAAAAATTACACCAAAAGCGGGTTTTAAAAAATTGGCAGATAAAGGGAGACCCCCCCTTTAACATTTTAAATAAATTGATCTGTTTTGGCCTAAAGCCTGCATATTGGGCCTTTTAAAGACTTATATGGGGGCCATCTGAGTATGACATTTTTATGTAGAGAATACAAATTAATGTAGTGATAATAATGAAGAACCTTTAAAAAAGAAAATGGTTTAATTTGGTTTTTATAAAAAAATTTAATAATTTTTGGGGAATTTTGGTTTAACAGTTTGAGACCCTTGTTTGAAAAATTTTCACTTAATGAAGAATCCGGGGAAGAAAAAAGGGGTTAAATTTGAAGAACTAATTAAAAGGAAAAATCGCCTTGGTTGAAGGAATGCGGGTCAAATTCATCCGAACTAGTTTGGGTCCGTGGCATGCAGGGAAACAAACATTATTTTACCCCCATCGGGGTAACCTGGACAAGTGTCCCTTCCAGTCTCTGCTCAAATGTTTAAAAGGGGGGTTTATTTTTTTCCTACTGGGGGGGAATTGTGTGTTAAGATTTTATAACAAAATGAGGGGTGGTTTAAATTGTATTTTTTTTCATAGTCAAACTTTTTTTTTGTGATATTTCGCCATCAGTGTCATCACATTCAGTGTAAGTAAGTTCGTAAATAAGATGGCACTCCATATCTATGACAGTTTCCACAAGACGACCCAGGCCATTAAGGCCCCCCCCCCCCTATGTGTTGTCCATCTATCTGATACAGTTTGATGGTGATGAAAAAACCAAAAAAAAAAATGCCCAAAAAAAGTTAAACTCAAGTACAAATACAATCTGTTCTTTCATCTTATTATGTTTTTTTTTGTAAATAATAAAGTTTCATATGGAAACATGTCAACAATAACCTAACCTAAGTAAGTTATGATTTCCTTTCATTTTGATATACTGCAAAAATGCCCCCACATACATTAACTTTATGAAATAAGATGCTTGTGTATTCGGAGGCAGACTGCATTTGTATGCTAATACA
>JAODUO010000919.1:0-189984 GCA_025642075.2 Ridgeia piscesae | reverse complement strand
ACAGACAGACAGACAGAGAGAGAGATAGAGAGCGAGACAAAGAGAAAGACAAAGACAGAGACAGGCAGACAGAAACAGAGAGAGAGACAGAGAGAGACAGAGACTAGTCTGTTGCCAGCTCACCATGGGTTCTCTGTTCATCTGTTTCTTCGACTTCAGTGGGGGAACGGAAGACTCTCTGAGACTCCTCCTAGTCTCCCCCCCGTGTCAAACCCCTCAGCCTCACCAACACTCACTTTTTCAAACCTATCTTTATGCACAACAACTCTAACTTAGGATGGAACTATCGATTACATACAACTATATTCATATAGGACAAACCTGTCGATTACATACAACAACACTCAGCTCAGACATGTCTATTGTATACAAGAAAAGTCAGAGAACAAGTAATAACAGAATAAGTTGTCATCACATAATGAACTTGTACTATGCTGCATTCTACCATCACATGACGTAGTCACATTTTCCTGTATTCTACTGTCTCATTACTGTCACTGGACCATACTCATTATCATGTTACTGTCACATTACATACTTACATTATGCCTTTCTCGACTGTCATATGCCTTACTTACATTGTGCCATATTCGACTTACTCATGCTATACTTACACTGTGGCGTACTCAATTGTCGTATGCCATACTTACATAGTGCCATACTCTACGGTCACAAGCTATAATTACACCGTGCCATACTCTACTGTCACATTGTGCTGTACTCTATTGTCACATGCCATATTTACATTGTGCTTTAATCTACTCTCTCATGCTGTACTTACATTGTGTCATATGCTACTGTCAAATGCTGTACTTACATTGTGCCGTACTCGACTGATAGACTTCTTTGGTATAAACAACATTATCATCCTATTTGCACACAAAGAAACACACAAACTTACTTGGATCTCACCTAACCAAAGAGACAAGAAACAAATTGACCAATTCTCATCAGTGGCAAGTGGCGAAAATCCTTACAAGATGTACGTTTTAGAAGAGGAGCGGATGTTGGCAGCAATCACCACCTTGTTGTCAAACACATCAAACTGAAGCTTAAAAGAACTGTAACACCAATTAGGCTGTTGAAATGGTTCAATGTCTCCAAGCTGAAAGATGCTAGCATCAGACCAGTAGGGTGTGTGTGTGTGTGTGTGTGTGTGTGTGTGTGTGTGTGTGTGTGTGTGTGTGTGTGTGTGTGTGTGTATGTGTGTGTGTGTGTGCTTGTAGAAGTACATGTATATGTATGTGAAATACTATGACATTGCTTGATTGAATAATACAAAAAGTACCTGAATACAATGGCCACTTTAATTTTGCTCCGACTGAACATATTCGCCAGTGCGAGGTAGTGGTGCCCACAGGCCCCACATATATTATGTTTAATGCAACAGGAAACAACAGGGCGCACCCGATCGACACCAGTTAACGTGCTGCTCATCTTAACTCGAATAACGACCCCTGACATCAGTCAAAAAAATTATATCTAGCACTAGGCTGTCTTGCCGGCACCTTGACCTATACCGACGCCTTGACCTATACCGACGCCTTGACCTATACCGACGCCTTGACCTATACCGACGCCTTGACCTATACCGACGCCTTGACCTATACCGACGCCTTGACCTATACCGACGCCTTGACCTATACCGACGCCTTGACCTATACCGACGCCTTGACCTATACCGATGCCTTGACCTATACCGACGCCTTGACCTATACCGCGCGCGCAGGGACTGGGTGACGACTGGAGGGGGACGTGGTGGGTGAGCGGGGAGCGGAAATGAGTGCCCTGGATCCGGTCCAGTGATGGTAGAAAGGAAAGCAGCATTGAGGGCAGTCATAATTACCCCTACTTCGTGGAAAAGAAATAAACTTACGCCTGTTCTCTTGAACTTCAAAGAACCTTCAATGGATAGCCGATTATAATACAAAAGTAAATGTAGGCCTACTTTTCAAACAATGTGGTACGTGTGTGCGTGCTTACACATATACATGTGCGCCCATGTATACGAGTGCATGTGTCCGCACATTTAGATTAGTTTGTGTGCGCGCATGTATGTGTGCGTACACATGTGCTAACGTATGCATACGTGCCTGTGTGCCTGCATGTGTACAGCTGAGTGCGTGCGTGTGCACGTGCACGCAGGTATATGCTTGTTAAAGCCAGAAAATAAACAATAATTTTGCTTTCAGGAACCAGCTGAAGGGTACACCTTTTGATACTGGCTGCCTTTACCATGGGTAGGGTGTGTGACCTTCTGTTACATACCCCTACCCATGTGCATGGGTAGTGGTATACAATCGACAGGTCAAGCGGACAGCCATATCATAATTGTGTTATTGGAATTGTTTACACCAGGTGTATGTGTTGCGTCTATTTACCGGTAAACTCGTGTGAGAGCATTTTAATTACTTTTCAGTTTTCTGTTCCTTCTTCTAATTTGTTATTACTGTGGCTCAAGACAACAAGCAGGCAAGTATTGAGCAACACATTATTAGAGATCTGCAACAACAAAACAGATTGACCATGTTTATGTTGGTGCATATCGATTGTACGTATAATAGGTAACAATTAAGGTACCGTTTACATAATTTAAATATCTTCGTGCAGTCAACAATTGTGGTAATTTTAACTTTCAACAAATGATACCAAATTTGTGACCACTGCACATCCTGCTGTGTAGCATACGTTCATACCGGGTCTGGATCACTCAACTGAAATGCACTTGCAAACTGCTTTAACCTTATAGTTATTAAATATATTTGTAAAAACAATTTGTTGACCTCAATATAATGTGACATTGAGATGAGTATGACTTTGAAATAGCACTTTATATCCAATATTACCTATATTATTTGGTCAATTTTCCGGATTATTTGTCGGACTTTTACAACTTTTTTCTATTCAACTGTCTCGAGGGCCCAGTAAATTGTTCTGCACCCACGATGGAAGCTAGTGTACTCTTAACATAATTTATGATTTTCTTGCGAGACTTTTCAGTAATGTATTTTATATAAGTATTTATAGAAGTTAACTGACTCAGTACAAATACCGTTTTGCGACAGATTTCAATAACCTTTACATATGCTTTATTAACAGTATTACATATATACATATTTCTATAGCAGATCTGTTTGTCATCCTTTACATGTCTCTTGGCTATGTTTCTGTGTAAATAAATTTATAACGAACCAGTCAATAAATATTATAAGCAGCGTTTTGATTAGCATAGGAAATCTCACTACGCCAATACTTAGTGATAAGATGCTCAAATAAACATATACATTTGAAATATTAACCTCATTAGAAATATTATATATTTAGATATTTATTCACATGTAAATAGATTTTTGAAATTTTATCGAAGTTAGGTTAGATTACTCCAAGATGGCCGTCATTGCGTCAGCGCAATCCTGAACAAATGGGCGCTAAATTCAAAATGACTTGGCTACTATGCGCTACATGTGATTTGTGTGAAAATGTCAGGATCTTGTTATTAAATATTCATCTAACTCCTAGCCTAACTTCAGAAAACTTCCTCAATGTGCTACAAATATATAATTATCCGAACATATCGCATATTCACTCATCAAAATTAAATAACACCTGAAATTTTACAATTCACACATTGGCATTCTCTGTCATCTTACGTCTCATAAAAATGTGGTTTCACACCGTCATATGATTAATACGAGACTCTTAAAAGGAGTTTCCCTTGGCCTCCCGTCATGAGTAGAAAAGCCTAGTGGACACAAAATGCAAGACCTACCAATGCGCCCCTGGCAGATTTGCAGGTCCCTAACATTATCAACTCTTTGGCCAGCTGAGAAAAACAGTTTGTGCAAATGACTGACAACTATATTTGTCCACTAAAAAATTAAATAACTCTAAAATATCTACTTTTGTATTTTCTTAGATTTGCATTGCATCCGATACATTGTATATAATATAATATATAATATTGAAACATTAAAATACACAATTTCCAGATGTCCAGTATTACTTGTGATAATTTCCACGAATCACACCTAGCACAAACTTCAACAATATAAAAAATGTGTATGCAGGACACATGTTGACTTCTGTATGGTACATAGTATTCTGGAATAAAGTGGATAATGTATTTCCCCTCCTGCTGGCTTTAACACTTTATATATAAAAACAAATTGGACTAACTTGTTTTACATATCATATACTGTTTATTCCTCGATTCTCGAACACACATTGACTAAAATATATACTAATATCTACTATCACTCTATCGTGTCATAATTTTTCATTTTAAATCTCTGTAAATTCCTCTTTAATATTCCTATGATAACCAGACAATGATATTTCAATATCTAATAAAAATTGAGCATCAGTGAAGTGTTTCATTACCTATTTAAAATGTAATGCTAGGCAAAACCACGAAACACAATGACAGATTAGTGTTGTAACTGTATATAAAACAATGTATGAGGCACATGTAGATGTAGTTTGTATGGGGCATGTGTAGCTGTAGTTTGTACGGGGCACGTGTAGCTGTAGTTTGTATGAGTTACATGTAGATGTAGTTTGTATGAGGCATGTGTAGTTGTGTAGTTTGTATAGGGCATGTGTAGCTGTGTAGTTTGTATAGGGCATGTGTAGCTGTGTAGTTTGTATAGGGCACGTGTAGCTGTGTAGTTTGTATGAGGCATGTGTAGCTGTGTAGTTTGTATAGGGCATATGTAGCTGTGTAGTTTGTATAGGGCATGTGTAGCTGTGTAGTTTGTATGAGGCATGTGTAGCTGTGTAGTTTGTATAGGGCATGTGTAGCTGTGTAGTTTGTATAGGGCATGTGTAGCTGTGTAGTTTGTATAGGGCATGTGTAGCTGTGTAGTTTGTATGAGGCATGTGTAGCTGTGTAGTTTGTATGTGGCATGTGTAGCTGTGTAGTTTGTATGAGGCACGTGTATCTGTGTAGTTTGTATGTGGCATGTGTAGCTGTGTAGTTTGTATGAAACACGTGTAGCTGTGTAGTTTGTATAGGGCATGTGTAACTGTGTAGTTTGTACAGGGCACATGTAGCTGTGTAGTTTGTACAGGGCACGTGTAACTGTGTAGTTTGTACAGGGCACGTGTAGCTGTGTAGTTTGTACAGGGCACGTGTAACTGTGTAGTTTGTACAGGGCACGTGTAGCTGTGTAGTTTGTACAGGGCACGCGTAGCTGTATAGTTTGTACAGGGTACGTGTAGCTGTGTAGTTTGTACAGGGCACGTGTAGCTGTGTAGTTTGTACAGGGTACGTGTAACTGTATAGTTTGTACAGGGTACGTGTAACTGTATAGTTTGTACAGGGTACGTGTAGCTGTGTAGTTTGTACAGGGTACGTGTAATTGTGTAGTTTGTACAGGGTACGTGTAACTGTGTAGTTTGTACAGGGCACTGTAGCTGTGTAGTTTGTACAGGGCACGTGTAGCTGTGTAGTTTGTACAGGGCACGTGTAGCTGTGTAGTTTGTACAGGGCACGTGTAACTGTGTAGTTTGTACAGGGCACGTGTAGCTGTGTAGTTTGTACAGGGCACGTGTAGCTGTGTAGTTTGTACAGGGCACGTGTAGCTGTGTAGTTTGTACAGGGTACGTGTAGCTGTGTAGTTTGTACAGGGCACGTGTAGCTGTGTAGTTTGTACAGGGCACGTGTAGCTGTGTAGTTTGTACAGGGCACGTGTAGCTGTGTACTTTGTACAGGGCACGTGTAGCTGTGTAGTTTGTACAGGGGACGTGTAGCTGTGTAGTTTGTACAGGGCACATGTAGCTGTGTAGTTTGTACAGGGCACATGTATCTGTGTAGTTTGTACAGGGCACGTGTAACTGCATAGTTTGTACAGGGCACGTGTAGCTGTGTAGTTTGTACAGGGCACATGTATATGTGTAGTTTGTACAGGGCACATGTAATTGTGTAGTTTGTACAGGGCACATGTATCTGTGTAGTTTGTACAGGGCACATGTAGCTGTGTAGTTTGTACAGGGCACATGTAACTGTGTAGTTTGTACAGGGCACATGTAACTGTGTAGTTTGTACAGGGCACATGTAACTGTGTAGTTTGTACAGGGCACATGTAACTGTGTAGTTTGTACAGGGCACATGTAACTGTGTAGTTTGTACAGGTCACATGTAGCTGTGTAGTTTGTACAGGGCATGTGTAACTGTGTAGTTTGTACAGGGCCTGTGTAGCTGTGTAGTTTGTACAGGGCCTGTGTAGCTGTGTAGTTTGTACAGGGCATGTGTAACTGTGTAGTTTGTACAGGGCATGTGTAACTGTGTAATTTGTACAGGGCACGTGTAACTGTGTAGTTTGTACAGGGCCTGTGTAATTGTGTAGTTTGTACAGGGCCTGTGTAACTGTGTAGTTTGTACAGGGCATGTGTAACTGTGTAGTTTGTACAGGGCATGTGTAATTGTGTAGTTTGTACAGGGCCCGTGTAGCTGTGTAGTTTGTACAGGGCCTGTGTAGCTGTGTAGTTTGTACAGGGCCTGTGTAACTGTGTAGTTTGTACAGGGCATGTGTAGCTGCACGAGTCAATATTTCCAGTGGGTCACTAATATTGCTGCTATGACTCAGGGTGCTTCTGCACCATTCTGACGACTTCAAACACCACCTGAAACAGAAGAAGAGTCTGGTCAATACGAGTACACACACACCTATTAGTTGGAGGAGTGGTTGATTACCTAGGTCTCTGAATCCCCTGGCATGTAATGATAAGTGGGGAGTGGTGGTCACATGGTAGAGCGCCAGAATGTCAATTGAGGGGACAGTGGTTCAATCCCACCCACCGCCGTTTCGAAACTTAGGAAATTTATTCACCCCACATTTGCCTGTGTCTTTTGGAAGAGACACTAAAAGCCGGTGGTCCCTTCTATTTAGAAACCACCTGAGACCTGAGATATGATCATTTTGTTAAAACAGAGAGCAAGTTGAGCGTATTATCAAATCATCTTGTTGTCATTAAACTTTTGGTTACTTGGCTTTGGGCCAATCACGACTGATGAAAGATCAGATGTATTTTATTAATGCCAAACAGGGAAATTAAAAGCTGCCAGTCATAAAAACACATGTATACATCAAACACCATATAAACAGTTTAAAGAAGGAACAGTGACCACTTACATAAAATATCAACATAAACTGTCACCCATCTGACGCAAGACATGCACAGAATATTTCAATATACCTACAGTCCCAGAGCATCTGTCACCCACTCACACTCTATAGACATTAAACATTTATTGTACAAACAGACTGCAGAGGGAACGAAAGAATGTTGAAATCACTCAGTGAAGCATTTAAGTGTACATTGAAAGTGCCCCATGATGTGACTAGGTCATGTAAAGGGGGTGGAGTAGTCATTCATGACAGGAGGTCTTCTTGGACATTTGTCGTCCAACCATAACAAGGAGAGAATCAACACTCCTGCTCACAGACGAGCTAGCCTAGCTTTCTTAACAATCTTGTCAGGCTTTCCAGCATCATGCTTCAAATGTCACATGTAATGTTCAGGATCTACTGCAAACTGGTCTGTCTACCAGGTTGTGGTTATTGGGATTTCTTGGAGTTCATTTTTAGTTCAGTCACAGATTCCAGATTCTCCAAGTGTGTTCAGGATGAGTAGATTATTAAATAATAATGCCAAATAATTTAACACTTTTTAAGTGCATTGCTAACAGACAGATAATAAGCACATGAATAAACATTGCCCCCAAACAACTGTATGAGTATATTCTAAACAGGTCAAAAAATTGCTGCCTCAAGGAGGTTCCAAAAAAATTTAAATGTCAGAAAAGCATATTTTGTGATCTTATCTTTCAATATCCAGCAAAATTATTCAAATAAATTCATTTACATACAAACAAAAACAAACATAATATGAACAAAAAACAACTACTGGGTACTGAAGGCATATCATTTTAAAGCTCATGTTACATAAAATAAAAAAATTAAATCTAAATTTAAAATGTTTGCAACTTGAGCAGTAATACTACCAAGGTGACTTCTGTTGCGCCTAAATCCTAAAAGGACCTTAGCAACCAGGCTAGTTGGTTTGGTGTGACTGGTCGCTTTACAATAAAGTCGTAGATTCTGTTGCCATGACAACACAATTGTCTAACCTCAACGAGAATGAGAAGGATGATGATCCACTCGAGTCTTGAGCTGTGTTTGTCGTTGAGATGATCCCGTAGCAGATCCATTAGATCACAGCAGTGTGCCAGCTTCTGGTTTATCACCTGCACACCAGGGGCATTGATGACGTCATTCAAGGGATACAAAGGTCACATATTTGGCCTATGCACCTAAGATTTAATAAATTCCCCTTTATGGCTGTTCCGATGTACAAACATGTTAAGCTTAGGGTTAGTATTAGGTTTAGGGTTAAGTTAGATTATAGTTGATTAGATTCAGTTAGACTGCAGTTACTTTTGACAACATTGACATCAGGCGTTTATGTACATTTGTACGTGGAGGGGTAGCAAATAGCCACCTCCACATTCATTGCTTGCACAGAGCATGTGGAACCCCTCTAGAAAAAAAACTTAAAGTGTACCATATAAATTTTTTGGTATGTACCACGTACTATCGTGTCAAAGATCTAGTACACACACACACATGCATGCACGCACGCACACCCGCCCGCACAATAAGGTGGGTTCGTAAAATATTTGTCTGAACTAGGCTGTTTCAAATTAAGCATAATACCAATGGGTGGATGAGTTACATAGTGTGGATGGGCTGCATGAAGGGTGGATGGGTTACATGATGAGTTACATAGTGTGGATGGGCTGCATGAAGGGTGGATGGGTTACATGATGAGTTACATAGTGTGGATGGGCTGCATGAAGGGTGGATGGGTTACATGATGAGTTACATAGTGTGGGTGGGTTACATGAAGTGTGGATAGGCTGCATGAATGGTGTAAGAGCTGCATGAATGGTGTAAGAGCTGCATGAAGGGTGGATGGGTTACATGAAGGGTGGATGGGTTACATGAAGGGTGTATGGGTTACATGACCTGTGGTTGGGCTACATGATGAGTGGATAAGTTATATAGCTCGAATCGAAACCCTCCCTCCCTCCCTCCCTCCCTCCCTCCTTCCTCCATCTGCTCGTTCCTACCTTGGTCCTCCTGGCTATAGCCAGATGGTTGCAGGTGCGAGTGTACAGTGGCTCTAATGTCTCCCGGTCCCAGTAGAAGTCCGGCGTGTCCAGCAGGTCAGAACTCAGGTTGACCAGATGTCTACAACACAGTTAATCATGCCCTATTAAATCTGCCACCAGAGTTCATATTTCTACCAGTGCCATTTTCAAATATTTCTGTTGGATAATTTTGGCAAATGTGTCGCTTAAGTTATGATGAAGTCACGGGATAAATTATTTAATTATTTTCGAGTGGGTTCTGTTGAAATTTGACAGAAAAGCCGCAGACACAGCCGACCTCTTTATGTGCTGTGGTACAGTATAAGTTAATGTTGTCTGCACATTTACAACTTACCCAACCCAATGAACAAAATTTATTATTTTTATACTTTCAATGAAAATATGCAGTCTTTCATTGGTCTGACTATTCACTGCAACTATTACTTTAACTATTCATAACCTATCAGTATGAACATTTATACACTGGACTTGTAGTGGATTAAATTAAACAAGGAAGCAACCGTATACATTTCCCCTCAATTCTGTTGGCCCATAATAATGCCAAGAGTTGCTCTATATATTCACCAAAAATGTATTATAAAAAGGCTCTATATAATAGTACATATATACTATAACAACAGTACCCACGTTTTATTAAAATTAAACTAACTAGAGTTAACTTACCACACACAATTGTAACTTACGTACTACAGCTTTGAACATTAATGTGCTTGACTCAAGTATTCGCATAACGAACAAGTTTTACCAGTGCTTTTTACAGATGACAAGAATCAATCTTTAAAAGCACACGAGCAGTAAGCACAGTCACCCAGTTGGTGCAGTGTCTTAACTTACCGCAGATTGAAGAGTTCGCCAGTTTTCTGTAGCACTTTGGCTCTGGATATCCTCACTTTGCGTCCCACCTTCAGGTCCTAAGTACCAACAGAGAAGAAACCACACGGAGGTCAGGAGAAATGCCAAATCAGTGCTTAATCAACAAAATTGTGGTTTATATCACAGAAGTCTACGGTGAAAAATACTCCATGTGTCACGTAGTCTTTCCATTTTCTTTCTACCTACTTTAACCCTTTGACTCACTATACCCCCTGGTAGTTTCATTGGTGGACTGATTCTGTGCCTGGTCTGGGTAAACATTCTCACATAAAACAGAAGCTGTTTCTCGAGACACTAATTTTAACATCATAAGAGACCAGAATATCAAGTTATTCGCTTATATAAAGACATAAGACATTTAATAACACTGAACACTACAAGTTTTATATTTTTCTAACACTTGAGAGAAATTATTTATTTACATGTATATGCAGGATTACATAGAAATTATTAACAGGACAGACCAAACAAACATCGAAACAAATACTAAAACAAAATGGACCTGGAGAGGAAATAAGACACTTTGAAAAGACATAAGAATAGTTACAATACAAGCCACAGACTGGACAAATAAAGTCAGGCCTTCGTAAAAAAAACAGTTGGAACAAATGAACATAAACAAAACTGTTGTTAGTGTTAAAATTATTCTGACTTCTCACAATAAGCATTCGTCATGCAACATTTGCGTGACTTTGAAAACTCTATTCTGACTTGCATTGTTTTTGTACCCGTGGATATTTTTGTGTCAGAAATATGGAACAGCTTGAAGTCCTGCTACTCAACAAGCAAAACAAACAATTATATTGAACAATGTTTGTTGTTACAGTTGGCCAATACATATTACATAATACAGTACCGGCAAAACCCGTCATGGGAATAGCAAGAAAAACCGACACCGACATCATGTTCTGAGCAACTTTAAAGATTTCCGTTTGCATGTAGGTAATTTATTTCTTGATGTGATGATACAGACACCATTCCGGTTAATAATAAATTAACAGTTTTGTAAATATTTCAATATGAAAAATGTCAGTTTTTCTTGATGTTCCCATGACTTTTTGCCAGTACTGTATATTCTCTCTGCAGATTTTAGAAAAACATTTAAAAAACCATAGCATTCTGTTCCAGCCATATTTTGACAAACGTTTCATATACAAAAGAATTTGTGTCAACAGAATAACGTACCTGCAAGACATATTCGATTGAATCAACAAACGTTGCCATGGATGCCTCCCAAATGGCAAGTTTCACTGAAAAGAAATAACACTGGAAAGTAAACACACAAGCATTCTGCACAGCTAAAACACTACTCCCAATACTGGTATTAACTTTAGGAACAAAACGCAAATCAGAACTTCAACTAGATGATTGAAGCTAATGACAACCGTACACTGTTGTAAATAGAGCAGGTTTTGATATTGGATGTTTTGTTCACAATCTGTCTACATCACTGGCAATAAAAATCTATTTACTAACAATGCTTCACGTTTCTTTTTTAAATGCCACTTGGTGAGCAGTACCACTGTGGTGGTCCCAGATTGTGGTGGTCCCAAATTCGGCCAGTCCAAGATTTGGCTAAACGCATACCCCGCATGCGCATGCAAGCACAGTCCCATTTTTATCTACTCTGACGTAGTGTTGAAGACATATGTCATGCCCAAGCCCTCAAAATGCATACTATGCATGAATTTTTATTTAAAACTTGGGAATAACAATCATATTGGAATACTTCATGTATTACTAATGGAAACCATGTTAGTAACAACGGAGAATCTTGGCCCACTACCATTGCGGTCCCAGATTCGAAACTTGTCCCGATTCTGGGACCACCACACAGGTTTAGAATCAGCACACTTACTGTAATAAATTCTGGTGTTCACCTTGCTGACCGACAGAGTTTGCCAGCATTTGCTGTAAGCATTTAATTGTAGGCGTTGTTGAATGACTGGTACAGAAATGTCTGAGAACACCGATAGTAAGCACGCTTAATCCTTTGGTTTTCATGCTCGACTGTGCTAAAATGTTCTGAGGATGCTGGCACTGAAGACGACATGACACACTTCCTTTGAGACAGCGGTGGAGACTAAGTAAGGTGTGAAGACTGAAGATGTCAGCACCAACCTGAAAGGGCCAGTGCGTTGGAGAAGGCGTACTTCTCCAACTGTCGCTCTCCATACGTTCCATTTTCTCGACGCTCCAACTGAATTTCCTCCCCTGCCAGCCGCGTGGGATGGCTGTAAGAAGGATGTTGCAGAAATATATCCGTTGAGGGCATTTAACCATTTTGTTCTGGACAACTAGGGGGTTTGTGGAACTTTGGATAAGTTTGCAGTCCCACAGAATGTGCAGCATTGTGCTTATATGGATCGGCCATCATCACATATCATGTGGGAAATTAATTACTACAGTGGTGACACCTACTGAGTGGAATACATATTAGTTCATATTGGTCATTAGCACATGCACATCAACAAGGTAACTTCAGCTGAGAGTAAATCCTTGGAAATCAGCCTTAGAGATGTACTAGGACAACCAGGTTGGCCAGTCTCATAATCATTAGTTTTTAAATGACGACACATGTAATAGTTGCTACTGATCAAACACTAAGAGGAGGCATGTTACAAATAGTTGGTATAGCTACAGAGAAGGCCCAAGTTTCTCAGGGAACAAAAAGTAAGTCAGCAATAGGAAGCAATGAATGTAAATACGTCGGTTGCATACATGAAAATGGTATGTGATAGTACAGACAGAAACTGGAAGTCTGGTGATAAAATTAGATTTAGATTTCATAAAGAATCACATGGAGCATGCCTTGATGCGCACTGGATTTAACAGTGACACCTGCTGAGAAACATTGAGACCAACATGACCCGATATTGCCCTATATGACCCTTCTAATGTATCTGCCATACCCAAGTAATACATACTCGGTGTAGGTGAAGTCGATGTGTTCAAATTCCTGTTGGACGAGACTACTGTCATACGAGTCACATTGATGTGTCTGGATAAACCTGAGCACAGCCTCTCTCTGGCGACACAAACAACTTTATTAAAACAACACTGTTTTTCCCATTACTCTGAATCAGTCAGGGATGGTAATTATTCGCACATAATTGGTAGACTTCTATCAACAGATGTACTGCTAATGATTCTATCGTACCTACATATTTTGTATGCAAATCCCACATAGTTATAATGCTATTTAATAGTGTATTTCTATTGTGACAACATTTATATATATATAACAAAAACACCACAAATATCTAGTGACAAACTGACTCCTTTGGGAATATGGAGTCACAAAGTTTCAATGTCAATACAATTGTACTTCTGTAGGTTCCTACCTCTTCAACTGGCATGTTCCAAAACACGGTGCAACCTTCTCTGAAAACAGAAGCACACTGATCATGTGACAATGTTAACTTTGTTATCCCACTAAAATAATATAATACAATAAGAATTTACCGAAATAACAACCAAGAATGATAAAATACCCACAATGTCTGAACTTATCTGAACTGTGAAACCCAACAATTTGCCATGGATGATGATCTTAATTGCAGCACATGGGCACAGGGCAGCCTACTTGACCAAAACATTCCACAATGACCTGTGGTGTGGAGTGGGGGAATGCCAAGCCATTTGAACATCGATAAATTTTTCTTTCCATAGTCTGTCTTTGCCCCCTGCCCAATCACCACAGCATCATTTAATGGTAAATTGCAACAAGTTAATTATTTATTACATTTAATTAGGCACGACCACTGGGTATGAACTTGTCAGGACATTTTTGTTTTATTTAGCAGATCTGTGATGTGTATAATTTTCTGTAGTCTCATATGCTTGTTTCTGTACCACACAAACAGTGTATGTGTGGTATACTAATTGCGCCATGTCAACCATGCATAAAATAGCAGAATCAACACTGTGTTTGTGTTGTTATATAATATGAACAAGTCAATGTTTTAGAATCACCTGAAGAAAAATATTTCGCGTGGTTCGTCATCCAGTCTGTAGTTGGCTTCTGCACACATGGCGTCTACAACGTCTGTAACAGGCCAACTTGTGCTTACAAAGGAAGTGTAAATGTAATCCACTCAAAGGTTCCTGCCCAGATCAATGTTTTTGCTCAATAATATTTTTAATTATTCTGAAAAAGGTAAACTTCTAATCAATCTAATATCTACTACAACATGCTTGTTTGTCAGTATAAATATCATATTGAGCATTGCTGAAATTATCGAACTAGTCACTTATTTATTTTTTACTGAGCAATCAAAATTACGTGAAAAAGCTACATTAATTCCACCTCTATAATTATACTCTTGCATATATGTATTTACATTATGAATACAAATATATTGATCACACCATAAATATGCAATTCCTACAAGTCTGGTTCACATATAAGAACTTGTGTCTATTATACATTGTCTACAGTGGTTTTGTAAACAAGGTACTTATCTGTTCTTCGACCACACAAGGTCCCAACACACCCAGGGTAATGAACGAGGTGTCTGGTAGGGTTTCACTCACCAGTTGGCATCTTGACCATGCTGTAGAGACCCTGCTTACAGAGGGCGTCAGAGAGCCCCTCCAGGTCGTACCCCTCAGAAGTGGCATAAGCCGACACATCATACAGCTCCTGCATAGCACACGGTAACATATAGGGTTGTTATGATAGTAACACCAATATATATATATATATATATATATTATATCATACAGCGCCTGCACAACACACAGTAACATATAGGATGGTTATATATAAACATATATATATATATATTATATATATAATATATATATATATATATATATATATATATATATATATATATATATATATACATAATATCCCTATGTCTCATTTATCTGGTCTTCAATCATCTGGTTGTTTCCAGAGATGGAGCAGTCGTCCTCTGTAGTCATATTCCATAGTCTTACTCCGTAATCGTACTTCGAATTCATACTCCGTAATCATACTCCGTAATCGTACTTCGAATTCATACTCCGTAATCGTACTCCGTAATCTAATCGTACTCCGTAATCTAATCGTACTCCGTAATCGTACTTCGAATTCATACTCCGTAATCGTACTCCATAATCGTACTCCGTAATCGTACTCCGTAATCGTACTCCGTAATCGTACTCCGTAATCGTACTCTGTAATTGTATTCTGTAAAGTGTGCGGATAAACGACACATGACTGTGGAAGCTACATAAAATTCTACTCATATTCCAAGAGGAGCCAGCTACGTGCAAATGAGATATACAATTCTAGTATTACCTGGCAAGAACAAAACACTTCCACAACAGCGAGGTGAAAAATGGAAATTGAAGATGAGTATTGTGCTTGGTATGAATGGTATCCCATCCTCAGACTTTGACAGAAAGAGAAAACACAATAAGTTACAACACACTGGACTTTATGGAAGATATTGTCCATCACACATGACACTGGTCAGTAAGTGACCAAGACGTATAGCTGTATTAGCTGATGGGTCGAAACGTTGCATGTTTCAAAAGTTATGCTCTAAAGTAAGTGAATTTCTTGCAAAAACACCACTGGACTTTGGCCCACTTTACCTTAGCATCCGATGTTGATTCTTTGTTCTTTTTCAAGCGAACAACTCGACGTGTTGTCAGTGGCATGACATCCTTCAAGATCTTATTAGCGTGACTCTTGTTTGTTGAATCTCTGTCTCGGACATACCACCGTGTACTGATGGTTGTGGAACAGGGTATGGACGAGGGTGGTTTCCTCACAGACATCGCTGGAATGTTGGAGTGAAAACGTGCTGCTTGACAAGATGTACTGGTTAATGTTCCCTTCCGGTAGCAATGTGAAGATCGATAGTTCCACCGAGTGTCTGTGTGCAAAGCCTTACATGACTGTTGCTTGTTTGTCATGGATTGAACGAGAGACGTTTTTCTGATGTGTCTCAGTGCAGACCAACAACTTGTGAGCTGACTCTGAAGTGTGCTGGTGCATGATGGGAACACCCACTGTGTGATATTCATTGTGACGATTCACTGAAACGAACACAAGTGTATCACAATCTACAGAGGACATATAACTGTGTTTGCGTCATAGCTTTATGTCATCACACTGGTGGAATATAAGACAAACGTTTATTTTGTTTGTAGTTCAACTTCAGCATAGCATTCAGCACCAACTGCTGCTGAGTAAACACCTGGAAGTCAGAGACAGTCTAATGACATTGTTGTATGTTATGTTTTGGATGTGCATTTTGGTCATGCCAAAGTAAAACAATCAACAAACTACAAATACTTACATGCACAAAGGGGTGTTATGTCATCAGGCACCAGACAAAATATGGGCTACAATTCTATGTGTAGCCAATCACTAGCCATTAGCAGTTGTCTGCTCTCAGTCCCTTTGTCTCCCCCTCCCTCTCCCTCCCCCATTAGACTAGGTGCTAGTTGCCCACAAGAGAGGACAGGACCAAAAGTGGTATTTGCTAAGGGAGTTAATTTGCCTTGCCAGTGTCATCCCCTTTTTTCCAGATCTGCTATCAATGGCCACAATTCTCAGATGGGCAACTGTAAACCCTACAGAGTGGCTTAAAGTTGACACCAAACTAACAAAATTTATGTGGTTCAGGGTTTTATGCAGGACCAAATTATTACCAGTCACACATGTTTTGGTGGACACATGGATGTTAATTAACTGTTAAGCCAGTTTACAAACTTGAAAATGTGTCTGATGACCTGACATGGACTACAAACACACATGTGACACTTCTAAGATATAAGTGACAATATCTATGGTTTTGGAAGACCTGTTTTTTGCTCCTTCATTTTTTTACCCGTCCACACATATTTATACCCATCAACAACGGTTTTACCCATCCAAATGATGTGGTTGAAATTTGCATGTAGTTCATTGGTAATATAAAAGCATGACAGCAAAAATCAATGGCATACATAAAACATAACTACATTGTAATGGAATTAAATACACCGCCCAATTAGACTTAATAAAATTAGACAATTGTCTCACAGGAAGAAGTAGTTGAAACAGTCTTTGTGTCATTTCAGCAACAACAACAACAACAACCATTGTTGCAAATAATAAACATATGATGCATTTATCTCAAATTCTGGTCTGAAGGATTGAGGACAAATAATTTAACATTTACACATCACATACAATTATCAACATTTAAAAATACAGGGGATCATATTAAAAATGGTATCCAATTCAAATATGTAATATATCAGATGGGACAAACACAGTATAGTTGTGGATTCAGACACATAAACATAATAATTTTTATACAGGGATTTAGCCGCTAACTGCCCAGACCCAGTCAAGACACTTGATGTGATGTAGTGACCATGACCAGTCATTCACACCATACTGACCGAGCAAACAGTATAGGTGTGGCCTGGCTTCTAAAAATACAAAGCAAGTTGTTAGGGGATGCTTAATTCCTGCAGTGCTTCCCAGGGACTGTCACAATATAACTTTGTACTACTAGTACATGTACTACAGTAAGCAGGAGGGTCACGAGATGTGGCTTCATCGAGGAGAGAATGTATTAGTTATGGATATCTGACTGACTATTTATTTAACTGAAATGCTCAACAGTAGTAGACAATTAATAGCTCAATTAATATTACATTTATTAGATTACTTCTAATATAGCCATTTCTATCTGTCTAATATATTTGCTTGCAACTGTTAATCGTTGAGAAGTAATCATGAGTGCGATTACTTTGGTAATGTACGATACTTGAGAATGAGTATGATTACTTTGTTTTTTGGACCAATGTATTTGAGTATGAGTATGATTACTCAGAGAGTACGATGAGTACGATTACTCCATCTCTGATGTATATTTATATTTACATACATACGTGCAAAAATATGCTCCTTTTAGATAAGGCATAGGCGTAATGAAATGTGCAGCACTACACAAAATGAGAGAATGGGTTTCAGCGTATAATAATTGACCTGGGGAGCTAATGTTGGAGGAATTAGGGGGTGAGCTAAATTATTTGGTGCATAGATTTTGGATGTGGAAGTGTGGGTTTGATGTCAGTATTGAAGACTTGGTTTTTCTTGGGGGGGGGAGGATTTTCACTGGGTCCAAGGCGCCTATAGGTCATTAGGGTTTAGACATACCGTCTAGCCTAAGGTATGACTATACTATAGTGATCTTCTTAATCTGAATTGTATACATCACAAGGAGTCAATGTTGGTTATGGTATATGATGGGGTGGATGGGTGAGTGTGTTATTGAGTGTGTGAGCTGCTGGTGAAGTACCTAGTTGAAATCAGGAGTGGGCTGTAACCTACTCCACAGCATCTGGTGTTATTTGTTGTTAAGTCTTTATATACAAAGTTGGAGGAGACATGGTCTGGGAGATGTTTAGTTACTTGTAGTCTCCCTGTTACCACAAATCATAAACTTCGAAATTTAATATATATACTTGTGCATTTACAACAGATGTTTCTAGAAAATTCTATATGGTTATAATATGGTTTCAGGAAAAAAAAAGTTTCGGTATTGTTCAGGGTTGGCTCTAATATGTTTCTGTTTATATGGGTGATTTTAACGTCTGCAGTTATGTATACACTAAAGATCTTTCTGGATGGAATATCAATTTGATAGTGGGTGATTTTAAACATGAGTGATAACTGAAGATTCTTTCTTCTCTCCTCGAGGGTTAACTAGCCTAAATCCTTTAGCATAGACATTACACTGCTTACACTTCTTGAATGAGGCTGAATCAACTATTTCTTCTGGTCGCTTATTCCAAGAGTCAACTAACGGATTAGTAAATAAATGTTTACGGTTTAGGTTGTAACCGTTGTATGTGTCTTTTATGTGGTTACTATATATAGCATCTGGTGTTAACTGTTATCGATTGTTAGATGTTGTGCGAAGTTGGACGATACAACATACACCATGGGCATGGATGTATACCATGCCCAGGCCATGGTCTGGGAAATGTTTTACGTTGTACGTATGCGTCTTTTATTTACTTTTTGGGGCCAGAGGAATGTTTCAGTGAGGATGGCTGGGTCTCGGGTTGACTTG
Source organism: Ridgeia piscesae (assembly GCA_025642075.2). Lineage (NCBI taxonomy): Eukaryota > Metazoa > Annelida > Polychaeta > Sabellida > Siboglinidae > Ridgeia > Ridgeia piscesae. The sequence goes on along the minus strand of JAODUO010000919.1, from coordinate 170,862 downwards.
ATACGTCAACAGGCTGAACTCAACAATTTCTTTATTTTCTTTCTTTCCCCCACACCTACGAGTCAGAACCCGATACTGCCGCGTTTGGTGGAGACGGGGATTTCATCCTAGTTTTAGACTTACTCGTGGAGTTACTGGGATGGGTGGGACTGTCACCGGTGCATGACACGAGTGCGAGTCCTGGACGTGGATTGGAAACGAAACGCCTCTTCATGCCTACGGCTACACAGTTTGTGCATGCACCAACCAAACCAGTAAGATGAGAAACATTAACTATAATAAGATATAATATAATGACAGACCTACATAAATACAAACCTGAACTGCAGTCAACGGCGACAGTCGCCAGCACCTCGACGAATGATTCCTCGCTTGACCTCTGTATGGCGCTACTGTAAACGCAAAGCCAGTCTATAGTGGCTCCGTGTGGTGGATAAACTTGAGAACTTGAGATGGCTCACGAACCGATGACGCTGCAAGGAGTGACGTCACCGAATAATGTGTAGCTAGTGATGCATTTGCGCACATGGCGGAAACCGAAAGTTGATTGGGTGTATTTGCTATTTTTCAACTCTGACCAAGAGTATGAAAAAGAATAACCAGTCTTTCGAATCGGCCAGGAAACAAGTTGATAAATATGCAGCAGGCATATTGGGACGTATCAGTGACGAAAAGGAGGTGGGTAGCAAAAATATACGCCGCCTGGGCTGAAGTCACTGCAACCCGCCGTTACCCGGCGGTGGTGGCGCCGGTGATTCTTTTTTTGTACACCTCCCCACAAAACATTCGTCCTAACACATTAGTCATTACATAGCCATAGTCGTGGTTGAACCAAGACAAATGAATGCACAATAACTACTAGTCACCTATTCTGCTAAATATCGAATAGCTTTGTCTACCCTACCGTCACGTTCACGCGCAGGCTTGATATAACCGTCAGTTTGCGAACTGGTTTTAATAACGATTAACGGCTAAATCATCAAAATTACAAAATAAATAAGGAGGTCAACGACCATGTTACTAATGTAAAGATTCCTTTTAAATGGAGAAACAATTACAAAAGATATCTATATTTGTGTTATGCAAATAAATTGTCAGAAAAGTTCGAATTGGTTAAATAAAGGGGAAACCCAATTAAAGTGGAGTTGTTTAGTGGTTTCTGGGCCCCACAAGGTATTATCTTACCTTAAGATACCTTAGGATGGTTCTGATCGTAGGATTATTCTGCGTAAGTAGTTAAGTATTGCCATTCCCATCAACAGATATGTAAGACTCATCTTTACTTGTAAGGGGAATTGTCTTTTGTTATCTAGGTGGATGGCCATGCCCATTATTTTGCCTTTACCATTTATGTCTTTTCGAAATGCCTCTAATAACCTTGGCCAATGAAATCACTCACGAGGCGTATGGTCATGTGATATCATGTTTGACACATGCTGCTCATGTTATATGCAAAGTTTAGGATGCGAATGGGTCATTATACTGGAATTCTCACCAGTCATGTTAATTCATATATATGTCTTCAAATTTGTGCTGTTCCCATGGCTGATGCAGTACTTAGCGACTGGCAAAGTCAATTGGTATAATTTCATAGTTTCATTCTGCTCACTTCCATTGTTTGTGGAGACGTTCAGCCAGGGGTACTGTAGCACAGCGCAATGACATCTGGCTTGTGAGGATGGTGTCGAATGTCTGCGCAATATGCAGTTGATAAGAATGTTTGTGCTTTCTTGCAGAGAAATAGTCGTGGATTCCAGGTAGCAAAGCTCTACGTCAACATCAAGGAATATGGTGTTGCCAAAAGGTATATATATATATATAAGGCTAATAAAAGTAGATTGTTGTCTTCACAGCTCATGCTAGCTCTAGTGACAATATTCGGACAAAATTTAAATAACATTATATCACTATTTCCAAAGAAATTCTTATCCTTGGGGAATTTAATAGTTTACAGAAAATGCTATTTCAGTTATAAACATGTCTGAGTTATGTAGACTCCACTTCTGAGTCTTCAAGAAAAAATGGTTCACTGACATTCACTGATGTTAATAATGCCCAGCAGTAGCATTTATTTTTTAATTATCTCTATAACTGGGGTGAAACCAGCCTTGAAATTGGTCCTTGACTTGTTGTTTTTCGTCTATTATTTGGTTCCTCCTCTGTCTCCATTTTATTGTTTATACAGTTATTTATCGACCCTTGACCTCCACGTTTGTGTCGCTTCAGGTACATGGCGGGCTTCCTGGCGGTGAAGCCTTCGTATGCCCCGGCACACAGATTGATGGGGCAAATTTATGAAAAGTTGGGCGATACAAAGAAGGCGATTGCTGCCTACAAACTCTCCTTGGAGTTGGACGACAGTCAGAAAGACATTCTTCTCACAAGTAAGCAAGTCTTATAGTCCTTTGTGGTTACAGCATCGACCTTATGGTACGCTCTACTTAATAACATTAAGACGTCTGCCTGTTTAGCCACCTTCAAGGGACGCCTAAAGACACATTTCTTCTGACTGTTCTTGCGGCTTAGTTTAATGTTTGTGTACTTTTATCAATATTTTATTTAACCTATTTATATATTTATTATACATAAATACATTTATTCAGCTTAAATAATTTGTGTTATATTTATATTGATATTAATTTTTTTCAATTGTTTATATATGTCACTTGTATATTTATGTGTTTTTCTTATGGTGTGTATTTGTATTTTAGGATTTTAATGTATGTAAAGTGCCACAAACAATTTGAAATTGGATGTGGCGCTATATTAAATATTATTTGTGTCTGCCATGCACTGTCCGCCGTTAGCTCTCAAATCTCAAAAACCGTTGAAGATCTATTGTTTTAAATTTTGCACAGATGTTTTGTAGGGTATTGTCACTATGCAGAAGAAAAATAAATTGGTTGACTAATTTTTAAGCCTGCTGTGGTCCTGTAAGGCCTAGAAACAGTTTTTTAGTTTTCCTGTTTTTAAAAAAAAAGTCCTGTAACTCTTTGTATGTACTTTTACATAGACATATCTGAGGGTATCTTCATTGTACACAAGACACTTGTAGTTCACTCGTCTTGTTTTAGTGACAGTATAGCTAGGCTTTGAAAATATATCTATTCCACTATAGATAACACCATTTCAACTGTCCAACACTAAACGGCACCACCACTGTGTCATAAGCCACGTAAATGTCCAAACTTCACAGTACTGGCTTGTGGTTGGGATTGCCTAACTGTCGAATGTGACCTGTTGTTGTGTTTTGATAAACTGTTATCAAACAGACATGCTGCTACTTTCAGTTTGTGAGCTCTACTGTACCACAGACATTGACCCAGAACAAGCAAAGGTAAACAAATCTTCTCATGACGATTGATCTCACAGAATCAAGTTACCATGCTTTCTGATGCTTACTTCTCGTGAAATAACTCAGTCAGCTTACTTATGCTGTCATACTGGCCTGGTTACCTGATCTACACAACTTGCTATACATCTTCTCATGTATGTGGCATACATTTTCACGGCTGAACGATTTTGCACAATCAGAGTTAAGTAGAACACACAGCCCTGACCACTCTGTTCTCATTCACTGTAATCTCCTTAACCTAATGTGACCTCATTTTACCAACACCTGTACCTGCCAATACCTGTGTGTTTGGAGACTACTAGGACTTGGAACTGCTGGTGTGGTCAAGCAATACGTGTGATATAATTATGTTGCTTGGTATTTGGGAGGCCTTCACCATCGCTGTGTGTTCACTGTGCTAACATGGCAAATAAACAGTCAGCCAGGGTATGTTGTCAGTGTGACACTTGTGTGTACTGTGTCAGCCTAATAGACACACATAGTCTGGTTGTTGCAGTCCTGATCAGTTACACTGTGGTGGAGTATTTATGCCTGGTTGCGAGTAATGTTGTTGTCTGGTTGTTGTTCTGATCGGGCACGTTGGAGAAATAACGTTGTTGCAGTACTGATCAGATATAGAATAGTGGAGTAATGATGTATGGTTGTGTGAGTAACGTTGTTGTCTGGTTGTTGCAGTACTGATCAAATAGAGACTAGTGGAGTGATGATGTATGGCTGGTAGTAATGTTGCTGTATTGTTGTTGTAACACTAGGCAGCAAATTGGATGAATAATGGTGTCGTCTGATAGTGATAAGTGTTGTCTGGTTGTTGCCGTGCCGGACAGGCAAACTGTAGGAGCAATGGCGTTGTCTGGTTGTTGCCGTGCCGGACAGGCAAACTGTAGGAGCAATGGCGTTGTCTGGTTGTTGCCGTGCCGGACAGGCAAACTATAGGAGCAATGGCGTTGCCTGGTTGTTGCCATGCTGGACAGGCAAACTGTAGGAGCAATGGCGTTGTCTGGTTGTTGCCGTGCCGGACAGGCAAACTGTAGGAGCAATGGCGTTGTCTGGTTGTTGCCGTGCCGGACAGGCAAACTGTAGGAGCAATGGCGTTGTCTGGTTGTTGCCGTGCCGGACAGGCAAACTGTAGGAGCAATGGCGTTGTCTGGTTGTTGCCGTGCCGGACAGGCAAACTGTAGGAGCAATGGCGTTGTCTGGTTGTTGCCGTGCCGGACAGGCAAACTGTAGGAGCAATGGCGTTGTCTGGTTGTTGCCGTGCCGGACAGGCAAACTGTAGGAGCAATGGCGTTGTCTGGTTGTTGCCGTGCCGGACAGGCAAACTGTAGGAGCAATGGCGTTGTCTGGTTGTTGCCGTGCCGGACAGGCAAACTGTAGGAGCAATGGCGTTGTCTGGTTGTTGCCGTGCCGGACAGGCAAACTGTAGGAGCAATGGCGTTGTCTGGTTGTTGCCGTGCCGGACAGGCAAACTGTAGGAGCAATGGCGTTGTCTGGTTGTTGCCGTGCCGGACAGGCAAACTGTAGGAGCAATGGCGTTGTCTGGTTGTTGCCGTGCCGGACAGGCAAACTGTAGGAGCAATGGCGTTGTCTGGTTGTTGCCGTGCCGGACAGGCAAACTGTAGGAGCAATGGCGTTGTCTGGTTGTTGCCGTGCCGGACAGGCAAACTGTAGGAGCAATGGCGTTGTCTGGTTGCAAATGTCTGGTTGTTTCAGAACTGGGCAGACAGGGTGAAGCCATGTTGTATAATGTTGTCTGGTTGCAAATAATGTTGTGGAGGCCATGTAGCAGTTATATAATGTTGTCTGGTTGCAAGTAATGTTGTTGTGGAGGCCATGTAGCAGTTATGTGATGTTGTCTGGTTGCAAGTAATGTTGTTGTCTAGTTGTTGCAGTACTGGGCAGACAGGGTGGAGAAAGTCTTCCCACGTAAGAATATCGCCTTCAGACTACGGGTTAGTGTCCACCGACTGGTTCATGTTACGTTCTGTGATACACTCGAGTTCTGTTAGTTGCAGTGTCATTAGCAGTGAATTGCTGTGGAAAAGTAACCTGTAATTTTTTTTCATTTTACGGTATACAATGAATACCCCCATGTCTACATAACACTGTATCAAGCCTCTGGTGCTCACTGTGTCCATCCAACCACCTCGCCCATCATTTTACTCGGGGGAAACACTGGGATGTGATTGGTGCCACTGTGTTTGCGTGAATCTGCCATGTGTTTGCTGTTTAGAATGTGATTGGTGCCACTGTGTTTGCGTGAATCTGCCATGTGTTTGCTGTTTAGGATGTGACTGGTGCCACTGTGTTTGTGAATCTGCCATGTGTTTGTTGTTTAAGATGTGGTTGGTGCCGCTGTGTTTGCGTGAATCTGCCATGTGTTTGCTGTTTAAGATGTGGTTGGTGCCGCTGTGTTTGCGTGAATCTGCCATGTGTTTGTTGTTTAAGATGTGGTTGGTGCCACTGTGTTTGCGTGAATCTGCCATGTGTTTGTTGTTTAAGATGTGGTTGGTGCCGCTGTGTTTGCGTGAATCTGCCATGTGTTTGTTGTTTAAGATGTGGTTGGTGCCGCTGTGTTTGCGTGAATCTGCCATGTGTTTGTTGTTTAAGATGTGGTTGGTGCCACTGTGTTTGCGTGAATCTGCCATGTGTTTGTTGTTTAAGATGTGGTTGGTGCCGCTGTGTTTGTTGTTTAAGATGTGGTTGGTGCCGCTGTGTTTGCGTGAATCTGCCATGTGTTTGCTGTTTAGGATGTGACTGGTGCCACTGTTTTTGCGTGAATCTGCCATGTGTTTGCTGTTTAGGATGTGATTGGTGCCACTGTTTTTGCGTGAATCTGCCATGTGTTTGCTGTTTAGGATGTGATTGGTGCCACTGTTTTTGCGTGAATCTGCCATGTGTTTGTTGTTTAGGATGTGAGTGGTGCCACTGTTTTTGCGTGAATCTGCCATGTGTTTGCTGTTTAGGATATGAGTGGTGCCACTGTTTTTGCGTGAATCTGCCATGTGTTTGCTGTTTAGGATGTGATTGGTGCCACTGTTTTTGCGTGAATCTGCCATGTGTTTGCTGTTTAGGATGTGATTGGTGCCACTGTGTTTACGTGAATCGGCCATGTGTTTGCTGTTTAGGATGTGATTGGTGCCACTGTGTTTACGTGAATCGCCATGTGTTTGCTGTTTAGGATGTGACTGGTGCCACTGTGTTTACGTGAATCTGCCATGTGTTTGTTGTTTAGGATGTGATTGGTGCCACTGTGTTTGCATGAATCTGCCATGTGTTTGTTGTTTAGGATGTGACTGGTGCCACTGTGTTTGCGTGAATCTGCCATGTGTTTGTTGTTTAGGATGTGACTGGTGCCACTGTGTTTGCATGAATCTGCCATGTGTTTGCTGTTTAGGATGTGACTGGTGCCACTGTGTTTGCATGAATCTGCCATGTGTTTGTTGTTTAGGATGTGATTGGTGCCACTGTGTTAGCGTGAATCTGCCATGTGTTTGTTGTTTAGGATGTGACTGGTGCCACTGTGTTTGTGAATCTGCCACGTGTTTGCTGTTTAGGATGTGATTGGTGCCACTGTGTTTACGTGAATCGGCCATGTGTTTGCTGTTTAGGATGTGACTGGTGCCACTGTGTTTACGTGAATCTGCCACGTGTTTGTTGTTTAGGATGTGATTGGTGCCACTGTGTTTGTGTGAATCTGCCATGTGTTTGCTGTTTAGGATATGATTGGTGCCACTGTGTTTGTGTGAATCTGCCATGTGTTTGCTGTTTAGGATGTGACTGGTGCCACTGTGTTTGTGTGAATCTGCCACGTGTTTGTTGTTTAGGATGTGACTGGTGCCACTGTGTTTGTGTGAATCTGCCACGTGTTTGCTGTTTAGGATGTGACTGGTGCCACTGTGTTTGTGTGAATCTGCCATGTGTTTGCTGTTTAGGATGTGACTGGTGCCACTGTGTTTACGTGAATCTGCCATGTGTTTGCTGTTTAGGATGTGACTGGTGCCACTGTGTTTGTGTGAATCTGCCACGTGTTTGTTGTTTAGGATGTGACTGGTGCCACTGTGTTTGTGTGAATCTGCCATGTGTTTGCTGTTTAGGATGTGACTGGTGCCACTGTGTTTACGTGAATCTGCCATGTGTTTGTTGTTTAGGATGTGACTGGTGCCACTGTGTTTGTGTGAATCTGCCATGTGTTTGTTGTTTAGGATGTGACTGGTGCCACTGTGTTTGTGTGAATCTGCCATGTGTTTGTTGTTTAGGATGTGATTGGTGCCACTGTGTTTGTGTGAATCTGCCATGTGTTTGTTGTTTAGGATGTGACTGGTGCCACTGTGTTTACGTGAATCGGCCATGTGCTTGCTGTTTAGGATGTGAGTGGTGCCACTGTGTTTACGTGAATCTGCCATGTGTTTGTTGTTTAGGATGTGATTGGTGCCACTGTGTTTGTGTGAATCTGCCACGTGTTTGCTGTTTAGGATGTGATTGGTGCCACTGTGTTTGTGTGAATCTGCCACGTGTTTGCTGTTTAGGATGTGATTTGTGCCACTGTGTTTGCGTGATGCCATGTGTTTGTTGTTTGACAGGAGAAGATCTACTCAACCACTGGCAATCTGGACATCAACCACAATGAGATGGCCCAACTCCTGGCCCAGGAACTGGTGGGTGGACATGTGTCTAATGGTGTTGTGATGTCGCAAACATCTCCACCACATCTAGTGTTGTAGTTGCAGTTGTGAAGTGTTTGCTTCGTAGCAGTTCTGATCCAACCCATCGCACCTGCCTGTACGTAATGTGTGTGTGTGTGTGTGTGTGTGTGTGTGTGTGTGTGTGTGTGTGTGTGGTGTGTACACACCAGACATTCGGTCAAACACATTTGTATTTGAAAGTATTTAAATACATTGTAAAATGTATTTGTAATTGTATTTGACGTTTAGGAATTTAAAATATTTGTGTTTAAATACTTTCCTAAATTATTTGACATTTTCATATATGTCATAATGTTTCTGTTTCACAGTCACATGTAATGTCTGCAAGTCACCATACACTAAACCAGATGTTTTAAATCTTAAAAATGCCCATTGATCTTTCACCTAACAATGCTAATTACTGAAGAAGACACTTGACAGCAGGTGTCCCCCATGGCACTGGAAGTGACCATAACTTTTGCTTGTTCAGAGCCAGAGGATGGATTACCACCTGATAATGACCATAGATCAATATCCCCTTTTTTCTTTAGACAGGCACCAAGCTGTGCTTATCTCCAGGTCTTAGGTGGTTTCCTCCAAACAGCCCAAACTTGGGCTAACGCAGGAGTTCTTTGCTAGAATTAGTGAGTCCACTACAGGTTACACATTTAGCCCCTGTGTGGGATCTTTTACTTCCCCTGGCATAGACACCAGACAGAAGGGACCACCGGCTTTTAGTGTCTCTTCCGAAAGACACAGGCAAATGTTGCGTGAAAAAAATTGCCTAAGTTTCGAAACGGCGGTTGGTGGTAGTTTGAGTTTCAAAGTGAGTGTCACACTTCATCAGAAGACCTTAGCAGTCATTTGCATTGTCTCCTCTGAGGGCAACATACAACAGATTATGGCCTTTACCTGTGGAGTGGACAGAGGTTTCATAGTCACTTGTCACTGTGGTGGTGTTAGCAGCACTGGTCTGACTGTCATCGTTTGAGCAAAACACTAATTATGCCTATAAACTAGATGTCTCTATATATATGACTTGCTTTTCTTTTACATATAGAGTAATATATACTGAAAATTAAGTGTTTTTAATATTTTCCAATGGATTTGTATTTAAATGTTTTTGCATTGAAGAGTATTTGTAATTGTATTTGAACCCCTCAAGTGTCATATTTGTATTTAAATACATTTCAATGTATTTGACCCCATGTCTGACACACACACACACACACACACACACACACACACACACACACACACACACACACACACACACACACACACACACACACACACACACACACACACACACACACACACACACACACACACACACACACACACAACCACACACCTACAAAAGGCTATGATAAATTAAAACCTGGCTCTCACCATTGGGGACTGTGTCCCTCGTGAATTGGAGAATCACATTAATGTCTGTCCCATCTCAATTTGTGATGTAAAGGAACCACTGAGGACAACAAGCACCTGACAGTGACCACCCTCAGTGCCAGCACAGAAAGGTCGGCTTCGCGTAAATGTTATGAAAAAGACTGACTAGTCCAATGAGACCTCATCAGATGATGACGTTGTAAGCACAATATAGATAGACTAATCAGTTTATATAACCTTGCGAAGTGCTGGGAACAAATAGAACTCTGTACAGTATATTTATAGTTAATAGATGTGGCACCGCTGCTAGGCATATTATAGTTTAAACAGGCAAATATAAAATTGTTGAATATAATGCTCTTTGTTTCACAGAAAAAGCACCCGCGAGACGTTGCACTGCACATGAAGTTGCTGCGTCTCTATATTGACCAGGGAAGGTTCAACGAAGCCTACGCCCACGCAGTCGCCACAGAACGCCTCAAACCTTACCCAGAATCCCTTGAGTGGTATCAATGTCTCGTCGATGTACTCCAGGTATGAAGAGATAACCTAAAGCAGGTTTTTCACCCGAATTGTGTCAACCTTGTTATGGCTAGGTACGAATTGATAACATGAGCACAAACTATTGTTGGCATCATCAAATGAGATATTTTTGATTGTTGGATCAGATCACTAATGAAAACGTGAAGATATCATTGTATCACGAGTATGTGGGGCAAGAATTAGTTTGCTAATCTGGTCAGAAATAATTTATATTTCGCTGATGATTTGACCGTAACAAAATAAGTGTTTGTGCAAAATTAGTTTGAAATAAAACGGAAAGAAGGTCATTTAAAGACTTGATGTGTTGTAATTTTCATCTGGCGACAGGAGTACCAGCAGGAGAACAGGGGTGACATCAACGGGGTGTTCCACGAGCAGCTGTTGGGGGTGTTATGTAACCTGACGGCCGTGAGTCTGAGCAAGGCGAACATCTTTGACTGCATGGAGGTCCTACACAAGTAAGTAGTGACTGCAGTTTGTGACATGCATCAGTTTCAAACACTATCAAAGTGTTGTGCTTCCAGGACTCTTCATGAAGTACCAGTATGGTCTTTGCAAACGCTAGCAGAATGAATTGTAAGGTAACGGTAAGATCTGGCCTGGTGTGTCTTGTAACATCCATCGCTTAGGGTTAATCAAACTGAATTTCCCTGGCTGAACTGTTCGTTTAAAGTTTAAGACGCCTTCAAAGCTTCTTGGAAACATTCAGCCATGATGTAATTATTGCACAAAGACTATATATATGTACACATCCACCACTGTCTGTGCATAGCCAGGTTTTATTCATGCAGTTGAGTGAACAAGTTGGCGGGGTAGAATGCTCAAAATTTGAAACAAGCAAAAGGATTAAAACCCACAAAACACCAGAAACATAATGTCATGTGATTTGTTTGGTAATGACGGGACTAGTTGTTTATGTTGTGAAATAATTATAGAATGTCGCCACTGTTTATGTGATCACAGTAAATTGACATGCTGTCAACTATCAGTGTTGCACCGTTCTTTGTTGTCATGTAACATTTCATGAAATTAAAGCGGATTAAATTTTGATGAGACTCCAACTTGGGTATGATAGATGTAACCATTGCATATAAGACAGTCTTCATACAAGACAATCTTCACTCAAGACAGTCTTCGCACAAGACAGTCTCCATACAATGGTACACACAAATGATCTTTGTATTTTTAGTCTATCACATGAATGGATCATGCAGCTGATTCACAAAACAAGTGGTGCGATCTGAAGTGATAATACTAATCTTTGTTTTATATAGCACATATATCCATAGCATTCACTGTGCATTACATGTGACTTCACTAAGACTACAATGTAAATAGTCAACATAAATAAATAAATGTAATACATAAAAATAAGAAAGAAATGCTCTGTAAAAATAAAACAATTATCAGTGTAAATAAAGTACTTAAAATGTTCTTTCAGTTTTAACTGTATAAAATTTAAAAATATGATTAAATTATAATAAATATGTCTCCGTGGAAATTTAGGTGATGTAGATCGTAATAAGTGTTTTTTATTAACTATTTCAAGTTGGTTTTGGACGTAATTGGTTAATGGTAAGTCATTCCATACTGTTGTCGCTATGTTGACGAATGCTACAAATGATGCTTTCAGACTGGACGAGACGTTACAGAAGGTGTCAGAGATGCAGCTGTCACGTGAGGCGTGGAGACATTTCCTCGAGGAGATCAAGGCTCAGTTCTTTTACCACGCCGGCACACTGCTCTGTAAGAAAGCTAAGCAGGTATGTCGAACAGCATGTCCAGAGTCACATTAATCACAGAGAAACCTGATTTCTTTTTACATTATTTACTTCTGTATCAGATGTGTCAAACCGGATGTGGCTGTCAGATATATTATGGTATCTGCCACAATGAGGGGGATATTAACCCTCTCATGGTCAGAATGCCCGAATCAACCCGAGTCCCTTTTGTGGCCGTCAGAATATGCCCAAGTACAGAGGCACACCACAAAACAGTGTCGGCAAATAATGGCAATTTTTTTCGGCAGTTCACATGTAAATAGTATTGAAGTTTCACTGGCAAGTGTCAGCATTTCGAAATGCAGGCGATTTCCGTGGCTGTATAGTGTCAATTGCAGTGCAGTTTTGCAGTCGAACGCAACATCAAACTCCATTTCCAGTACTGCCTGTCATGATCGTCACACAGTGAATATATTTTCAGATTAAATTCTAACATTTGCAGCTGGGATGAAAAACATGGTAGTATACACAAGCTGTCTAAAACGGTGTGCCTGCTGGCGATTTCTGCGATTAAATGTTAACTTTTGGTTGGTCTATTTTCTTATAAACAAATATTAATGTGCAGTGATGCGGGTGGTGTTTTTTTTAACTCTGCTGTAATTATTGACGTTGTCGTTATGTCTAACTTCAGTAATTCAGACTTTGATAGAATTTTCGGATCGAGTTTATAGCGAACACTAAGGATGGGATGAATGAATATGAATACATCACAATACTTAGTGTTTCAGTGATTCATTTATGATCATTATTAGCAATGTTACGACTGCGCTATGGCAGTATGTCGTGCGCAGTATTAAATGGTCTTGGCTCAAAGTCCGGGTGCGGATTAAAATAAGGTTTTTGCCTGCAACAATTGGCATGGAAATAATTTGGGATTTAGGTCAAAAGTCGGGGTGCTGCTTTAATTTGGGGTGCGGCTAGAAATACAGGATTTATGGTAGTTAGTTTTGGCTTGTGTGCAAAAATCAACAGAATAGACCCATGTGACATGACATCTGTGTTGCACGGCGGATCACGTGTATGAAAAGATACCTTTGTGGTGTGCTGTACATCACTGTGTTTACGCAGTATTCTCGTGTTGTGTAGTTGCGACTGAGCTGGCGTGAGGCGTGTGACATGGCTGCCGCATGTTTCGCCGTGAGTGCAACAGTGCTGCCCCTAGACACCCAGGCGAACTGGTTCCGTCAGGTGGACGACAAGTCGACCTACGAGCACTGGGCCAGAGTTGGTGCCCTTCGGCTCAGTCAAGTTGGTCAGTGCTGGCTGCAAAATAATACTTGGAACTTGTATTAGTTTTGCTTTTAGAATTTTTTTTTCAAGTTGAATTTTTTGTCTTGAAACTACATTCTGAGTAAACTGCTTATGTGAAAAATGTGATCATAATTGCAAATGATTAGTATAAATTAAATAATTTTTCCTGTATAACATGACTTTGTATCTCCATTTTACTTGCTTATAAACTAAATTATTTATTTGTTTTCCAGTAAAATTTTCAACTTTGAAACTACGTTCTGAGTAAGTGACTAACATGATACATGTGGCTGTAATTGCCAATAGTTCATAGTTTTATTCACTTAGGGCCATATCACAAACTTTGGACATATCCACTTCTATCTACTCCCATCTGCACCAAGTCGGTTCCTCCATGCACATTTCCGTGCTAGTTTTGTATGAAGACTGTTTTGTTTTGCTTCCAGCTCACATGCTGGCCGACATGAAGAAATGCAGAGACAGTGAGTGGCCACGCACGCTACAGGCGGAGATATTCACACAAGAGGTTTGTGTGTGACACTTGTATTGTAGTTGCTCTTATCAACTTCACATGACAGTTGTAAATAGTTTGTGATGTTTTGACAATTTGAAAACTTCGGCCACGGTAACCTTGTGAAATGGTAAACAGTTTGTAAAGTTTTATTAGCAATATTGCTGACGTCCTATTTCAGATTTTTACATCAGTTATTTCTGGGTAAAGTACGCATAAATGTTTTATGATGGGAAGTCAAGTGTTATTGATTTTATAAGTTTAGGGGGTCTCCCAAGAACGCACGAATGCGTGCACATGCACAAACATATTTGCACAGGGCAGTTTTATGTGGTGTTGAAGTTTTTTTTGACCGAGACTACAAACATGCATACATTTAAAGCATAGATATCCCATTTTCATGCAATCACAAAACGTTTACTTTGATGTAATTGTATTTGATAATAATTCACATTACAGCAAAAATGCTTACGTATCTGGGAATTGTCCAATGTATGTGTACATGAATACTCCAGAAGTTGTCATCTGTAATAGTGTAGATGACACATACACACATACGTGTCTCGCAATTAATCCGTGGTGACTCTTTGGCAGGGACAGAAGCGGCTGTTCCAACTGCTGTTCAACACCCCCCACCTGCAACAGAACTGTGACAGATCCTATCTGCTGAACTGTTCTGCCTTTGATGACATCAGCATGGAGATACCATCCTCCGACACACTGCAGCTCTACAATGATAGTACGTTGGTAGAAAGGGGAATGTGCTTTTAACGGGTTCATTCATAATTTCCAAACAATATGCTGAGTGTCGGATGCTTCTGTTTTTTTCTTTCCCTAAAATCAAAATTTATTTATGGAAAAAATGTATTCATGATTACGAATCCTTTTGTGATGTAAATGAGTACGATTACAATTACTTGGCTTTATTGACCAATGTAATCGAGTATGATCACTCGAAACAATTGTCCACAATTACAAAGAGTACGATTACTCCATCATCTGAAGGGCTTGACGCTGCAATATAAGAGTGTCTGTCTGCTGTTTTAACATGTTGTTTATATGCTGAGCTCTCCTAGAAGGCCTGTTTCCTACCTGTCATGATTGAAGTGTGATCAGCTCACCAGATGTCACCTATCTGTGTTTGTGGGTTTAAGCTACTCTGTACACAAATGTGACCGGAGTTGTACATGTTTTGCAATGAGTGAACCAACTGTTACCTCACAGTCTACATCACATCGTGTGGAAGGCCCTCCACCACTACAGCGTCCACGACCGCAGACAGCCACAGTGTAAGTGGTGTAGATGTCTCTACATTGACATGCATCATAGAAGGCTTCTCTCTGGAAGAATTTGTTTTAGATAATTTTGTACATGCAATTTCCTGAAAGGTGGCTCCTAAGATAGCAACTAGCATGGTCTTAGAGGAGTCTCCTGACCGTACGTTGTATTGTTAGTTATTATACATTATTACCATATTTGCTGTGATTTTTATATTTGTATTGGTTCTGAGTTGTTTGACATGGGTATAGTGTATGCATTGTTTGAAATACAGGTCGAATAAAACATAATTCTTCTTCGTCGTGTCATGTCATACATTTAACGGGTAAACAGTTTGTCCAGTGTCTGAATTACTTCATAAGCTGAAACCAAGGTTTTGCATAATGAGTACTAAAATGTGTAATTGTTTGGGCCGTGGTGTAAATTTTTTTTGGCAAGTATACCTTGCAGTCACAATCAACGTGTCATGATTTTTTACTCTGGATTGTGTTGTATAAAAATGTCCTGTCTTTCTTATCACCAGATGACTTCAAGGTGTTTGCTGATCTGTACGAGGGAGGTGTGAACGTAGACCAGACCACAGGGCCCCTGAGACCCTCTGTCAGTACGACATTGAGGTGAGAATGTATTTATTGTTCTCCTCTTGGCATCCCTGTCGTCAGGGGTGAAGTTGCCACACTTCAAGTTGGCCAGGGTTACTGTCGTCGTTTCTTTCCTCACTTTTCTCTCACTGTGTTCTCTATCAACATTCTCCATCTCCTATCTTTCCTGTTGTTCTCCGTTCTCCCCCCCCCCCACTCTGTCCAGATCTCTCAATGCAGTCTCAGTCTTCCTCACCTGCTTTTTCCCTCCACTTTCTGGACATATAATCCCTGCCAGTTTGTCATCTCCCATTCTTTCCACACGACCGCCCATCTCATCCTACTCCTCACCAGTTTCGTCTTAAAACTTTCCTTCACTCCAACCTCCGCTGTCAGTTCATCCAGTCTTCTATCAAGATGGCCACCGAGATAATAACCTCAGATGAAAAGTAGATAAGAAAGCACTTGGTTTATTGAGTCCATTACTTTGAGGTATTACCACAATGACTGGTTATTTGGACACCTAAAAATCTCAGCTCTGATAACATTATTTATTAACATATCCAACTTCACCTACAAGTCCACTTTGAGAGATAACATGGAGAAAACATTGGTAGTCCTTCATCAGAAATATGAATAAATGGTGTATAATTATCAGGAACAAAGAATAACTATTTTTATAGGCTGTCCAAAAATTAAAGGTACACACAAATAATTAATCTTGTAGAGTTTTAGTAGTCATTTATAAAACGATCCTCTTGTATGGCTATGGATACATAAATCCTGCCCACTGGAACTCTCTACGCAGAGATGTCAGCATTTTAAGAGCAAACTGAAGACTGTGTTTTAGCACAGTATACAAGTTGCTCATTCATTTAGATATTTCTTACACTAGTTAGATGAGTAAACATTTACTGTATTGGTGGGGCAGTCACATGTGGCTTAGGTGACCAGTATTGTGACTGTGTAGTTTGGTAGATTACAGGGCATAAAGTATTCTGTGATTACAGTATTAATGACACAATTTTGCAGTCATATAGCATTACTGCTAAATTTCTATATGTGTCAAATTGTGGACTCTGTCGACCTGAGGTACATGAGACTAGCATGCGGCTCGGTCACAGGCCTGGCCTTGGGGTGTAGAGCCCACATTTCTCTTAATTTACACATCTTCAAATAAACGTCATTCATTTGGCATTTTTTCATCACTACATTTGAGTTTTGTCGGTGCTCGCATAAAAATATTTCCGGTGACATTGCAGGCGTTCCTGTGTCTCACCGTCCACTGTGCGGCACTAAGACTTGCGGAGTATGAACGTAGCATCCCGGACGAACCAGGCCGGCCCCGCCTGCTCCCTGCAGCCATCTGTGATACCCTCTCCCTGCCCCAGCAACAGGACTGGTGGCAGGCCACCTACTGTCTCTACTCCAACTCAAACAGGTTCGTCCACTTGACCTTTGAGAAAGGTCGCAGTGTCATGATGATAGAGCTTTTTGTTACTCGATCTATGTCTGAAATTTCAGGCCTTTGCAAATAGAATCACTGACATTGTCTAACTTATTTTTATGCTCTATGTCTGTGTGAAACACTCTGTAAGTGTTACTATTGTCGCTACTAGACGACATTCATGTCCGACATTCCAGGCCTTCCAACCGCGCTGACCGAATACAGTCCCGAGCAAATAAATCATTGACACTATCCAGTTAACGTATGTTTCTGCTCCGTGTTTGTGTGAAGTTACTGTTGGCCGACTTCTTGTTTTAGTTTTAGCCGTGTTGTGCAATAATGAACACATGTTCCAGTGAGGATCTCGGCCGCCTACGATTGACCGTGTCCAGTGGGCTCGGAGTCCTGAGGATGCGAGGTCAACACGGCCTTGACCCTCGTCTCGGCATCCACCTTGCGAGAACCTTCCAGCAGCGGGTACGTTGCCACTGTGGTTGTCAAGTTATTTCCTTCTTTCATACAACCAGTTTTGAAGTCTAAAATGCCGTGATACAAACTGTCAGAGGCGAAACGTTTCAAAGACAACAGGTGAAATTGAACAATGTAAATGCAATGTATGTTACCTCTACAGCATAAACCTGTGATGTAATGAAACTACATGAATTATACTTATGAAACGATACTACAAATTTAGTGAGCACAAACGTGTTAATTTGTTGTCATTTTTAACAGTAAGTAATAACAAAATGTCAGCATGTTGTAATGACGGTTGTCTTATGATAGTGGGAAGACGCGATTGAAGCCGGCAGCCCTGATGTCCACCATCGTCAGTCGAGAGCTCTCTACTACTGGAGGAGCGTTGTTGACTCGCTCAGTGACCTTGACAGGTTGGTCGTCAAAATCTTCTATAAATTATGAATTTCCACCTGGATAAATGCTGAATTTATAAATGTTGCGGTGGTCCTTATTCTTATATGATTATTCTTATATATCCTGTATTTTTTTCATTATGAAGTACACTACTGACAGTTGATTTATTTTGTATTTATTTAACTTATTTTTACCTATTTATGTAACTTGTCTCATGTCTATATATGTATTTATTTATTTTATATTGTTACCTTTGAGCAGGTATTTAGCATGGATACATGGCGCATTATAAAAAGTTTCCAAATAAATTAAAGTGTAATTTTATGTTTTCCGTTGTTACTAGGCAACAGAAACATGGCCACCGGATTCAGCGCCCCCGAACGCAGCTGTTCCCCCTAACTGACTCCCACCCCCTGTCAGAGGCAGTGCTCAAAGAGTGTGCAGACGAGGGGCGATTCCTCCTCGGCCGCATTGCCATGACAGAGGAACGCATAGAGGAAGCCATCAACCAGTTCAAACTGGTTAACACGCCCAGTGCAAACCTTGACCTCGGAAAGGTTGGTAGTCAATTGTTATTTTACGTTTTACAACGGTTTATAATTGTCGAAGTCGACGGCTTATGTGTCAGTTTTTATTACCACCCAGGATACATTAAGTGGAACATCCAAATGGTCATGTGATGTAGTCAGGTGATGTAGTCAGGTGATGTAGTCAGGTGATGTAGTCAGGTGATGCCGTTGTTGGTTTTCTTCTTGTAGAAGTTGACACCTAGGAAACTCTCTTAAGTAACAGTATCTTTTAGATTAGGTTCTCATCTTCTGCGACATTTTCTCCTACTTCTCTTGTCAGTCTGTCCTTAGTCCATCCCTGTGCCAGCTGTCACAGTCTCACAGCCTGCTCACAACTGTGTACATTTCAGTTGTTTTCCATTTCAATCTCTTTCCATCCTCCTTACTTATTCGCGTTTAACTTTACATTTGTGGTCTTTCGCATGTTCACTCTTCAAAATGTAAAATTTATATATAATTTTTAATATAACTTATAATATAAGTCTAGTAAAATTAGTCAATGTGAGCGAAACAGGCAGATGGTGGCCGGTTTCTAATATTCAACCAGATTTAATTTTAACGTCATGATTTGGCGTGACATGACCTGATGTGACGTGACAGTGAGTGTGACATGACCTGATGTGTCGTGACAGTGAGTGTGACATGACCTGATGTGACGTGACAGTGAGTGTGACATGACCTGATGTGACGTGACAGTGAGTGACATGACTTGATGTGTCGTGACAGTGAGTGACATGACCTGATGTGACGTGACAGTGAGTGTGACATGACCTGATGTGACGTGACAGTGAGTGTGACATGACCTGATGTGACGTGACAGTGAGTGTGACATGACCTGATGTGTCATGACAGTGAGTGTGACATGACCTGATGTGTTATGACAGTGAGTGTGACATGACCTGATGTGTCATGACAGTGAGTGTGACAGCTGTTTGTGTGTCTGTACCAGGCGTACAGGGAGCTGGCCGCCCGCGTTGTCAGGCAACCACAGTTGAACGACCCAAATGCTGACGGTCATCTCCAGCAGGTGGCGCTGCTTACCAAGGCAAGAGACGTCCTGTACGAGACGTTTGGCAATGTCGCCCGGAGGAACAACCAGGTCAGTGGAATCAATCTAATTGACTTGCGGTCATAAGACGTTTCGCTGTACAGTAGAACACCTCATTTAAGACCGCCCCCCAAATCGGAGTGGAGTGGTCTTAAAAGAGGGGTGGCCTCTAGTGAGGGGTTTTGTTATTTTGATGTTTTGGATTAATTCATACATTTACGCATATCATAATAAGTAATGTCCATATAGCATGTATGCCTTTGATAAAAAGCTAAGTAGTAAATACACCAAATAAAAAGTAGAAAGAAAAATGAGAAAACACGTCAACAACAACATCATTTTATATTCCGTGTTTTTTTATGTGTGACATGTTTCAGTATCAGTTTAATTTGGAATCTTTTTTTTTAAATAAATTATCTTATAAAAAGTATCTTCATTTTGAATCGTTTTTAATAATATCTGATAAAAGTATTCTCATTAATTTTAATTTGTTATTTCAAATTCGGTCTGAAGGGCTCAAATGTGCTGCCACTCCACGTGTCTGGGTAATCGCACCGCGGTCACCATTTTGTTGTTCTTTCCAGTGACGCAAAACGATCTTTTACTTTCTGATCTAACAGCCGCGAAACTTCCCCTCTAATAACTCATATTACATATACACACGCTAGGTCGTAAAATGAAATCATTTAAATTCCTGTGAAGATTAAAATTCACAAATTAAAATCATACTAAACTAAAGTCGACATTGCCGGCGGCGGTTACGCACAGGCCGTAGATTACCGTGGCGTTACATCAATATTTTATCGCAGTGTTGCTAAATCTGGATTCCTCTTTTATCCTAAACTAACCTAAAACTTAGCCTAAGTTTCTAAACTTTAATCAAACACAATATGGATATTACAGTAATCACAGAGCTACGCGTGGCCACCGACGGTGACCATGTCCGCCATGATGTCTTGCCGACGAGTTCTTGCCCGAGTTTGTTTTGTGAATTTTAATTGTTTCAGTAATGTAAGTGATTTAATTTTATAACATAGTGTGTGTTTATAAATATGTAAGATATGTGAGGACAGTCTAGCGGCTGTTACCTGGTAGTTGTCGTTTTCATAGTTCGGTCAGAAAGTAAAAGATCACCGAAATTAATGGTTGTCATTATGCTATTTATTGTTTTTATGGCGTTATGCGCGTCGTCTGTGCCCCATTAGTCATGCATTTAATGAGAGTTTGTTGCAACATTTAGGTTTAAAAAATGTGCTGGCCACCTATCGGATGGTCGTTAATCAGGGGTGAAAGTCAAATTGCCATGGTCGCTGGTCGCGTTTGCCAGGTGGTCATTGATGAGGGGTCGTTTATACAGCGTCGGTGAAAAAACGGCCGTAAAAAGTGGGTGGTCGTTAATCAGGGAGGTCGTTCATGAGGAGTTCCACTGTAGAACCTGAAGCAACTTTCAGGGACCATTTCACTAAGATAACTTTAGAAATCTTAAGGAAAACTTATCTGTTGTTAAATTATGTGAAATGCAAGTATCCATTACCGTATTATCCAAGAACAATATTTCCCTAACACACTGGCGACAATGTCCCACTGTTGCTTTGTGGTGTTGACAGTTTTCTGGTATTCAAGATCAGTGTTAAGGACTTAAAGTACAAAATCAGGTTGAAGAGGTCTACAAAGTTAGTGAAATGGTCCCCAAGGTTTTTGTAGATTCTTATTTTTTTTTTGGTAAATTCTTATTTTGCCTAACAAAACAGTTTGCTGTGCTTTTTCATCTGCTGAAGACATTTCTGTTTTTAAACTAATACTGCCAGAATGTTTATCACCGATACATATAACTATAACTTTAATTTCGCATTATTTTAATACCTACTCAAAGTAGTTTATTGAATGTCTAAAAACAAGGATTTTGTCTTATTAACTTATACTTTACAAATTTATTTATATGTTATTCTATTTAGCTCTCATATGTGTGGTTTTGGTTCTAGATTTATGTCGTACACACCCATGAACGGGGCATTATCCCTGGATTTGATGGTGTTTAAATAAAGTGTTATTACTGTTGACCTGTTATTATGTGGTTGTTCTGTGCAGGAGTTATACACAGGCATCTCTGATGAGCTTGAGCTGGTGGAAGCGAAGTTGAATGACCTCGGTGTAACAATGGGTGGGTATTTATTTGCATAAATGTGTCATTTCAAAACTCGTTATTTTTGCCAGTTTTGTTTTACAAAATGACAGTCATCTTGGATTCAGAAGTTTGTCTTTAGACCCCCCATGGTTTCGAACACAAATGTTTTGTCACCATAGAAATTGGTTGATGTGAGTGTGGGTTTTTATTGATGACAATTTTGAATTTAGCTTACATAAATGGTGTTTGTCGGAATTCCACAATATTAGAGGCAGTGCTTATGGTGTATGCTGTGATTATATTGTCGTATGCTTCCATCAAAGTAATAAAAGATTGACAGGGAAGACAAAGAATTAGATGAAATGTACCAACATTCCAGATAATGTCACAAACGTGCATACTATATCGACATGGTAAAACCTCCAACAAATCGTCCGTAAATGTATGCAAACAAACTGTTACAAAAGTTGTTTTGTGAGGAGTACTCGCGAACGTAGACCAGCAAAATCCAAATCTCATAAAAGATATGTAAAACTCCGTGCCGTCCCATCTCTGCTGTGTAAAGAGCTCTATGGACAGAGTGTCATATATATTGGTGTGAGTTAGACAGATTTATTTTTTACCACAAATATACAAATGGATATAATTATTAATATAACTGTAAATGAGATTCCTATTAAGAAAAGATGTCGTTAACATGAGAGTGCCTTCTTAATAATATATAATCAAATCTTACTGAATACAAATAGTAAAGCCAATTCAATGTTAATAATAAAGAAATACATAAAAGTGTGAAACATTAAAGATTATGCATATAACAAAGTACATGATGAGACATGATGATTTTTGACCTGATTGACCAATTGTGAGGTAATCAATGTGCATTCAATTTTGTATGCTTTCCAGGAACAAGGCCTAAGCTATTTGTGGGACGCGATGAGTCAGACTTGAGAAGGTCCCCTGAGAGGGCGACATCTTTCGCCCCCCACAGCCCTGTCACGCCCACATCACCAGCCACGTCCGAGGTAAGGGTGTGACAACAACTCAGGGGGCAAACACAACACAGCATTCAACCATTTAGATCCCAAATAAATATGATATAATGATCCTTTTGAATTGCCACAATCGTTACACAAAATCACGAGAATATGGGTGCACCAAGTTCATTTACACCCTGCTTTATTTCTTAATATCACAAGTTGTGTTAGTTTTAAAGATAAATGAATTCTTTTGCAAAAGAAGATTCTAGCTATAGCAATACATTTGAAAGTTAATGTGCAAAATGATGCAGTGTGTGTTGGGTAGATTTTTGTAAAATATTGTATGTCTACAAACTTTTCATCAGTTGATAATTTCATATGGTGATAATAAAAAAACGTCCAACACAAACGCTTATAACATAACCCGACTGTATAACACTAAAGAATCCAATGACACACTTTACATAATTAATCTCCATCCCGTCCTAATTTCCTTCCTCCCATCCCCCACCCTGTCTTCATACGGCCATCCAGCCGTGGTGACACAAATTTGCTGTCATTTGTACATAAATGAAAAAGTAACACCTGTCAAATAAACCACTTTTAAAACAATGCCTCATTTAAAAATTACGCAAGGAACATGAGTAGCTGTTTTTAGAACTCAAGGTCAATGAAACCCACCAAATACAGCAACATGTATTTGGCTTATTTTACCTCCTCTAAAGTATTAAACACTTCAATATTGTAAATACCTTCCTATTCTTTGCTTTGAAAGATGCATTTCTGAACGTGATTTTAAATTACTTAGAAGTAAAGAGATTCAAATAGAAGTTCGTTAAGGATTGACAAGTTATGGACATGTTGAATCTAGATAATTTGAGAAGTAGACTTTATTTGTGTTGCAGAGAGACGACGCACCGAGACACTTGGGTGTAACAGACACACCGCAGCCAACCAACACCAACAATTCCTATCACGAGACCGTCTTCTGCCTCGTCAACCAGCTGGAGGAGAGCCGCAAGACGATCGAGAAACTGAAAGTACGAACTGATGATGCCTGAGTGAACTTTGGCCCACTTTTCCTTTGTTCCCTGTACTGGGAGCTAGTTCCCACAGCCCTCCCTCTTCCTCAAATCATACTTTAAGCAGTCTTCGTATTACACCCACTGCCTGAATGTTTCCCCATCTTAAATCTAACTTGTATATATGTGACGTGTTCTAACGAAATGAGTCGTATGTCAAAAAAAAGAAAGAAGATGTATTAATCTTTCCAACGGTGTAAAAATTATGGAGATATTCCACACACAGCCAAAGTTATTGGACGCTGAACATGCCTAGGGTAGAAAGTTTCAAACGGAGAAAAACGCATTTGAAGTTCGCGGTCACATAAGCACACAGTCGAGTACATTGTCGATCCAAAATCTGCCGTTTTGCTTCTATTACTCCATTTGATGCATTCGAAATAAACTACCAAGGCATGTTCGCTGTCGAAGATATATCATGCTAACTGTTTACTGAAATTATTCCAACATAATCCGAGTATTTAGCAATGTTTTGTAGCAGCGTCCCGATCAATTCCACGTTGTTTACGGCTAGCGAGAGCGCACTGCGCCTGCGCGCACAGCTCTAAGCCAATCAGGGGCCCGCTGTCAGCTCCTCACGCCATCTAGTGACGTTTATTCACAGATAGGCCTCTCGCATTAAGCGCTGCTATTGGCTTACGTGTTTTCTCGAAATCAAGTTCGCTGACATACGGCTCATTTCGTTAGAACACGTCACATATATATATATCGTGTAAAGGCGTAAATAACGAGTTGATTTAGATTCTTGTGTCCCGTCTATTTCAAGACAGGTCCTGCTTCGATGCCATCACTCCCAATCCCGTCTTGCATCTCTCTCTCCTCGCCCGTTCTCCCCTCTTGTCCTCATCCAATCAATGCCAAGCAGACACATTTCTATAGATAGTACCTAGGAAAAGGGTATAAAGTTTCATTTTAATTAAGTTTGTTAAAATTTAATTAAAGTAAAAAATTAGCATTTTCTCTAAACACTGTTGTTTTGTTTTGTTTTCCAGGAGAAGGTGGAACGGTTGGAGATGCGAGGTACACCAACACACCACCCCCCGTTTCCTGGATACCCAGGGGGCTCCCCGATGTACTACCCCGGTCCCTACCCCCCAGCCCCTGGCTACGGGGCCCTGATGCCTGGCATTCCTCCGACACCGCCGTTTCCCATGATGCAACAGTCTCCGGCAGCGGTGTATCAGTCGCCACAGTTCGTACCACCGGCGTCCTCTGGTGGCGCGGGTGACGTCTACAACGGCGGAGTGACGACAACACGCTACAACGGCGAGGAGTTTGTAACGGTCGAAGACACCGTCGACCCGCCACAGCCGCCTGCTGATTGGTCGGCTTACGCCCCCATGGCGCACATGATGACCCCGCGACCACCAATGCCTCCTATGCGCCCTCCAATTCCGGGGGTAGGGTTGTTTACACCACCGGGTGGATACGGGCTTTCTAATCTGCCGATGCCTCGGCCGGGATTCTTTGCGCGGCCAGGCGCTGCGCAACCGCCGCCATCACACATCCCGCCGGAGATAGCGACGCCTCCTGGTGGGGTGTTGCAGCAGGACACGTCGTGTGGGCCGAACCGCAACCGCAGCGCACGTGGGGTGGTGCCACCTAGGGCCCCGTCGCAGGAGACGCCGTGGGCGCAACAGTTGAACGACTACAGCGTCGAGTTCCCACCCGAGACCCAAGACTTGTTTGTCAGCAGCACCCCGTATCTGGGGCACTATCAGCCACCCCAGCAGTCGGCTAACGCCCCGAATACCGACGCGCCACAGTCGCAGGAGAACGACTCCATGGCCGAGGTCAGAGGTCACGACGCAACGTCGTACGACGAGCAGGACTATGAGGACGAACACGTGTTGTACCGGAACGATTCACACGACCCGGAGTTCACGCCGATCGTTCAGCTCCCGGAGGAGGTGGAGCTGGTGACTGGAGAAGAGGACTCGACTCCGCTCTTCTCCAACCGCGCCAAGCTCTACCGGTTCATCGACTCGCAGTGGAAGGAGCGTGGTGTTGGAACTATCAAAATACTCTACAATGCCATGCTTGGACGCACACGGGTCGTGATGCGGCGCGACCAGGTGCACAAGGTGGGTCTTGATACTTCTGTAGCCTTTGTGTGGGGGGGGCGAGAAGGCGAGTCTTGTATTGTTAATGTGTTCTTTTTTATATTTTTATATCTGTTCTTTTTTATAGTGTACATGGTACTGTGGGAGGTGAGAGCTATGTTTGTGCACTGTTTTTGTTCTTCCTCCTTTTGTGCCCGGGGAGGGGAGGGGAGGGGAAGGCCCCGAATTATTGGCTTGTTGCATTGTACTCGTTCTTCATCCTTGGTGTGCAGGGGGCAGATGCTGAGTTGTTGCACTGTTCTTCCTGCTGTACAGGGGGCAGATGCTGAGTTGTTGCACTGTTCTTCCTGCTGTACAGGGGGCAGATGCTGAGTTGTTGCACTGTTCTTCCTGGTGTACAGGGGGCAGATGCTGAGTTGTTGCACTGTTCTTCCTGGTGTACAGGGGGCAGATGCTGAGTTGTTGCACTGTTCTTCCTGCTGTACAGGGGGCAGATGCTGAGTTGTTGCACTGTTCTTCCTGCTGTACAGGGGGCAGATGCTGAGTTGTTGCACTGTTCTTCCTGCTGTACAGGGGGCAGATGCTGAGTTGTTGCACTGTTCTTCCTGCTGTACAGGGGGCAGATGCTGAGTTGTTGCACTGTTCTTCCTGCTGTACAGGGGGCAGATGCTGAGTTGTTGCACTGTTCTTCCTGCTGTACAGGGGGCAGATGCTGAGTTGTTGCACTGTTCTTCCTGCTGTACAGGGGGCAGATGCTGAGTTGTTGCACTGTTCTTCCTGTGTACAGGGGGCAGATGCTAGTTGTCAAGTGTTTTCTCTACACAATGCTGAGTTGTTGAAACTGTTCTTCCTGTGACAGGGGGCAGATGCTGAGTTGTTGCATCTGTTCTTCCTGCTGTACAGGGGGCAGATGCTGAGTTGTTGCACTGTTCTTCCTGGTGTACAGGGGGCAGATGCTGAGTTGTTGCACTGTTCTTCCTGCTGTACAGGGGGCAGATGCTGAGTTGTTGCACTGTTCTTCCTGGTGTACAGGGGGCAGATGCTGAGTTGTTCACTGTTCTTCCTGCTGTACAGGGGGCAGATGCTGAGTTGTTCACTGTTCTTCCTGGTGTACAGGGGGCAGATGCTGAGTTGTTGCACTGTTCTTCCTGCTGTACAGGGGGCAGATGCTGAGTTGTTGCACTGTTCTTCCTGCTGTACAGGGGGCAGATGCTGAGTTGTTGCACTGTTCTTCCTGCTGTACAGGGGGCAGATGCTGAGTTGTTGCACTGTTCTTCCTGCTGTACAGGGGGCAGATGCTGAGTTGTTGCACTGTTCTTCCTGGTGTACAGGGGGCAGATGCTGAGTTGTTGCACTGTTCTTCCTGGAGTGCAGGGGGCAGGTCTTGTATTATTACAGTATGATTTCACTTACTTTGGAGCGTAATTGTCGATGATGAGTACGACGTTGTACGGTCTTGTATTGTTATTCTGTCAAGTGTTATTTCTACACAATATTACTTAGCATATCAACCACAGCGGGTGAAGAAAATGGTTCAGTTATCAAAGTACATCTGTCGAATTTGTTTGATTCAGAAAACGTCAACAGCCGTTTCAGTGAGGACACGGCAGCTCAAATGACGTTTTTTTTAAGAAAACAATCAAAAATATGTTTTTGCAATTTTCTAATAGTTTTGTATGTATTCTATCAATAAAGTTCACTTTTATAGCAATCGCGTACCGGTAAATATTTTTTGTGATAATAAAATGAGCTCCTATCAATTATTAAAGTTGTTTTAGTTTTTCCCAATGACCTTTCTCAATGGGTAGATAATTTTGTCATAATTATTAAATTAATTAAAAAGTACTCTTATTTAGCTGCCATATCTGGCCTTAAAACCGCTTCCTGATTTTTACCCGTTTTGAGTTTGTGTCTCTGACATGTGTATGCGCTACAAACGTAAGTGGTTGCCATGTTGCAGGTGTGTGCCAACCACCCAGTGCAGCCGGGCGCCACCATCACCTACAAAGACGAGGAGAAGAAGACTCTGTTGTGGACGGCGCTCGACTTCACCGACGACGACGGTCCACACATGGAGAACTTCTGCTGTCGCTTCAAGACCGCGGAAACAGCGGCCCAGTTTAAGGAAATGTACGAACAGGCTAAGGGTCTTTCCGGCACGTCGGACGCCGTCGCCGCGACCAACCAGTCACCAGGTGGCGTTGCGAAAGCGTCGGATAAATCTGCGGAGAAACCCATAAGTCTTTCCGCGCTGTTCGGACCTAAGCCAGGGAGCTGGGAGTGTGACGCGTGCCTGGTGCGAAACTCTGCTGACATGACTGTTTGTCTCGCCTGTATGACGCCCAAACCTGGGTCAGAGGTTGTGAGCCAAGAGAGAGAGAAGTCGCCGGTGGCAGCCATCAGCATGAGTGCGGGGGGTGGCTTCAAGTTTGCGGCGGCAGCTCAGTTTGGTGCTGTCGCGTTCAGCTCGACGCCGGTGAAAAGTAACAACGAGACATCATCGTTCCACACTCCAGCAACTTTCTCGTTCGGTACTCCGTCTGTCAGCAGCAGTCCAGCTGTGGTCAGTGGCCAGAGTAATGGTCAGACACAGGGAGTGACCACAGGGCCAAACCATCCCCGGCTGTGACGTCGTTTGGAAAGACAGATGCAGAGACCAAACAGATGCTAGCAGAATCAGACCAAACAGTGCCGGCCAGCTTTGGGATTACTGGGTCAGTTGCGGTAACCATGGCAACGGCAGCAGTGTCCAGTGCCCCGGCCAGCTCGTTCGCATTCGCTGCTCAATCGACATCGGGAACGAAGGCACCGTTCAGTTTTGGCACGGCAAAATTTGGCGAGACAGTTTCCTCTACGAGCAAGACATCTGCTCAAAGCAGCGTCACTGAAACAAAGACAGTCATTGGAGGGTTCTCGTTTGTTGGGCCAAACGTCACACAGACAGTTGCCGTGACAACGGCGACTCCAGTTACGGTCTCTGTCAAGGCCACCGACAAACCAAACCCATTTGCCTCGTTCAGTTTTTCCAGTCCAAAGGCTGAAGTTGTGAGCACTGCCAGTGACACTGGACCAGTGAAGCCGTTCAATACTTTTGGCAGCGATGCAACATCAGCTGCACCAATCTTTGGTGGCACCACCACTGGGAGCATGCCAGCAATATTTGGCGGTGCCACTTCTGCCCCGGTATTTGGCAGTACAGCCGGCACTACTGCAACTGCGAGCGCCTCGTCAATATTTGGTGGTGCCGCTGCAGCTGCACCAATATTTGGCAGTGCAGTAAGCACTACTAATACGACCAAAACCTCGTCAATATTTGGGGGTACCGCTGCCGCACCAATATTTGGCAGTACAGTCGGCACTGCTAATACGACCAAAACCTCATCAATATTTGGCAGTGCCACTGCTGCGCCAATATTTGGCGGTGCCACTGCTGCGCCAATATTTGGCGGTGCCGTCAGCAGCAGTGAAGTCACCAGCACCTCGTCAGTATTTGGCAGTGTTTCGTCTTCATCAGTGTATGACAGTGCCAGTTCAGGTGTCAGTACATTCTCTACGTTCAGCAGTACCACTCCTGCTCCAATATTCGGTTCAGCTGTAACCACGGACAATCCCACTTCTGACATCAATGGTGGAATGACCTTCGGAAATTCCGCATCGGCCATAACCTTTGCCAGTATCGCGGCTAAGGGCGAATCGCCGGACGCATTCGTTAAGAAATCGGAAAGTGCAACCGGATTCCAGATGGGCACGGGGAAATTATTTGAGTCTCTGACCAGTCCGGGTGGAGCCCACGACACGTCTGATGGACACACTGACGATTATGAACCGACGGCCGAGTTTGAGCCAGTGGTGTCTCTGCCCCACGTTGTTGAGTTGAAGACGGGAGAAGAGGACGAGGACAAGATATTCAGTGAGCGAGCGCGACTCTACCGGCTCGACAACGACACGAAACAGTGGAAGGAGCGCGGCATCGGTGTCATCAAGATCCTGAAGCACCGACACACCGGGAAGCACCGCATTGTGATGCGACGCGAGCAAGTGCTGAAGCTGTGCGCAAACCACAACATCGGCGGCGACATGACGCTGCGGCCACTTGCGACGTCTGATCGCGCGTGGTGCTGGTTCGCACGCGATTTCGCTGAAGACGACAACAGCGGAGAAGGCACACTGGAGCATCTCGCGGCGAAGTTCAAGACGCCCGAGATCGCTGTCAGGTTCAAGGACGTGTTCGAGGACTGCGTGAAGCAGGTGGCAAACGCATCATGGGACACATATGAGAAAAACGAATCGACAACGACGGAGGACCGTGCCGAAGCTGGTGTGTCGTGCGGGAATCTTGCCGATATGTTCCGCTTGAAGAACGGCGAATGGCAATGTGACGTGTGCTTGGTGAAGAATGTTGCGAGCGCCGCTCAGTGCGCCGCTTGCACCACCCCACGACCCTCTGGCGATGTTTCGTCACCCAGCAAGCCGGTGGCGACATCTGGCGTGAAAGGTAGCACATTGAAGCTGGCGGAGTTACTCAGTGCTAGCGAACCGGAAGAACCGAAGAAAGTGGGAAAGGAACAAAGCTTAGCCGAGCTCTTCCGCACGAAGGACGGGGAGTGGGAATGCGACGCGTGCCTCGTGAAGAACAGACCAGGAAGTACAAAGTGTGCTGCTTGTGAGACGCCAAAGCCTGGGTCAAAGCAGGACACCACGGTGTCATCGTCCGTGTCGTCCAGCAACCCACTGACCATCAGCTCCACCGGTGGCTTCAACTTCAGCTTCGGCAGTGGGGATGCGTCGAAAAGCGTGTCGCCCTCTACCGGTTTTCGCTTCGATCAGTTCGTGTCATCATCAACCGGAACGTTTACCTTCGGTGCGACAGACGTCAAGTCGAGCGGCGTGCCGTCTCTGTTCGGTACACCAGCAGTGCCGACTGGTGGCTCAACCGCGACCGCTCCTTCCGGGTTTACGTTTAGTGCGACTCTGAGCACTCCAGGGAATCAGCCACTGGACCTGTCAAAGTCACCGCTGCAGTCACCAGAGCTGTACCACGAGGAGGAGACGAACGTTTACTTTGAGCCGCTCGTACATCTTCCCGATGACTACGAGGTGAAGACGGGCGAAGAGGACGAGGAAGTTCTCTACGTGCACCGCGCGAAACTCTACCGGTTCCACGACGGCGAGTGGAAGGACCGCGGTCTCGGCGACGTGAAGCTGCTGCGCCACCGCACCACGCGGCGCACACGGGTCCTGATGCGCCGCGAGCAGGTGCTCAAGATCTGTCTCAATCACCAGTTGGCACCCGAGCTCGAGTTGAAGCCGATGGCTGGAGCCGACGGCTGCGCCTGGGTGTGGCACGCCGACGACTTCGCTGACGGTTCGAGCAAGCATGAACAGTTCGCCATCCGGTTCAAGGCCGCGCAGGATGCTGAGGAGTTTAAGTCGGTGTTCGACAGCGCAAAGGAGGGTAAAGAGACAGGAAATGAGGGGGCGCCACCATCTTTCACCGTGACGTCACCGCTGACTGAGGACGATAATGGTGGGTGTCATTACAGTATAGATACATTATATTATGTGTATTATTACGGGGTACACTGAATTGGGTCACTTATAGATCGGTATGTGGGACGGTATGTGGTAACACGGGCCTCAGGCTAGAGTTTCATGGGCAGAGACTCAAACATGTCCAATAACTGCCAGTTACAGGCAACGATAACTGTTTAGTATTTATATATTGTGTTTACTAATTATTTACAACAGTCTTGGATATATATATATATATATATATATATATATATATATATATATCACCATCATCATTGTGCAGCCAATTTTTAATGATCTTAATAAGTTTTATTCAAATCCCATGTTCAACATTTCCACTGACATCAGGCAGCATTAACTGCAGATTGGAAGATTTGGACTTTCAAAGATTACAATTTCCTTGGTTACGTGTATGGAACATCTATTGTCATATCAAATCTAAGTTTTGAAATTGGTGAAAATGTTACTTATCAATATATTTCCCATTTAATTTTATGTGTATTTAGTTATGTCATGTCACATTTTCATGTTTATGTATTTGAAACGTGAGCAAGCCACTCACAGATCAAGTATATAAACATTAAAATGTAACATAACATAGCGGGCTAGCATGGTGCAAGTAAGACAAATGTAACAAAATGAAACTTTGAATTACCTCTTTAAAAGCACGAAAACATTAAATGTAGTATTGCGTTTAAAGTCGCATTTGTTAATGTATGTTTACGCCTCTATAGTTCACATACTCTTATTTCGATTTAGAATTGATGATTTTTGAGGTGGAATTAAAACTGGTGTTTTGAGGTGGAATTAGAATTGGTGTTTTTTGAGGTGCTATTAGAATTGGTGTTTTTGAGGTGGAATTAGAATTGTTGAGCTGTACGTGGAATCGATGTAATTTAATCGTCCCCATGTGTCCTCATAAGTTTTAATAATGATCGCGGTTGAAAATTTCAGCAGCTGTAGACAGCAGTGATAGCGGCGACGACGTCATCGTTGTGTCTGAAAAACGCCCCACCCCCGAGCAAGTGGAGAGGGCGAGGGCATGGCAGCTTCCCGATACATTCTACCTGTACGAGGATGCCCCTCCGTGTCCCGGGTGTTGCGGATGTGACCCTGACGACCTGGGGGCAATTGCTGCTCCCAGTCGCATCCCCCGTCCCCAGGGGAAGACTCCCACCAGTGAATCAACAACGACGAATGCGTCCCAGTCACAAATATTGCGACAGCCACGGTTCAGTGCTCCATCGCTCGAGAAGGGGCCGGCGCCTGATAAGACAACACCCAAGGCGGAGAAATCCACTTCGCTGCCACGGTTTGTCGGTTTTGGGTTGCCACAGCCCTCGGAAGGATCCGCAGTCGGCGGCGCGGCGGGAACAGAGGAGGGGGTGAAGAGCCCGCTTAAGGAACTTCTCTTTGGGGGTTCTAAATTGGGACAAGTCATTCCATCGGCCACGTCATCCAGCCAGGGACTCAAGACCTCGGAGACAGCCCCAGACCCAGCAGGTATGTTTGTTTTTGTGGAGTATCTGTGTACTGTGGGAGGGACCCGTCATTGTAGACTTAAATGGTAATTTGTAATCTGCGTAAGTTGTGGGATCCATGCAACACATTTGAGTGATATCGCCCCTAGAACTATTTTATTAATATACTCATGTCACTGAAATATTGTCAGTTGATTTGGCATTTTGAAAAATTGAATAAACAGATCCTGTATAATGACAGATTGTTATGAGCTCATTGAAAGAGCCACCTGATCACCCTGTCAGTTGTTGGGCCTATGTGTGTCAGTTGGGGATATTAAATTTTTTGGGCAGCTACGGAGAAGGCCTATTTACTTAAGTTGAGTTTTAGCGAGCGACAAAACGTTGGCAAACAGGTGAACTGAGATTCCTGGGGATATTTCAAAGACCACATAATTATTATTACTAGATGGAGAGTTTGTTGTCAGGTGGCTTTCACAAGAAATATGTTTCTTCAACAAGAGTGCGTCAGTGCACTGTCTTGCTGGTTATTCAGTCACATCCCATTTTTATTTTATCATTTGGATCATTGCAACTGTAATGGAATCTTTTCGAGACTAAGAAATGTGTATTGACATTGTAGGTGCGCTCTCTGAATCAGGAGGTGGAATTGTGTTTGGTCGTGGCAACAAGTTCTCAGGCGAAGGATTCGCTGCACTGGCAGCCCAAAGTTCCACAGGATTTGCCTTCGGGAAGAAATCAGGTGACAATCATTAATTTAGTTCGCTTCAGAAAAATGATCCTGCACTTAAGTCAAAGCAATTTTTGTAGCACATTTCGTAAATAGCTCAATGCATTTTAAAAAGTTTGTAAAATATTAACCATTTCAGTTCTACACCCCTGACCTCGGCTGCTGGAGCCCACACTTCAACATATAGAGCAGTAGCGGTATTCCTAGAACAACGGAAAGGAACGACGTATAATCATGCAGAGCTTGTTATATGTTAATTAAATCAAAGCCCACATGATTAAGTAAAACATGTGTTCTGAATACCAGGCTACCTGCTGCCTAAAACACTACGCATACAATTATAATAGTCCCAAATGTAGGGGGTATTTCGCCCCAATAAACCTATATCGCATGTGGAAAAAGTATACAAAACATTCCTGCATTAAACCCCTGAACACATCCAGTGCAAACCGTATGTCCACAAAATGAAATATAAATGCGGGGAAAGCATAGAGACCTGCAAAATATGGGAACATTACTAACATTTAAAAAACATTATTCTAAAGTGAACAATAACTTTGTTTGTGTATTCTTGACCAAAGAATACAGTCATCTGGGCATTTACATTCTTCAGTGAACCAAACATTAAAAATCGGTAACCTCTGACCTTTGGTGTTGTTCCGACAGATGAGCCGTTTGCATTCAGCGG
Source organism: Ridgeia piscesae (assembly GCA_025642075.2). Lineage (NCBI taxonomy): Eukaryota > Metazoa > Annelida > Polychaeta > Sabellida > Siboglinidae > Ridgeia > Ridgeia piscesae. Next base: position 136,873 of record JAODUO010000919.1, on the reverse strand, counting down.
TGCTGGCACTACGCTGTTTGGTGCCAACTTGTCGACGGCCACTGACCAGGACAGCGGAGACGACAGTTACATTTCCCACGAGGCCAACATCCACTTTGAGCCAGTGGTCAGTCTGCCCGAGGTGACTGACCTGAAGACAGGAGAGGAGGGCTGTGACGTGTTGTTTTGTCAACGGGCCAAGCTCTACCGATTCACCGACGGAGAGTGGAAGGAACGCGGCATTGGAGAGATGAAACTGTTGCGAAACACGGAGACAGGTGCGTGATTAGCGTCAGTACAAACTGTTACACTAATCCCTGGGGGCATACGTTTCAGTGTCAGTACGTAAAATTAATACACATACAACGTAGTATAAAATATGGTATAAAATTAATCAAATATGCCAAATGCACACACGGATGTAGCCATTTAAATTATAATCGATAGTTAATATTTTTAAATAGTTTTTTATATGATACAATTAAAGTTATTTATTTAAAATAAGTTAAGATTAAAACAAATCGGTTGATTAATTAAATTTAGTAAATAAATACATTAAATAGAAAAAGAAATAATAAAATCACTCATGTATATATATATATATATATATATATATATATATATACTTTATAAATGTATAAACACAACATTAAGTGCACTGACATGCATGCAGGTCGAGTGCGTGTGTTACTGCGCAGAGAACAAGTACTAAAGCTGGCGTGCAATCACAACTTGACCGCGGACATGAAGCTACAACCCCTGCTCACCTCTGAGACGGCCTGGTGTTGGTCGGCGCTAGACTACATCGACAGTGAAGGTCGGCACGAACAGCTCGCAGTCAAGTTCAAGGTAAGTGTCCTGATTATTAGCCAATTATCGGCGGTGTACTTGATTACGATCATAAGATTTCACATCGCCAAAGATCACAGGTTTTATCAAATATATTCTTCATATCTATGGATGCTACTGCGTGATACAATGTTAGCCAGACGCAGTGTTGAAAGTTGTTCCTTCTAAAAAGTTACAAATCAGGTGTATTGGACGCAGGCCAGACAACTCGGGTTCATAGCCTGGTGGTGCAGTGTTGAACCTTGGACTAGTTTCTCACGTTTCCCCAGTTAACTCAGCTGTTTGAATGAGTACCTACCTGGCTCCAGACAGTGGTGGATATTTATATATGAATATTCCTCGCACATTAACAATAATTTGTATTGATTTATATATTTTAGTGGTTTAACTGCAACGTGGTTTCAGAACCTCGGAGAAGTTGAGATGGTGTTTGAACAGGTCTGTCACAGTAAAGGGAACTTTGAGCTATCCTGGGGACTGGATACAGCACTAGATTAAAACTTACATCATGTAGGTGGACTATTGTTTCTGTCTCTGTGATGTCTTTGTGTAATCTGAGTCTCATGTTTCAGACAAAGGACATTGCTACACAGTTCAAGGATATCTTTGAAGAGTGTCAGCGGCGACTGGTTGCCGGCCCAGGTAAGACAGTGTCACCATAGTCAGAGACGTCTCTACATAAGTGCATTTGATATTTAATGTAACAACGAGATTACATTAATTACAGGTCCATTATAGATAGCAAAACACTAAATCCAGTGGTGTCAAATATGTGACAGTGCGTAACCGTTGGTTGTATGGCATCTCATAGCTTATGTGACTGGTTGGGTGTGGGGCCTCACGTACGCATTCTTGCGTGTACATGTTATATCTCTGTTACTACAAATATACAATACAAAACTGGACTGTTTATGAATATCTGCACAAACAGTTATTTCTATTGTCTGTAGCTGATGAAGTGGACACTGATGAAGACACAGATGATGACGATGATGATGATGATGATGAAGACAGTGAGGAGACTAGTTTGACAGAAGTGGTAAGTCGTCATGTGTCTGTTTTAATGTGAGGCTGTACGTCTAGTCTGACATCAGACCCCTATCGCTAACCAGTTAAAAGGCTTTTTTTAATGTAAATATATATCTTCATTCTCATAGTGTGGGGAGGGGGGTGGAGATAGGGAGAGGGAGGGATGGGGGAATGAGATAGTTAGGGGGCGGGGTGGAAATGGGAGTTTCTGTACTTGGCCAAGCGAGACCAGTGCTACATTGCTTATTCAAATATTTTAAATGAAATTTATTTGAGGATTTTGTTGTGAGGTTAATTTAATTGATCTGATGGTTGTGTGATATTAATCGAACAGTTTCCAAGATAATTTTAATTTAATTAACTATATAATGTTTTCCCCATCTGTTATTTCCCGTCTGCTTCCTCCCCTGTTCCCACGCAGCCGTCTCTACCCCTTTCCTACCCACCCTCATCACTCTCTTGCTTCGGTGTTTTGTTGGTGACATTCTAAGGACATGATTGAAATGTCTCCATCTTTTTTCATACTGTTATCCTTGTGTTCTTGGTGTTTTCACTCTTGAGGATGTCGTAGTTGGTGATAGAACGATTCCATCTGTTCGTGTAGTTCCTGTTCTCCACCTTTGGTGATTCCATCTGTTTGTGTAGTTCCTGTTCTCCACCTTTGGTGATACCATCTGTTCATGTAGTTCCTGTTCTCCTCCTTTGGTGATTTCATCTGTTCATGTAGTTCCTGTTCTCCTCCTTTGGTGATTCCATCTGTTTGTGTAGTTCCTGTTCTCCACCTGTGGTGATTCCATCTGTTCCGGGTAGTTCCTGTTCTCCACCTTTGGTGATTCCATCTGTTTGTGTAGTTCCTGTTCTCCACCTTTGGTGATTCCATCTGTTTGTGTAGTTCCTGTTCTCCACCTTTGGTGATTCCATCTGTTTGTGTAGTTCCTGTTCTCCACCTTTGGTGATTCCATCTGTTTGTGTAGTTCCTGTTCTCCACCTGTGGTGATTCCATCTGTTCCGGGTAGTTCCTGTTCTCCTCCTTTGGTGATTCCATCTGTTTGTGTAGTTCCTGTTCTCCACCTTTGGTGATTCCATCTGTTTGTGTAGTTCCTGTTCTCCACCTTTGGTGATTCCATCTGTTTGTGTAGTTCCTGTTCTCCACCTGTGGTGATTCCATCTGTTCCGGGTAGTTCCTGTTCTCCTCCTTTGGTGATTCCATCTGTTTGTGTAGTTCCTGTTCTCCACCTTTGGTGATTCCATCTGTTTGTGTAGTTCCTGTTCTCCACCTTTGGTGATTCCATCTGTTTGTGTAGTTCCTGTTCTCCACCTTGGTGATTCCATCTGTTGGGTAGTTCCTGTTCTCCTCCTTTGGTGATTCCATCTGTTTGTGTAGTTCCTGTTCTCCACCTTTGGTGATTCCATCTGTTTGTGTAGTTCCTGTTCTCCACCTTTGGTGATTCCATCTGTTTGTGTAGTTCCTGTTCTCCACCTTTGGTGATTCCATCTGTTTGTGTAGTTCCTGTTCTCCACCTTTGGTGATTCCATCTGTTTGTGTAGTTCCTGTTCTCCACCTTTGGTGATTCCATCTGTTCGTGTAGTTCCTGTTCTCCTCCTTTGGTGATTCCATCTGTTTGTGTAGTTCCTGTTCTCCACCTTTGGTGATTCCATCTGTTTGTGTAGTTCCTGTTCTCCACCTTTGGTGATTCCATCTGTTTGTGTAGTTCCTGTTCTCCACCTTTGGTGATTCCATCTTTTTTGTGTAGTTCCTGTTCTCCTCCTTTGGTGATTCCATCTGTTTGTGTAGTTCCTGTTCTCCACCTTTGGTGATTTCATTTGTTTGTGTAGTTCCTGTTCTCCACCTTTGGTGATTCCATCTGTTTGTGTAGTTCCTGTTCTCCACCTTTGGTGATTCCATCTGTTTGTGTAGTTCCTGTTCTCCACCTTTGGTGATTCCATCTGTTTGTGTAGTTCCTGTTCTCCACCTTTGGTGATTCCATCTGTTCATGTAGTTCCTGTTCTCCACCTTTGGTGATTCCATCTGTTTGTGTAGTTCCTGTTCTCCACCTTTGGTGATTCCATCTGTTTGTGTAGTTCCTGTTCTCCACCTTTGGTGATTCCATCTGTTTGTGTAGTTCCTGTTCTCCACCTTTGGTGATTCCATCTGTTTGTGTAGTTCCTGTTCTCCACCTTTGGTGATTCCATCTGTTTGTGTAGTTCCTGTTCTCCACCTTTGGTGATTCCATCTGTTTGTGTAGTTCCTGTTCTCCACCTTTGGTGATTCCATCTGTTCCGGGTAGTTCCTGTTCTCCACCTTTGGTGATTCCATCTGTTTGTGTAGTTCCTGTTCTCCACCTTTGGTGATTCCATCTGTTTGTGTAGTTCCTGTTCTCCACCTTTGGTGATTCCATCTGTTTGTGTAGTTCCTGTTCTCCACCTTTGGTGATTCCATCTGTTTGTGTAGTTCCTGTTCTCCACCTTTGGTGATTCCATCTGTTGTGTAGTTCCTGTTCTCCACCTTTGGTGATTCCATCTGTTTGTGTAGTTCCTGTTCTCCACCTTTGGTGATTCCATCTGTTTGTGTAGTTCCTGTTCTCCACCTTTGGTGATTCCATCTGTTTGTGTAGTTCCTGTTCTCCACCTTTGGTGATTCCATCTGTTCCGGGTAGTTCCTGTTCTCCACCTTTGGTGATTCCATCTGTTTGTGTAGTTCCTGTTCTCCACCTTTGGTGATTCATTTGTTTGTGTAGTTCCTGTTCTCCACCTTTGGTGATTCCATCTGTTTGTGTAGTTCCTGTTCTCCACCTTTGGTGATTCCATCTGTTTGTGTAGTTCCTGTTCTCCACCTTTGGTGATTCCATCTGTTTGTGTAGTTCCTGTTCTCCACCTTTGGTGATTCCATCTGTTCCGGGTAGTTCCTGTTCTCCACCTTTGGTGATTCCATCTGTTCGTGTATAGTTCCTGTTCTCCTCATTTGGTGATTCCATCTGTTTGTGTAGTTCCTGTTCTCCACCTTTGGTGATTCCATCTGTTCCGGGTAGTTCCTGTTCTCCTCCTTTGGTGATTCCATCTGTTTGTGTAGTTCCTGTTCTCCACCTTTGGTGATTCCATCTGTTTGTGTAGTTCCTGTTCTCCACCTTTGGTGATTCCATCTGTTTGTGTAGTTCCTGTTCTCCACCTTTGGTGATTCCATCTGTTTGTGTAGTTCCTGTTCTCCACCTTTGGTGATTCCATCTGTTCCGGGTAGTTCCTGTTCTCCACCTTTGGTGATTCCATCTGTTCGTGTATAGTTCCTGTTCTCCTCATTTGGTGATTCCATCTGTTTGTGTAGTTCCTGTTCTCCACCTTTGGTGATTCCATCTGTTCCGGGTAGTTCCTGTTCTCCTCATTTGGTGATTCCACTGTTTGGATCTCTGACCACTGTTTTGAGTTTTTCTCCACCTGTATTCCACTGTTCGTGTAGTTCTGTTCTCCACCTTTGGTGATTCCATCTGTTTGTGTAGTTCCTGTTCTCCACCTTTGGTGATTCCATCTGTTCCGGGTAGTTCCTGTTCTCCACCTTTGGTGATTCAGATGGAACCATTCGTGTATAGTTCCTGTTCTCCTCATTTGGTGATTCCATCTGTTTGTGTAGTTCCTGTTCTCATTTAGTGATTCCATCTGTTCCGTGTAGTTCCTGTTCTCCTCATTTGGTTATTTCACAAATCTCTGAACAATTGAGTTATAACGTATGACAATTTTGATTTATCTTAGTTTTTTGCACTTATTGTCTTCATCCCTTTTGAAATGAGTTTGTTGTATTTGACGACAGGCACGAATTGACAGTGCAGCCCTAGAGTCCGACGCAACGCCGCGAACCGACAGTCTTAGTGACACGCAGGCATCACGCGTCAGTGGCACTAATGTCGACGGTGACGAGCAGAGTTATGACGACTATGAGGAGGAGGAGGACGACCAAGCTGAACAGTTGTTTTGGAAACGAACGACGATGTACTACATAGAAGACGGAAAACCAGTGGTACGCCGACACATTCACTAGGGAGGTTGATGATAGAGTAACAGAAATTAACCCTTTAGTCCTCATGAAACGTAGTCGCAAATGTGTGCATTTTATTCTTTTTGTATTTCGTTTCCGAGCATCACGTGTTCTGTGTATCTTAACGATGATTTGAGTTCAAAATAAGATGGTAAAAATATACGAATAAACTTTTTAATCATATGTGCGAAACACGACATGCTGAGTGTGTTGTGTTGGCACAGACTGAGGTGGAAACCTTTGTCAGTTGATATTTTCAAACAGTGCTCATTCAAAAATGTCTAATAAAATGCCATATAAAAGGCCCCTAATACATATAAGATACACAAAAAGAAATCTAATGAGGATTAGAGGGTATCAAGCAGATTAAGAAATCAAAGAGATTAAGTGAAGATAAGTAGATTAAAGAGGAGATAAGAGATAACATTTAATGTTCAAAGATTAAGAGTTGCTATGACATTAAGGTAAATATTCTTCTCACTCAAAAAATCACTGTCTTCCTCTCCTGTTTGCTATTCAGAGATTTCAGTGACAGTTCATTTCAGTGTTTTAATGTAAACAAATCAATCTGCTTTGTTAAGACGTAATTCAGTGGTAAACTCTGCCCCTGTTGCAGCCGAAGGGTCAGGGAGAGTTGTATATCATCGTCGACGAGGATGTCGCGGGCCTGCGCATCTACATGGCCGGAGACTCGGGCGATGTGCTGTGTAATCACGTCATCTGCTGTGGCTATACGATAACGTAAGTCGCCCAGGGAAACTCTTAATGCGATAGTCCTCCCTGTGCACTATCGCGTTATTTTCAAGAGTTGTACAGTTGCCTATCAAGCCATCATCTACACAAACAGCACATCTGAATTATCTTAATTCAGTGCTCACTCCAGCAAGGAATTCCAGACAGCTCCTGTCAACCACTACTAGCCATCTTTACATTCCTCGGGTGAAGATGAAAGCTGGAACCCGAGCTTTCTCGGTTGCTGCACCAGCCATTTGGAATTTGCTTCCTATCAATGTTAGATTAGAAGGAAATACAGTTTCATTTCACTAGCGTCTAAAAACATCTCTTGAATGCTGCCAATCCACATTGATGCAACCGTTGATGACTAGAGCATTGTTTACGATAATGAGATTGCTTAAACCCTTGGTTTTGTTGCGCCACTGAGCTGGGTCTTTCAGGATATTGGTGCATAAGAAATCATTATTCTGCACTGAAGTGTACAGCGTACATCAACTGAGGCAGTGGCGGAGGAACAAAATCGTTAGGGCTGGAACAGTGCATTACTTCATAATATGATACATATCACGAAGCAGAAGCCATGATGCAATACGTATCTGATACCTGGAGTAGAATGGTATCACACTTGTATAAAAATATTAGTTTTGAATGAAACTGCTCACCTGGCGTCTCCTTGTCCCTCGTAACTATGAGGTCAGAACTGCATGCACACATTGAAAACAGGATATTGTGCAGACCTAGATCATAATTAGATAGCATGCATGTACTAGATGTTATAACTCGATATGTTATCGATACATAGAGTCATGGTTTGTAATAGATGTTTATTGCTTCAAAAAAAGTGTGAATACTGTTTAGTGTACTGCTATCGTGTATCGCAGTGTATCACAATCATGGATATTGGGTACCTTGCCTTACAGTGTTTGTCACGATGTACCCATGTATCGTTCAGGCACTAATATATACCAGGAAGCACTATGGGCAGTGTCCAAATATTTGTGCTGAACCACCAGCTGTTGACAGTTTTAAGTTGAATGTTTCCAGGAACGTTGGGATGGCGAGGGTTAACGTTGGTGCATGTTATATATGGGAATGTCAGACTAATGGTCAGGCTAATGGTCACACTAATCAGCAACTGTGGCTGAAATGTGTCCACTGAATGTTATCACTGACAATGCAGCCTTTTGGAAATTTGTGTTGTTAATGTACGTGTAAACGCACAATAAAGATATTGAATTGTCATTAGCCTATGCATAGCCAGAAGCCTGTTTGTGTTCTATTTAGATCTTTCAGGCTTTGTCACATTGGTGATTGTTGTTTCGTAGAAAAACGGCCAAGAACTGTTGCGAGTGGACGGCCCAAGACTGGTCAACTGATGATGAGCCAATTGCCAGACACTTCCGGGCAGCGCTGAGTTCCACAGAGGCCGTTGATGAGTTTATCTACTGTTTCCAGCAGGTACAGACTTGAAACATCGCGAGGACAGTTTGTTTAAATCTAATCTTCTATCATAATTCAAGCATGCCGGTAATTTGCTAAAGCCGCTTGTGGAATCATTGTTAAAACAATATGGTTAAATCTTTTTCATGCATAATGAGTACAGTTTTTGTTACTGCAATTTTAGTGCACATGTAGTTTGTACTAGTCAGTGTATTTATACATATATAAGTATGTGATACTTATTGCCACCCACCACTATGCCACCATTACATGAACTCTTGCTTCAGTATTTATTGCCACCCACCACAATGCCACCATTACATGAACTCTTGCTTTGGTACTTATTGCCACCCAACACAATGCCACCATTACCTGAACTCTTGCTTTGGTACTTATTGCCACCCACCCACAATGCCATCATTACCTGAACTCTTGCTTTGGTACTTATTGCCACCCACCACAATGCCACCATTACCTGAACTCTTGCTTTGGTACTTATTGCCACCCAACACAATGCCACCATTACATGAACTCTTGCTTTGGTACTTATTGCCACCCACCACAATGCCACCATTACCTGAACTCTTGCTTTGGTTCTTATTGCCACCCAACACAATGCCATCATTACCTGAACTCTTGCTTTGGTACTTATTGCCACCCAACACAATGCCACCATTACCTGAACTCTTGCTTTGGTACTTATTGCCACCCAACACAATGCCATCATTACCTGAACTCTTGCTTTGGTACTTATTGCCCCCCAGCACAATGCCACCATTACCTGAACTCTTGCTTTGGTACTTATTGCCACCCAACCAATGCCATCATTACCAATCTTGCTTAGGTACTTATTGCACTCAACAAAATGCCACCATTACCTGAACTCTTGCTTTGGTACTTATTGCCACCCACAAAATGCTCCCAAATTACATGAACTCTTGCTTTGGTACTTATTCCCACCCAACACAATGCCACCATTACCTGAACTCTTGTTTTTATTATTCCACCCAACACAATCCACCATTACCTGAACTCTTGCTTTGGTACTTATTGCCACCCAACACAATGCCACCATTACCTGAACTCTTGCTTTGGTACTTATTGCCACCCAACACAATGCCACCATTACATGAACTCTTGCTTTGGTACTTATTGCCACCCAACACAATGCCACCATTACCTGAACTCTTGCTTTGGTACTTATTGCCACCCAACACAATGCCACCATTACCTGAACTCTTGCTTTGGTACTTATTGCCACCCAACGCAATGCCACCATTACATGAACTCTTGCTTTGGTACTTATTGCCACCCAACACAATGCCACCATTACATGAACTCTTGCTTTGGTACTTATTGCCACCCAACACAATGCCACCATTACCTGAACTCTTGCTTTGGTACTTATTGCCACCCAACACAATGCCACCATTACATGAACTCTTGCTTTGGTACTTATTGCCACCCACCACAATGCCACCACTACATGAACTCTTGTTCTGTCACAGGGCGTACAGCGGGCCCAGGAGAATCAGTTGTATGAGACAATGCCTGAGATAGTTCCCATCAGCCTTGGCCAGACGTCATCAGATGGCACTACGGAGTTGTAACAGCCGTGAACTCTACCAGTGTCGTGCATTAGCACACAGCACTGTCCAAGCGTCACTTGAGTTTGGACGATCCAAACCACAAGAAATAACGGCCACGTTCAACCAGCGTGACACGGTCACACGGTTGTGACGTCATCACCCACCACAGCGTACGCACGGATGTGACATTCACAGTAGCTTCAGCATGTATTAATGCATGTTTCACTCACTATGTGGCGCCACTATCTAGCACGTTATTTTCCTTTCCCCTGCAACCAAAATACTATCCACCAGTACATAATACTGCACGGTTTTGGGGTTTGTGAACTTGTGGCCAATTGATCAGACAAATGTATAGGTTGTGTCCAAAGTTTAAACTCTCAGTCTGCATCGGGACGTCTTTCGCAAAAAGATTACGTTCAGTGCAACAAACCGAATCTTTGCCAGTCCATCTCAGAGAGACACATTTCAAAGGAAAGGACCTGCTTGACATTATATCATATAGTCAGATGGCAGTCTTGCATGGATGAATTTAATACGATGACATTGTAAGTGATATTCTAGGAACATACATAACGTAATTAATTATTGTCACTTGTTTTTTGGGTTATGGATGTGGTTAGTTTTGCAGCGAACTGTGCCAATGTTTTCACATTAATGTAACATTTCTTTAAAGTAAAAAATTCCATCTCATTTGACACAATATTTTTTAATAAGTGGCTTTTTGGTAAAGAAGACTTGAACATGTAAAGCCTTCAAATTGAACTGTGATGTGGAACTTGAAGGTGTTGCAAATATTACGTTCAGTATTCACAGAAATTAAATTAAGTTTGAAAGTGAAAACAAGGTTGTCTGTTACATTACCAGAAGCTGCCTGCGCTCGTAATTATTAGCAGGAAAATCACTGAACCGGACGTAGTCAATCCCACAACGCAGAAAACTTGAAGGATATATGCCTAAAAGTGTCAGTAATGGTTGTTTTCAATGTTGATAGAATATTTTATTTAAAATTTCAAAGATTGACTGGTGCAACATTCACGTTGCGAGCTCTGTTTTTGGCATAATAAACGTGTTCCACGCATTTATTCTGGTATGAAGTTATATTATTATATAAAAAATAGTAATTAGTAAATGCAGGGAATGTAAGCAGGCAGTGTCTTTATGTGAAACGTTATTACTGAAGTGATGCAGAATTACAAATTCTTGTTTTTTTATCATAAAGACACTAATTATAGTATGTATTGTATTGGTTGTAAAATCATAGTAATTGAGATGAGTTTTAATAAACAACCATTTCTAGATATATAATTCAGGGTGCAATGTTAACATGAAGTTAAAATAATCCAGTTAAACTGATAATTACTGACACGTGGAAATGTTGTGGTTCATTAAAAACATGTTGCACCAAGTGTAATGTGTCCTGGATATAACCTGATTTTGTTGTACAAGAAATCTGACTGCATCTTTAAAAGTACTGAAGTTTGAATCAACATCACTTGGGGCATCAACAAATTACGTACGCAAGAATGTGATAATGTTAACCATGTACTGTGCTTACATAGGGAGGGATCTAGCCTAGTTCGATCAGTGTCGGAACTTATGCATTCGGGGAGGGGTAATTTGTCCATGATTTTATGCATACATAATACTAGATGGTCACTGAATGCCTACCAATATATATATATATCTACTGGCTGTTTGAGGCAGGACGAGATTCGAATTGATCACCGATTAGCTAAAGGTGGAATAGTTGTGTATATGGAGTCTTTCGTCTCCTGTTCTAAGTGAGTATAGGGTTTCTTAAATAAACCATTTTATAAAAGTGCCTGTGCGTATGGATCCAGTTATCATTGTAGATTCAGTTGTGACAATGTTCTGTTATTTTTCACTTCATAAAGAAATACTTTTACAGTAAAGCTGCTCTGATTACAATGTTCTAACCTCACGTAAACTACCAACTGTCACCTACATACAATGTCATCCTCGCATGCCAGGGGTCGCTGTGGCTAATTGCGTCAATACCAGCTCTCTCTACTCCTGGTACATGCCATTTCAAAAACTCTAACATTTGCCAGTGAAATCGCCCATAAAGAGTGAGGTCGGTGGCTGGTTACATGGTAATTTGGGGTGATTTCAACCATACGCTGCACGTGTTACATGCAATGTTTAGGACATGAATGGTTCATTGTTTGATTCTCGCCAGTCCTGTATCCGACTTCAAATTGGGGTGGGTATTACCACTGACACGGTAGCGATTGGTGAAGTCAACTCAAACCCCAGGTTTAGGGAGATAACCAGCCAGGGGTATTGACCTAGGTCAACGACCCCTGGCGTACGAGTAAGTACAGTGTACTTACTCCCTGACATACACACTGGCCTTTAGGACAATGGCTCCACATTACTTATTAGTCTATGTTATGGTGTGAGAACTTGGTAGCCTTGCAGAAATGCACCAGATAGAATTTTAAGATTTAAATTTGGAATGTGAATCTGCTCATGTTACAAATATTCAAAACCGTTCAGCTGCTCATACGATGGGGGAGGGACAGGTCAATATACCAACATTTGTTTACACGTTGGGTGGGTGTTATTGCTGTTCTCACAGGTGAAATGTCACGATTGAGACTATGAACTAGTTCAGTTCGACTCAATAAAACACTTCTCGTATGGGATTTTCCAGGGGTATGTTGCAAAGCACACACCCTGGGTGTAGATGTAAAATGTCCTAGCCACAAATGAGTAAAAATACAACTCGGTCTATGCAACTATGTCTACATTTATTTTCCAACCATCTCACTAGGTGGCTACAGCAAGTTTTCTAAGTGTATTCTATACATGAATTGTGTTCAAAGAAGAGAGTAGTTGATCTTGATGGAAGTCTGTGTGTGATGTGTATTTGTGTGAGTGGTCTCATTATGGTATTGGATGTGTGTGTGCCATCATTGAATTGTGGTGTGTGAAATCTAGCCTATTTCTTAACACATTTGTGTTTTTTACACATGAACAACATACATAATTCACGAATAGCACATTATGATTCAGAGTAGCCTTCACATTGTTGATGACAATGATTTTTAAGCTATTTTACTTAAATTGTAACAAATAAAAATGAAGAAACACAACATTAAACACATCTTACAAAATAAAATCGGTAACAATACAGCCAGATAATCCAGCAAGTCATACTAGGATGTTATTAAAAACGTTCTTCAGTCCACATGTTTGCAGACTAAGTAAATAAAAACTTACAACTTCCCATCTTATAGATGTCTACAACGACAAAGTAAAACTCTTGCTAAAATTGCTTTCTACTTTACAGTTCCAACTCACACACAAAGTACCAAATGTATTTGTATAAGCCGCACAATGGCACTAAATTTGGGTCTGATGCATTGGAATTGTCCTGTAAATATTTCTCTGCCTTTTTTGTAAGCAAAAAGTTCAAAGTTAGGGTGGACAGTGTTGAACGGATTACACTGATCAGGCTACTTCAGTTGTCATGCCGATGTGGTCAGCAGTTTTGGACGATGTGGTTTGACCATCGCCGGCTGCACTGGGACGGTGGGTTAGGGCGATCTTGTGGGGGTTGATGGTAGTAGACTTGGTGCTGTCGTAGGTCTTGTATATGCCAATGAGACGGTCGGACAACTCAAACATGTTGTGTCGCAGTGAGATGATGATGAACTGGGCATTAGCCGTCCGCTCCTGAAACAAAATATCAGCCCGTGTAAAAGACTTAAAATATCTAGGAAATTACAAATCGAATTGAATACGAATGTTCAGTGGCTTCGAATTTGAATAGACTAGCAAATTAACTAACTATTGCGGTATCGGGTTTAAGTGCTAAATTTAAATGTTTCATGTTCACGTTATTGTAAAAGTGGCTCAAACGAAAATCATACGACAAGACAGTTTGTAGTGATCCAATTGTTGGAGGACATGAAGGAAAATATCTTAAAGGTATTTAATTATAATTACGGGAATTTCAAATCGTACAAAAATGATAAAATATTAAACATTTATAATACAAATCATATTATTTCCTAGCATCACCGTGTAATATACACTGTAACCTGCAGAAGCACAGAGCACAAGGACATAGATGTGTAAGGAAGGATTTCCAGGACTGGGAGACATTTGTGATGAAAAAATTCTAAAAGTATGAATCAACAATTCTACAAACATGGAGGTGAAGAGCCCATTAAATTAGTGTAAACTAAGGTATTGAATAGGTATGAAAATACGAACATAAGCATTTATCTAAATCACGATGAAATGATACAACAGCAGAGAATGGCCTGTGAACATTAGATACCTGAAAGAATTCTTTCTCATAAATTATGGGGGAAAATCAGCACTTTAAGATATTGAATGGTCATGGAAACAGACACAAGCATTTTTACTCTCAAGTCTCAACTGAGAAAAAATCAAACAGAATTAGGAAGAAACTGAATAGATTAGATGTCTGAACATATTTGTTCTCACAAACATCTACAGTATATAAATGAATGGATTGAATACATTTTTCAAACCACCAGTTAACCATTCAATATATGGCATGACACTTGTGATTTTAATTGATACAAAAATGGCTGCCAAAACCACCCATGTGAAATAAGTGCGGTACTTTGTTTAGACGTCATGACTGTATGCGACCAACCAGGCTAGGTTATTACTTTATTATTTAGGGGAAGACACTGACTGTATAAAGCTAAATCTGGGGCCAGTTTCATGGAGCATATTTATGATGTAGCAGCGCTTTGAATTTAGTAGGCGTAAGTTTACACTAGTTGAACAATTTACAGGCTGCCCCCCCAAGTACATTGATGCTTCTAGCACGCCCAATCTCAACATAAATATTGTTAATGTTTACACTGGATATCTTGTACATTTGTCATAGCTTGGTGTCTGGTATACGCATTACAAAGGTGGCAGCTGAGGAGAAAAATGGTGTCCAGAGATGCTCAGATACAGGGATTCCCTACTGCAATCTAATGAGGTCAATTCTATGTCGCTTTAGTTACGTCACTGCTAAATTGATTTCATGAAACCAGCTGTAAGTTACAATCACTAGTCACTGTTAGCTATGACTAATACAATGCCTAGTTGCACATAAAGCCACGCTGCTTTACGAAACTGGCCCTTGACATAATTGGGAGCGGACTGGGACAGATGGGGTGTGAAGATGGGTGTGGAAACAGCAATAGGGAAAAATAATTACGATCAACATCGAGGCGAGCCTCACTATGGACAAGAGGAGACACTTACCTTGATGTAATGGCCGACGATGGAGACGTTCTTGAAGTCAAGTGCGGCATCAATCTCGTCCATCACATACAGCGGGGTAGGCTTGTAGTGGTGCAGGGCAAACACCAGGGCGAGGGAGCTCAACGTCTTCTCCCCTCCAGACAGGTTCGAGATGTTCTTCCATGACTTCTGAGGGGGTCGGACACTGGCAGCAGAGGTGTCATGAGACAATGTTATTCACTCACCAATGTGTGACTTGTTGCCAAGTGTTAGTTTTATTCAAGACAATAGTATACTTAGAAACAGTCACGCACACAATTACACACCTGAACATGTTTACACACTTCAACATGATTACACACCTGAACATGATCACACACCTAAACACGATTACACACCTGAACACAATCACACACCTGAACACAATCACACACCTAAACATGATTACACTTGAACACGATTACACACCTGAACATGATCACACACCTAAATATGATTACACATTGGAACATGATTACACACCTGAACATGATCACACACCTAAATATGATTACACACTTCAATATGATTACACACCTGAACATGATCACACACCTAAACATGATTACACACCTGAACATGATTACACACCTGAACATGATTACACACCTGAACATGATCACACACCTAAACATGATTACACACCTGAACATGATCACACACCTGAACATATTCACATACCTAAATATGATTACACACTTAAATATGATTACATACCTGAACATGATGCCTTCAGAGAATGGATTGAGCGAATCGACCAGCTCCAGCTCAGCGTCGCCCCCTAGTGTGATCATCTGATAGATCTCTTTCAGCTTGTACGTGATCTTGTAGAAACCGTCGAGGAACTCTGTCACCCTCGTCTTCACGAAGCGTTCAAGGTCACTGCGTTGCCGATTACGGATCTCCGTGACAGCGTCGAGCTCGGCGACTCGTCGCAGGTACAACTCTTCCTGCGAGGGCGCCACCAGTCAGAATTAATTATTACAATAATGAAATGTCAGACTAGGAATTCAGCAAAGATCTAAAAAATGTGGTTGTTTTACATAATACTGCATACGTTTTGCAAAATACTTAATTGTGTATTAATTAAAACAATAATTGAACTGTAAATGTCTCATATATTCTCCTAAACACAGCTTAGGCAGATAACTTGTGTAAAGATAGGACACATCACCTTCGAAATCAGTGCATGCTCAGATATTATTTTATTTGTATACATATAAATTACTGATATCTTTATATTTGTGGTCATACTATGTATAGAAACAGTTTAAATTTTAAACTAAAATAACAAATATTCATGCAGTCAGAGGTCAAACTTTCAATGCAAACCTGCCTTGGTCTGCATAAAAAAGCAGTCAGATCCTACCATAAGTGGCTAAATATAGGCAGATACAGGCAGACACGGGCAGACACGGGCAGACACGGGCAGACACGGGCAGACACGGGCAGACACGGGCAGACACGGGCAGACACGGGCAGACACAGGCAGATACAGGCACACTGGGCTGAGCCAATATGAAACATGATAGTTTTGATACATGTTTGGACTTTGCAATCTTATGTGATCATGAGTTTAGTCTAATGTAATATTGATACTCCAGTGAGCATTTGTCTCTCTTAACTGCCTCTACCTCAGCTTTGTAACTTCTCTGAGAAGACAGTCTTGTGACGTAGCCAGCTTTTTAATGTTATCCATGTGAGGGGCTAAACATTGCTGCCACCTCACCTCTGGGCAATCAATACTAATCCGGCCATAATTCCTGCTTCATAAACAACTGCAAATTTGTATTTCTGTTTATTTTTGTGTGAATATAAGTTTAGTGTTGAATATCTTTAATACGTTATTGTCTTATAAAAGTATATCTTTATTTTAGTTTGATGTCATAATCGCCTCAAGAGCCAATCTGCGTCTCTCCCCTATTCTGGGGTAAGGCTGCCCTGGTAGCAACATTGGCAGAGCATTAATCTCCCAGGCGGTGGGGTAAAAATGCTGCCACCTTGCGGAGTCTGGATAATCGAGGCTAAGTGGGCACTAACCTTCTTTCTGTAGGCCTCGATGGCGGCCATGTTTGGACTGAGCTGCTCGAGTCTCTCCTCCATCACTGTGATCTGATACTGAGTGTCCTCCTTCTTCAGGGCCTGCAGTGCTTCCGGGGACAGGGTTGACAGTTGCTGACTCTCCCCCTGCCCCTCTCCGTCTCCCTCCCCTTCCAACTCACCCACTGCAATCTCATGCAGTGTGATTCGATTCATCTGTAAACAGACCAACAATTCACATGGACATGTTGATGACTAATTAAGCCTAGTTTTATACATAACTTTAAATAAGTTATGGGTTGATTAATACATACATGTGACCCATATAAATGTTTACGTTTATGTTACTTTTTTATGTCACATGACACTATAGGGTGGTGGCAGAAGTACAGAAATCACAAACGTTTCACACATTGTTGGTTTAGTTGTCACTTTGTGTCAAGTGGAAACTAAATTTCTACCCAGGCATCTCCCAGAGAAACATGTTAGTACACACTGATGTTAAGTCATTTTAGATTATAACAACTGCAAGCCCCCCACCTACCTGGTAGTACGGGTGGCGTGATTTCAACCAATGCTGAATACATAACTTTTATTTTATTTTTAAACTTATGCCATCCATTTAAATGAAACAGCCCTGGCCTGAAGTGAGTCCACCATAACTAAGAAGAGTCTACCATAGAGTTTACTGTAGCCTGGTAGAGTCCACCAGATCTACACAGAGGACACCACACTGTCCACCACAATCCACGATATCTATGCAGAGTCCACCATTAAGTCCACTACACCTATGCTCAGTCCACCATTGAGTCCACTACACTTATGCTCAGTCCACCATTAAGTCCACTATACCCATGCTCAGTCCACCATTGAGTCACTAAACCTATGCTCAGTCCACCATTGAGTCCACTATACCTATGCTCAGTCCACCATTGAGTCCACTATACCTATGCTCAGTCCACCATTGAGTCCACTACACCTATGCTCAGTCCACCATTGAGTCCACTATACCTATGCTCAGTCCACCATTGAGTCCACTATACCTATGCTCAGTCCATCATTGAGTTCCACTATACCTATGCTCAGTCCACCATTGAGTCCACTATACCTATGCTCAGTCCACCATTGAGTCCACTATACCTATGCTCAGTCCACCATTGAGTCCACTACCACCTATGCTTAGTCCACCATTGAGTCCACTACACCTATGCTCAGTCCACCATTGAGTCGACTACACCTATGCTCAGTCCACCATTGAGTCCACCATTGAGTCCACTACACTGTCTGCCATAGTCCACTATAATTATACAGTGTCCATCACAGAGTCCACTATATCTAAACAGAGTTCAAAATTGAGTCCACTGTCTTCACACAGGCCATCACAGAGTCCACCGTTGAGTCCACTATAACTAAGCAATGACCTCTACAGGGTCACACACTGTCCAGTTGGTCAGCGCCTCACCTCCTTTGTCCAGTGCTTAACCTTTGCGTGGTTCTCCTTGATGACAGACTCGTACTTCTCGAGTTCGTGTTTGATCTCGATGTTTTCGCTCTGGAGCTTCTGCTCACGCTCCTGGAGCGCGTCCTGCTCCTTCTTGAGAGCTTCCAGCGATGTCTCTACCGTCTTCATCTTCTCCTGCACAGACGAGACAACAGTTTATTGTACCAACATGTTTAGGGTGGATACGTCTATTTCCTTTTAAAGCGACATGGTCCGTTCATGGCTTTTTATTTTTAATTGCAAAATCATGTTATACGGTATAAATTATACCTATTATAGCATAAAGACAGTCAAAATATGGTTTCATGTACCATTTAGGGGTTGAAAATAGACACAATAAGGGCGCTTAACTCTTTGTACGCATCGACTTTTCGAAATCGTTGTAGGCGTGGCTAAAAGCCCAGAAGGAAATGCATGATCACGCAATGCAGTATCACGTGAACACAAGTTGACGCCACTAACGCCACACCCAGCCAGGTGCACGGCTCCCAGTTGGTAAAGGTCAAAGGGTGGGTGTCACTCGCGGCGATTTGAGTGACAGTGTCGGGATTCTTATAAACATTCTACGTTTAACATTACAAAGTCAGTTCTGTTTCGATAAAACATTTATTGGCGGTCAGGACGCTACAATAGTTATAACTTATACTGGTTAACATGATTTTGCAATAACAATAAAAAGCCACAAACTGATCATGTCACTTTAACTGCACAGCTCTTATCTGAAGCGCCATTCAGTGTCGTATTTGTCACAAGACACAGGTCAACATTTTGCCTTCAAGCCAGACACACTGACAGTTCACTGTGGGTAGGACATCATTAACCTAACAACGTCAAAAATAACTGAGCGTTTCACAATCCTAACAAAATAAAATCCGATAAAAACAGTGTGATTTATGTGTGAAGACCAGCATGCATCGGTGTGGCCTACCTGCGCCTCCTGGTAGCCATCAAGTGCCTTCGTTGCATCGACCTCGATCTGTTTGAACTCCTTCTCCAGCTCCTCCACCTTCTTCCCCGTCTCCTCAATGTCCTCCTGGAGAGACGCAATCCGGTCCTCACACTTCTTGGCATTCCTGGCAAACACAGCGTCAAAATCACCAACGTTTTACTTTTACTGAACAGTTCTCAGGATAGTTCTTTGTCCAATCAGAAGTCTTCATTTTTCATATCCAAAAACAAGATCTTTCTTTTCACCTGTAGAGGATTTCGTCTGACGTTACACACCAACTTCTTCGTCAGACGAAAGCCTCTACAGGTAAAAAGAAAGATCTTGTTTTTGGATATGAAAATAAAAACTTTTGATTTAATAATGAACTTTATTCAAACACTCCAGAGCCCGACTATGTTAAGTAGTGTTTACAGTCTTCTATAAAACAATATCAGTTATGTATACATAAATAAAATAACATGTACGGTGTAGTGATATAAATGGAAATATAGACTATATATATATACATATATATATATATATATATACATATATATATACATATATATATATATATATGTGTGTTTATATTTACTAGTAGATTTCATAGGTACAATTGCTAAAACACTTCTATATAGTCTAATATATATATATATATATATATATATATATATATATATATATATATATATATATATATATATTAGACACACATAGAAGTGTTTTAGCAATTGTACCTATGAAATCTACTAGTAGAATAGTAAACACACAAATAATGACATTAAAACCAGATTTGATACGATGAATCGTAGGGCATGATTTAAATGTGTGCAGGCACATGTGGTATTCATCATGTGTCTAGAAAGGTAACCTATTATAAATTAAAAGCTAGTTTAAAATAGTGTGTTTTGAGACGTGCTTTGAAAGCGCCCACTGATGTGATCAGATGCAATTCGTTTGGCAACACATTCCATAGAAATGGTTTGGCTGGAGAGAAGGATTGGCGGACATAGAAATGGTTTGGCTGGAGAGAAGGATTGGGGACATAGAAATGGTTTGGCTGGAGAGAAGGATTGGCGGACATAGAAATGGTTTGGCTGGAGAGAAGGATTGGCGGACATAGAAATGGTTTGGCTGGAGAGAAGGATTGGCGGACATAGAAATGGCTTGGCTGGAGAGAAGGATTGGCGGACATAGAAATGGTTTGGCTGGAGAGAAGGATTGGCGGACATAGAAATGGTTTGGCTGGAGAGAAGGATTGGCGGACATAGGAATGGTTTGGCTGGAGAGAAGGATCGGCGGACATAGAAATGGTTTTGATCGAGAGAAGGATTGGCGGACATAGAAATGGTTTCGATCGAGAGAAGGATTGGCGGACATAGACACAGTGCACCAAGTTATTTACATCACGCACCCACTTACATTACCTATTATCATAGGACTGGATTCTTTAAACAGGATGTTCACTGGCTGGTAGATAAATATATGTTCACTAGTTGGAAGACAAATGAATGACTCTAAAAGAATCTATGTGCTTGGATGGTGTCATGATGACAAAGAATGTCATTTGCAGTGACAGACACAAATATGTGGAATAACTTGCCAAAGTGTATGATTAACTGGGACATTTGCAGCAATCCAGAAACAACCCAAAACTTATCTATGGATTTATAAATAATTTAATATTTCATTTAATAGTTACTTTATACATGATGCTGAGAAACAAAAATACTGAACAACAATTGTCTGGTTAAAGTTCATGCAACTTAAATATCATATTTAATAATAATAATAATGACTTCTTTTGCACCAATATCCTCGAAGATCAAGCTCAGTGATGCAACAAAACCAAGGGGTTAAGCAAACTCGTAATCGAAAGCAATGTGTGAGTCGTCAATGGATGGATTTTACATCACCATATGCTGAAAAAACGTTTGACCGACAGAAAGGTGGGCTGACCGCCTTACCTGACCGCTGTCTTTATGGCCACATTTGCTTTGGTCATCTGACTTGTGAGCTGGTCAATGAGGTGATTCACTTGGGTCACTCTCAGTTCAGCTGTCTTCAGTTTGCTGCTACCAATCTCCATGATCTGGTCCTGCAATCTGCCGGACAGTGGCGTCATTATTACTGACCATTTCTCACGCTAGTTCTTTTTCAGATCAAGTTTTAATTTTTCACGTCCACATCAAGATGTTTGTTTTACCTGTAGAGACTTTCTTTGAATGTCACATGTTGACTTCCTCAATACTAATGACGAATGAGAAATACACAAGGAGCGGGAAAAAGATTAATGTCTCACATCAACAAATCCACCTTAACAGATCATGTGACGACTAAAAACCACATCATGGACTGGGGGAAGCAAACATTTTTGATAGAGACCAGAAAAAAGGGACAAATAAAGGAAGCCATCTGGATTAGGAAAACAAAAACACCAATTAACAAAGATGAGGGAAATTATGAACTACCCCATGTGTATGATGACATCATTAGTACTGAGGGAGTCCAACGTGTATCGTCCAACGATAGTCTACCATGGAGCCAGAACATTGATTGGCAATGTCAGCTGTAAAACGTTACAGTAATAAAGAAACATGTACGCCAGACATGTTTATTACATCACGAACGCTACAACAAATGTATTCTACTGTATACGCCCACTACCTTGTGCAAAATATTCAAGTGTATGAACAGTTATGTGAAGTTAAGAAGCACAGCGTAAACTTCGTAGTCCAAGTTTCTAAAATACCAACTGACAGTGAGACAATAGTGAGTTGTACTTACTCTCGCACTTCCGTTTCAACTTTTGAGGCTGCCTCCGATGCTTTGTCAAAGTCTGAGACAAACAAAGGAAAGACACATACAGCTAAATTGTATTGTGATATCAAAGTAATGTCCAAATTCAGTCAGATAGTTATGCTGCTCTAAAATGTTTTTTTTTGTAATATCTCATAATATAAATAAATGGCTCCCATTTCCAGGGTACACACATGTCCCAAAATAAAAATTTCACTTGTTATATATATTTTAACCCACAGAGACAATTCCCACCAAGTTTTAGTTCTCTAGAATAAAAAAATCTTTTTTTGCAGCACTTATGCCCTTAAAAAAACAAGGACAGCCTCACCGGTTGGAGAAACAGGGCGTGGTACCTTTTTTGTTTGCTGCGACGGTCTTACGCAGGGCCGACAGTTGTTTCTCGTCCGGGGCGGTCGCCTTCAGCTTCACTTCCTGTTCCTTCAGCTGCTTCTTCAGCTCAACCTCTCGCTCAGTCAGAGCCTGGCAAAGGTCAATCACAAAGGTCACCAAGGGTCAATAAAAAAAATCATTTAAAAAATGGTATGGGTCATAGCAACCTCTTCAATCATCGTTTTTTTCCAAACCTACAATAGTGTAACTATTATATTGCATTTTATGTATTTATTTATTTAGTTAATTAATTAATTTATTTATCTAGCGTAATTCTTTCTAATTTGTATAATTTGTACATTATCATCATCATATATCGGTCGGTCGGTCGGTCGGTCGGTCGGTCGGTCGGTCGGTCGGTCGGTCGGTCGGTCGGTCGGTCGGTCGGTCGGTCGGTCGGTCGGTCGGTCGGTCGGTCGGTCGGTCGGTCGGTCGGTCGGTCGGTCGGTCGGTCGGTCGGTCGGTCGGTCGGTCGGTCGGTCGTCGGTCGGTCGGTCGGTCGGTCAGATTGACCATATGGATTTGAACATCCCGTGTCTAAAGATATCAACAAGTAAACTTAATCATTTCTAATACTTAAATTTTTTATTTGTAAGTAATCAAACCACCAACTACCTACATGTCGAGCATGCTGGTAATAAACTTGCTGTGACTTTTCCCCTGATGTGGCCAGCTAAATGGCTGATATCAACTTCACAACCGACCTGTATATCTGTAATAACCATAGCAACTGACCTGTATATCCATGGTAGCCATAGCAACCGTCTGCTTCTTCTTCACAATGTCCTTCTGCAGTGCATCGATGGTCTGCTCTAACTTCGTCCTGTTGTCACGGCAACGCTGCAGCTCATCCTTGTTCTGCAACCAAGCAACCACTGAATCGATAGCAACATCTCATAACCTCGGTCCAACTTCCACTCGTAATTTTGGTTACAAATTACTCTTGTTTCAAACGATCTTGACATGTGTTTTGTTATTCTGAATCAACTTTGCAAGCTGATCTCATGCAAGCAATCAGTAGATCTGCATTCATTGCTTACACGTGTACAAATCTGTCCAGTGTCAGTCATCTATTTCTGTATTTTGTTAAAGCTCCTAGGTCTTACGTTTTTATTTACTATTACGTTCTTATGACTACAACATGCATGTTGAAGCTTTATTGCCTGCCAATTTGTGTTTAGTTACTTTATTAAGCTCGAAACAATAGTTTGCAATTTGAAAGATTCCGCCTGCAATGCGTTCAAATGGTTAAAAAAACATCCAGTTTCAAAACAAAATTGATTGGCAATGATGCCGAGGCAAGCAGAGTTAACAGCATTACCCTTTGATGTTTAAGTGTTGGCCAATTTTGTGCAGAGGAGCTGGCACACTGCCTTTAACTAGAGCCAACATTACCACCGGCACCAAGGCTTTTTCTGCAGCCGCAGTAACACTTTGGAATATACTCCTCTCACTATTGAAAATGTTATAAAATTCCACCATTAAATACAAATAACCACTATAACCTTACTCATCCCCCACAGCTCCCTGGCAAACCTTGCCTTCTGATTACAACTATGAATACTGCTTATAAGTTTTAAGACTGACCAATCCAGATGATTAACACACCTGAGCATGATTTCAAGGATTCTAGCACAAAGGAAGTTACTTTATGATTACTATTAATAGTACAGGATTATTAGTGTATGTATCGTGAATTTCAAGGTGCAATACCAACAGCTTGTTCCATCTGTAGTCAATACAAGTGTGTTTCGCCCACAACTTAAATGTTTTGATAATAATAATACCGGTTCTTATATTGCATGATCTCTGACTAACGGTTAATCAATGCACTCACAATTTATATATAAATAAACTGTTATAAAACAATTTAAAATATGTATTTGAATTAAAAAGATTAATAAATTAATTGATAAAATGTTTTTAATAAAAAAAAATGTCACCAGTCACTAAGATGTCACGTATATAGATTTGGTTAAATGACACCGTCATCTTTTAAATAAATATGCCCTTAGGTGACGTTTAAACAGTAACTAATAATAGCGTCAATTTGTTCCATATAATAAGTCCAGTTACACCAAACGCTCGTTTACCGATGGATTTTGATGCTGTTGAAACTGCAAGCTGAAGCTGGCCATGAAGCTGCCGAAGACGAGGATGAGAACACAGCTGTGAGGTCGATTAAACACGATGTGTTGCTGTGACGACACTCACCTGCTGTAGAGTGGCCTCAAGCTGGGTCAGTTTCTGAGGGTCAATGTCGTCAAGCACTGTGCAGCCCATGCGTCCCTTCAGCACCCGCGTGCCACCTCCACTCATCGTGCCTGGAAACACGGCACAAAACCCACTTAGCCAGTGTCTGGTGGACGTGTCGTTCTTACGACACAGGTGGTTGTGTTTATGTGGCTAGGGGTTGTCGAACTTGGTTTCAGAGTTTTCTTTGTCTAGGGTTAATGGTTCCTTGGTACCGGGTGAGTTATATGTTTACTTCTGGTGTGGGATATTTAGAAATACTTCAGTTTGGTCTGTCAAGGGATACCGCAAGGTGGTCTGTCAAGGTGGTCTGTCATGGGGTACTGCAGGGTGGTCTGTCAAGGGGTACTGCAAGGTGGTCTGTCAAGGAGTACCGCAGGGTGGTCTGTCAAGGGGTACTGCAAGGTGGTCTGTCAAGGAGTACCGCAAGGTGGTCTGTCATGGGGTACTGCAGGGTGGTCTGTCAAGAGGTACTGCAAGGTGGTCTGTCAAGGGGTACTGCAAGGTGGTCTGTCAAGGGGTACTCTAAGGTGGTCTGTCAAGGGGTACTCTAAGGTGGTCTGTCAAGGGGTACTCAAAGGTGGTCTGTCAAGACGGTCTGTCAAGGGTCTGTCAAGGGGTACTCCAAGGTATCTGTCAAGGGCTACCGCAAGGTGGTCTGTCAAGGGGTACTGCAAGGTGGTCTGTCAAGGGGTACTCCAAGGTGGTCTGTCAAGTGGTACCGCAAGGTGGTCTGTCAAGGTGTACTCCAAGGTGGTCTGTCAAGGGCTACCGCAAGGTGGTCTGTCAAGGTGTACTCCAAGGTGGTCTGTCAAGGAGTACTCCAAGGTGGTCTGTCAAGTGGTACCGCAAGGTGGTCTGTCAAGGGGTACTCCAAGGTGGTCTGTCAAGGGATACTCCAAGGTGGTCTGTCAAGGGGTACTGCAAGGTGGTCTGTCAAGGGGTGAGAATTCAATGTTTTGACGAATACATGAGACTCACCAGACATCTCAATTAGTTGTCCTGCCAAAGTGACCACTCTGTAGCACGTCTTTCCATAAGCGATTCTCATCGCCTGATCAAGGTCTTTCGCAACCAGGGTGTCACGCAGTGCAAAGTAGAACGCTGGACGGATGTCCGGGTTGTTGACCTTCACAAGGTCAAACAAACGTGGCACATTTTCAGGGCTGAAAATAAATCCATTGGAAATATGTTAGTAAAATAAATATACTAATTGTGCCTCCATGTTTCATTGTAATTAATTACCTCCTGTTGTCACTTGACCTGTGATGATTGTCACGTGACAGCAGCACTAAGAACATATCTGGAAGGTCTATCATCTACAGAAACAACCGTCGTGAAATTGTCTTCATGCCTTAAGTGAATTGTCTTCATGACTTGAGTGAATACATAGAGACTGGACTTACGCCTTAAGCGTCTGGTTGCACTGACTTAAATGAATACATAGAGACTGGACTTACGCCTTAAGCGTCTGGTTGCATTGACTTGAGTGAATACATAGAGACTGGACTTACGCCTTAAGCGTCTGGTTGCACTGACTTAAATGAATACATAGAGACTGGACTTACGCCTTAAGCGTCTGGTTGCACTGACTTAAATGAATACATAGACACTGAACTTACGCCTTAAGCATCTGGTTGCATTGACTTGAGTGAACACAGACACTGGACTTACGCCTTAAGCGTCTGGTTGCATTGACTTGAGTGAATACATAGACACTGAACTTACGCCTTAAGCGTCTGGTTGCATTGACTTGAGTGAATACATAGACACTGGACTTACGCCTTAAGCGTCTGGTTGCACTGACTTGAGTGAATACATAGAGACTGGACTTACGCCTTAAGCGTCTGGTTGCACTGACTTGAGTGAATACATAGACACTGGACTTACGCCTTAAGCGTCTGGTTGCATTGACTTGAGTGAACACAGACACTGGACTTACGCCTTAAGCGTCTGGTTGCATTGACTTGAGTGAATACATAGACACTGGACTTACGCCTTAAGCGTCTGGTTGCACTGACTTGAGTGAATACATAGAGACTGGACTTACGCCTTAAGCGTCTGGTTGCACTGACTTGAGTGAATACATAGAGACTGGACTTACGCCTTAAGCGTCTGGTTGCACTGACTTAAATGAATACATAGAGACTGGACTTACGCCTTAAGCGTCTGGTTGACAGCAGCACTAAAATGAACATGAGCTACTTAGCCTTAAGCGTCTGGATTGCACTGACTTAAATGAATACATAGAGACTTGACTTATGCCTTAAGGATCTGGTTGCATGACTTGAGTGAATACATAGAGACTGAACTTAGCCTTAAGCTCTGGTTGCACTGACTTATGAATACATAGAGACTGAACTTAGCCTTAGCTTTTGGTTGCAGTGACTTCAGTGAATACATAGAGACTGAACTTATGCCTTAAGCGTCTGGTTGCATTGACTTGAGTGAATACATAGAGACTGAACTTATGCCTTATGCTTTTGGTTGCACTGACTTGAGTGAATACATAGAGACTGAACTTACGCCTTAAGCGTCTGGTTGCATTGACTTGAGTGAATACATAGAGACTGAACTTATGCCTTATGCTTTTGGTTGCATTGACTTAAGTGAATACATAGAGACTGGACTTACGCCTTAAGCGTCTGGTTGCATTGACTTGAGTGAATACATAGAGACTGGACTTACGCCTTAAGCGTCTGGTTGCACTGACTTGAGTGAATACATAGACACTGGACTTACGCCTTAAGCGTCTGGTTGCATTGAGTCCTCCACTTCTCCATCTTGTCGAGGGCAATGAAGGTTGCCATGCCGACATTGTTTTCCTTCAGAAACTCGATGCCTTTCATTGCCGTTGTCATGTTATCAACGACAATGTAGTCAAGTGCGTCAGAGGCTGTCGATATTGCCACGTCGTATTTGTCATCAATGGCCCCGAGGTTTCCCTGACAAAGACGGCATTTAAAATGAACACTACTAGTAATTTGTGAGATAAAAACTGCAGTGAGAATTTTTACTATATTTGACTCACACTTCATTGTGAGAACGGAGGGAACCATTTGGGAATTTGGACATTTAATTCCCCCCAGAATGTGGGTTTATAGGTGCAAAACTTAGATTGCAGCCGTGGGATACAATATAACTACCAGGTAGTTTGCAATGTTAATGTGAGGATGCCAACTCCTTGGTTTAGTTCTCATTTAATATTACGTTCTTATTACTACAACCTGCACGTTGAAGGTTTACTGCCTGCCAGTTTGTGTCTAGTTACTTTATTACGTCACAACAATGTTTGCAATGTTTCCACCTGAAACACGTTCAAATGGTAAACAAAACATCCAGTTTAAAAACAAAATTGACTGGCAATAGAGTTAACCATATTACCCTTTGATGTTTAACTTTCCCACGTTCTAGACAGCAGACTTTCCACTACAAATTACTGTCCAGCCAGTTCTGGGCAGAGGAGCTCCCTTTAACAAAGTTATCTTTGTTAAAGAAAAACACTATTCCTAACTTACCTTTTCAAACATCTTCCCCACAAAATACTCACCATCCTCTGAAAAAACTTAAGCTAAGGTTACCTATAGTTTCATAATGTAATTTAAAACTGATGAGTGACCATCTATATAATAGCATGTATGACTTGTGAAAATACCCGCTAACAAATTCTTAATGCAGCTATATAATCAGACATTGACTTAAATAGATATATTACAATGTAGCAAATGTCTAGTGTACCAAGTATTAATGAGCTGTTATTAATATTTAACCATGCTAATTCCTGTTTCTCCTACCAGACGGCCGACGACTCCCGGCAGTTCGCCGCTGTGCTTCAGCTGCATCAGAGCCTCAAGGACGTTGCCACGACTACGGGATGACTCAAGGGAGCGGCGAGTTTCTTCCACTTGTACACGAATCGTCTTAACCTACATCCACCAATGTGCATTTTGTAATGAGAGAGACTTGGGTGATTCTTTATGTGAGCAAGTAGAAAAACTGAAGTTGTGATTTTGCTTATTATTTAACGATTACTGCTTCTTGTCAATTAATCGATTGCAATCTTGTTTCGATTATATTAAATGAATTATTTTCAAGTCACACATGTTCTGGTTCTGCAAATAAGGCACAACTGACGTCTTGTTTAGAACTCTCAACATCGTCTTTGTCCAGTCAAGTACCATAGATGCCCTAGTAATGCCATTTATCTATCAAACCTTTCTTAGAATGGACACCCACAAATCACTTATTTCATTGATCACTGACTTGTTGAACAAAACTTATAATATTTGTTAAATCACTCAATTTCTTAACACTATCATTATTAAATAACATGACTTGCACACATTTTGGATTGTTACATCAGATTTTTAATCGTCAAGTGCATGCTTACTTTTGTGACAAGAGCCTCCTCTTGGGCTGAGAACTTACTTTTGTGATGAGAGCCTCCTCTTGGGCTGACAACTTACTTTTGTGACAAGAGCCTCCTCTTGGGCTGACAACTTAGTTTTGTGACGAGAGCCTCCTCTTGAGCTGACAACTTACTTTTGTGACAAGAGCCTCCTCTTGGGCTGACAACTTACTTTTGTGACAAGAGCCTCCTCTTGGGCTGACAACTTACTTTTGTGACAAGAGCCTCCTCTTGGGCTGACAACTTACTTTTGTGACAAGAGCTTCCTCTTGGGCTGACAACTTAGTTTTGTGACGAGAGCCTCCTCTTGAGCTGACAACTTACTTTTGTGACGAGAGCCTCCTCTTGGGCTGACAACTTACTTTTGTGACGAGAGCCTCCTCTTGGGCTGACAACTTACTTTTGTGACAAGAGCCTCCTCTTGGGCTGACAACTTACTTTTGTGACAAGAGCCTCCTCTTGGGCTGACAACTTACTTTTGTGACAAGAGCATCCTCTTGGGCTGACAACTTACTTTTGTGACGAGAGCCTCCTCTTGAGTTGACAACTTACTTTTGTGACAAGAGCCTCCTCTTGGGCTGACAACTTACCTTTGTGACAAGAGCCTCCTCTTGGGCTGACAACTTATTTTTGTGACAAGAGCCTCCTCTTGAGCTGACAACTTACTTTTGTGACGAGAGCCTCCTCTTGGGCTGACAACTTACTTTTGTGACAAGAGCCTCCTCTTGGGCTGACAACTTACTTTTGTGACAAGAGCATCCTCTTGGGCTGACAACTTACTTTTGTGCCGAGAGCATCCTCTTGGGCTGACAACTTACTTTTGTAACAAGAGCCTCCTCTTGGGCTGACAACTTACTTTTGTGACAAGAGCATCCTCTTGGGTTGACAACTTACTTTTGTGACAAGAGCCTCCTCTTGGGTTGACAACTTCTGAAGCTCAACCTTTGATTTCTCCACAGTTTTCTCTGTCTCAGGAATCGACTTCTCCGTCTCCTTCAGGGAACTGTCACATGTGAGGAAAGAAACTAAATAAACATATATTTAAATGAACAGCTGATCGGTTCTCATCAACCAGTTGGTCTGGGAATGACCCTGTGGCTATGTGTTATAACTCCAACTGGACAAGGACACGTGTTACAAGGACAAAGGTGAGGAGTGGTGGTCGTGTGGTAGGGTGCTGGACTGTCTATCGAGGGGACAGTGGTTCAATCCCACTAACCGCCATTTCGAAACTTAGGCAATTACGTTCACGCCACATTTGCCTGTGTCTTTTCGAAGAATCACTAAAAGCCGGTGGTCCCTTCTATCTGGTGTCTATGTGGTAAGTGTGTCACCTGTAGTGGTCCCTTCTATCTGGTGTCTATGTGGTAAGTGTGTCACCTGTAGTGGTCCCTTCTATCTGGTGTCTATGTGGTAAGTGTGTAACCTGTAGTGGTCCCTTCTATCTGGTGTCTATGTGGTAAGTGTGTCACCTGTAGTGGCCCCTTCTACCTGGTGTCTATGTGTAAGTGTGTAACCTGTAGTGGTCCCTTCTATCTGGTGTTTATGTGGTAAGTGTGTAACCTGTAGTGATCCCTGCTATCTAGTGCCTATGTGGTAAGTGTGTAACCTGTAGTGGTCCCTTATATCTGGTGTCTATGTGGTAAGTGTGTAACCTGTAGTGGTCCCTTCTATCTAGTGTCTATGTGGTAAGTGTGTAACCTGTAGTGGTCCCTTCTATCTGGTGTCTATGTGGTAAGTGTGTCACCTGTAGTGGTCCCTTCTATCTGGTGTCTATGTGGTGTGTAACCTATAGTGGTCCCTTCTATCTGGTGTCTATGTCGTAAGTGTGTAACCTGTAGTGGTCCCTTCTATCTGGTGTCTATGTGGTAAGTGTGTAACCTGTAGTGGTCCCTTATATCTGGTGTCTATGTGGTAAGTGTGTAACCTGTAGTGGTCCCTTCTATCTGGTGTCTATGTGGTAAGTGTGTAACCTGTAGTGGTCCCTTCTATCTGGTGTCTATGTGGTAAGTGTGTCACCTGTAGTGGTCCCTTCTATCTGGTGTCTATGTGGTAAGTGTGTAACCTGTAGTGGTCCCTTCTATCTGGTGTCTATGTGGTAAGTGTGTAACCTGTAGTGGTCCCTTCTATCTGGTGTCTATGTGGTAAGTGTGTCACCTGTAGTGGTCCCTTCTATCTGGTGTCGATGTTGTAAGTGTGTCACCTGTAGTGGTCCCTTCTATCTGGTGTCTATGTGGTAAGTGTGTCACCTGTAGTGGTCCCTTCTATATGGTGTCTATGTGGTAAGTGTGTAACCTGTAGTGGTCCCTTCTATCTGGTGTCTATGTGGTAAGTGTGTAACCTGTAGTGGTCCCTTCTATCTGGTGTCTATGTGGTAAGTGTGTCACCTGTAGTGGTCCCTTCTATCTGGTGTCGATGTTGTAAGTGTGTCACCTGTAGTGGTCCCTTCTATCTGGTGTCTATGTGGTAAGTGTGTAACCTGTAGTGGTCCCTTCTATCTGGTGTCTATGTGGTAAGTGTGTCACCTGTAGTGGTCCCTTCTATCTGGTGTCTATGTGGTAAGTGTGTCACCTGTAGTGGTCCCTTCTATCTGGTGTCTATGTGGTAAGTGTGTCACCTGTAGTGGTCCCTTCTATCTGGTGTCTATGTGGTAAGTGTGTAACCTTTAGTGGTCCCTTCTATCTGGTGTCTATGTGGTAAGTGTGTCACCTGTAGTGGTCCCTTCTATCTGGTGTCGATGTTGTAAGTGTGTCACCTGTAGTGGTCCCTTCTATCTGGTGTCTATGTGGTAAGTGTGTAACCTGTAGTGGTCCCTTCTATCTGGTGTCGATGTTGTGTGTCACCTGTAGTGGTCCCTTCTATCTGGTGTCTATGTGGTAAGTGTGTCACCTGTAGTGGTCCCTTCTATCTGGTGTCTATGTGGTAAGTGTGTCACCTGTAGTGGACCCACTAATTCTAGACAAGGACAACTCTAATAAAAAACAATGACTGTACTGGTCAGCAAGTTGACAAGGACAAGGACATTAAAACACCTTCAATTGCAGCTACGCAATGCAGAGGATTTAGAAAAGCTTAAACTCCCAATTGTGACATATACAAAATGTACACAGTTTGCAATATGAACATATCAATGGGATATTTATCTTCACATTAGTAAAAAAAAAATTTAATGTAGTCATTGTTGTCATTTAGCCACAGTGTCTCCAAACTCCGCTGGGTTGGCCTTTCTTCCAAATGCCTTCCCGCAACTAGCAAAGTAATATGATTTTGACATTGATAAACAACTTTGTAAACACAAAACGTTTCCTGAGACAATGTCACAGTCCATGCTTAGTAGTGATTTTTCAAGAAAGTAAACCTCGCTGACATTCTATGACACCACACACATGGATGAGAAAACATATAACTAGGTCAGCCAGTGGAGCACTTACACAAACAGACAAAATGAACTAGTGTCAACTCACATTTTGGCTTCCTTTAGTTTTGTACCAGTCGTCTCCAAGGTCTGCTTCAAGTTGTTCAGATTCGCCTTTTCTTTCTCTTGGTTGCTCAGATAGATGTCTAGCTCAGTCTGGGAGAGCTTGTACTGTGTAGCAGGGAAAACATTTCACGTGACACCATCTAGCAGTGTTGCAATCATGGATTAAGGAATAATGATTTTTTTACATGACACAATCACAATACTTATACGATACAAACATATTTTCATAAGTTCTAACATGTTATCGGAATGCATGCAGTCGTCACGGGGCAAGTGAAAGGAGTAGCTAAGTACCTTGGACTGTGTGCTGTTGACGACCTCTTGCAGCTTCATCAGACTCACTTCCTTCTTCTCTTTGTCCACTTGCAGGTCCTGACATCAGCAACAGACACATAAACTGTATCACACTGTTCCAGTTAAATCCTGATCACATCAGGATTGGCCCAAAAACATGCCTTGTAGGAGCTAAGTGCGCTAACTGATATTTCAGTAATTTAGTTTGTATTTAGTGCATCATGAAATGGTTCAAATTTTTCAGAAAGATGACAAGTGAAACTATCAAAATGTGGATAGTTGTTCAGTCTCTCCTTTATCCCTGCCTTAGTCTCCAGTCTCCCCTTTATCCCTGCCTTAGTCTTCAGTCTCCCCTTTATCCCTGCCTTAGTCTTCAGTCTCCCCTTTATCCCTGCCTTAGTCTCCAGTCTCCCCTTTATCCCTACCTTAGTCTTCAGTCTCCCCTTTATCCCTGCCTTAGTCTGCAGTCTCCCCTTTATCCCTGCCTTAGTCTTCAGTCTCCCCTTTATCCCTGCCTTAGTCTTCAGTCTCCCCTTTATCCCTGCCTTAGTCTTCAGTCTCCCCTTTATCCCTGCCTTAGTCTCCAGTCTCCCCTTTATCCCTACCTTAGTCTTCAGTCTCCCCTTTATCCCTGCCTTAGTCTTCAGTCTCCCCTTTATCCCTGCCTTAGTCTTCAGTCTCCCCTTTATCCCTGCCTTAGTCTTCAGTCTCCCCTTTATCCCTGCCTTAGTCTCCAGTCTCCCCTTTATCCCTGCCTTAGTCTTCAGTCTCCCCTTTATCCCTGCCTTAGTCTTCAGTCTCCCCTTTATCCCTGCCTTAGTCTTCAGTCTCCCCTTTATCCCTGCCTTAGTCTTCAGTCTCCCCTTTATCCCTGCCTTAGTCTTCAGTCTCCCCTTTATCCCTGCCTTAGTCTTCAGTCTCCCCTTTATCCCTGCCTTAGTCTTCAGTCTCCCCTTTATCCCTGCCTTAGTCTTCAGTCTCCCCTTTATCCCTGCCTTAGTCTTCAGTCTCCCCTTTATCCCTGCCTTAGTCTTCAGTCTCCCCTTTATCCCTGCCTTAGTCTTCAGTCTCTCCCTTTATCTCTGCCTTAGTCTTCAGTCTCCCCTTTATCCCTGCCTTAGTCTTCAGTCTCCCCTTTATCCCTGCCTTAGTCTTCAGTCTCCCCTTTATCCCTGCCTTAGTCTTCAGTCTCCCCTTTATCCCTGCCTTAGTCTCAGTCTCCATTCCTACCTTAGTCTCAGTCTCCATTCCTACCTTAGTCTCAGTCTCCATCCCTACCTTAGTCTCAGTCTCCATCCCTACCTTAGTCTCAGTCTCCATCCCTACCTTAGTCTCAGTCTCCATCCCTACCTTAGTCTCAGTCTCCATCCCTACCTTAGTCTCAGTCTCCATCCCTACCTTAGTCTCAGTCTCCATCCCTACCTTAGTCTCAGTCTCCATCCCTACCTTAGTCTCAGTCTCCATCCCTACCTTAGTCTCAGTCTCCATCCCTATCTTAGCCTCAGTCTCCATCCCTACCTTAGTCTCAGTCTCCATCCCTACCTTAGTCTCAGTCTCCATCCCTACCTTAGTCTCAGTCTCCATCCCTATCTTAGCCTCAGTCTCCATCCCTACCTTAGTCTCAGTCTCCATCCCTACCTTAGTCTCAGTCTCCATTCCTACCTTAGTCTCAGTCTCCATCCCTACCTTAGTCTCAGTCTCCATCCCTACCTTAGTCTCAGTCTCCATCCCTATCTTAGCCTCAGTCTCCATCCCTACCTTAGTCTCAGTCTCCATTCCTACCTTAGCCTCAGTCTCCATCCCTACCTTAGTCTCAGTCTCCATCCCTATCTTAGCCTCAGTCTCCATCCCTACCTTAGTCTCAGTCTCCATCCCTACCTTAGTCTCAGTCTCCATCCCTACCTTAGTCTCAGTCTCCATCCCTACCTTAGTCTCAGTCTCCATCCCTACCTTAGTCTCAGTCTCCATCCCTACCTTAGTCTCAGTCTCCATCCCTACCTTAGTCTCAGTCTCCATCCCTACCTTAGTCTCAGTCTTGAGACTGTCCATCACTTCAGCCATCTTCCCGTCTTCCACCTTTTTCTCTTTTTCTAAATTCTCTAATTTCTTCTTAGTTGACACTTTGTCCCCCTCCAACTTCTTGGGGATGGCCTCCAACTCACCGTGCTGAATGCAAAGGTCACATGGAAGTCACTGATAAAGCTTCGCAGAATACTTGTGTTTTCTTGAGTTGAATCAATACACAAAATAGTGATAAAATATCACTGGTTTGTGCCATGCTAATATATTGATTGCAATAAATAGCTTAGAGAAATAGTTTGTTTGAAAAATCTCATACACAGTTTTGTAGAGTTATTACAAAGAACACAATGTTATTATTAAGTACAACCTTAAAGAAATTAGTTAAACTAATCCATCACCCACTGATGCAGAAATACGAATTTATACATCCAGTTTTCTGCAATCAATAAAACAAACCATACCTTCTTTTGTTCCGCGGCTAATGAGCCATTGAGTTTTTTTGCCTTGGCGCGAGCGTGCTTTAGATTCTCTCGACAACGCGTGTCTTGACACTCGTACTCTGTAAACTTTGCTTTTAGCGTTTCACACGTCTTCGATAGTGATTCGTACTCCCTGCAAACATATAGTTTGTGACAGCTTATGTGTTGTTTAGAAAGTTTTCATCAACGTTTTAAGTTTTACCTAATTTTCTCAGCATAATCAAGAAGTTGGCAATAAAACAGTAGAGCCTCACTATTAGTGTATCCCTGCAGAAGTGACCTGAATAGCAAGGCGACCATATTAGTGAAATCGATTTACAGTTACAGACATTACTTGGAACAGTCGTAAATCGACCTTAATTCTAAGGATGTTGTATATCAAAGGTGACCATCAAGGCAGAATTAACCCCACTTGTCAAATTTGAAATGTATCAATCTAATAAAACTGTTTATTAAAAAATTCGGTTTCACATATAACAAGACGTTGATGAGGAGTAAGTTGAAATGGGCTGGTGATGTGGAAAGAACGGGAGATGAAAAACTAGCAGAGATAAAATGTCCAGAAAGTTGTGGGGAAAAGGAAGTGAGGAAGACTGAGAACGTGATGGGAGGACTGCGTTAAGAGAGATCTGGAAAGAGTGGGAGGAGAATGGAGAACAACAAGAAAAGATAGGAGTTGGAGACTGATGATAGAGAACGTAGTGAGAGAAAAATGAGGAAAGAAACGACTAAGAAAAAGGTGATGGTAAACACAAACTCTACCCTGATGACAGGGAGGCCAAGAGCAGAACAACAAACACCCGACAGTGACTTGCAGGGAACTTACTTGAAGACGGTCCTCGCAATGGGAGGGCTGCATTAAGAGAGATCTGGAGGAGGTGGGAGGAGAGGGGAGAACAACAGCAAAAGAAGATAAAGACAACAGTAACCACTGCCAGCGTCACCCATGACAACAGACGCCCTAGGGTGACTTCTTGTGGACTTACTTGAAGATGGCCCTGTGGGTCTTGTTCTTCCCCTTCTGTTCCTCCTGTATCTCCCCCAGGGCTTTCTTCAGCTCCGTCATTCCCTCATTCACCTCATCTCTCTTCTTCGTTGCTTTCTCCTCGTTCTGTGAACACTCGTAGCTGTGCAACGGACACACAATGTCTGTATCACGCATAAGTCAGCAAACCTACATTTTACGTGCCATTATACTTTCTTTACCAGCCGACCAGTGGTACTTTGGTAGTTACAAATGCACTAAAGCCTACCAGTGGTACTTTGGTAGTTACAAATGCACTAAAGCCTACCAGTGATACTTGTGTTCTTACATATGCAGTACCAGTGGTACTTTGATTCTTACAGGTGCAGTACTCTAGGTACCTGGGTACTTACATGTACTTCTGGTAGAGTGTGTGCTTCATGTGCAGTACTTTGTTCTCCAGACGGAGGAAGTCAACAGCCTCGTCCCGGGCTTCTTCCAGTTTATCCTTCTCCGACTCGACGGCCTTCACATGGTTCAGCTACAACCACAACGTCCAGACACCTCTACAACCATCACATATGACAAGTATCTGACAGAATCTATTGAAGATATCACAACAAATGAGGCATCACAGTCAAGCCAATGATCTGTGAAAACATACAGAATTTCAAGTCATACATTTGGTATTTAATATTCACTTTACTGTGGCAGGATATATATGTAAGTATATATATATATATATATATATATATATATATATATATATATATATATATATATATATACATAACTATATATTTATGTAGTGTTTTCCCTGCTATATAATGAGCGAGGGGGCCACCTCGCAATCTCGCACAAAATATGCCCAAAAATAGCCACCATGTAACCATTGGTGAAAGCTAAAGAAATTGTTCTTATTCAGTGAAATAATCATGATTAGGCCCTTACTGATTATTTAGAAATACTACTATAGACACGTTCACATCCTGCTAACTTACAGTTTTATTTGATTCCCCTCTAAATGCCAGGGAATGTAGGTTAACTCTGCAGGTGTCCAGGGCCGAAAATCAGCCCAACAGCACCAGCCTCTGTTTCCATCACATGTAGCTGACATGCGAACATTTAGTATCACTGGATAGCTGACAGTTTTTCAAAATTTTATTTACAAAGCACGCCCATATTTAGATTTTACTATACTCTCATGAATAAAGTTATGCATTCATTCATAAAGTCCCCATATATATGGTATCAAAACAAATCAGCTGGCTTGAATCAGGCTATTTTATGTTGGAAGAAATCATAAAAATAGTAGTTCTCAACAGATTTGTTTTATTTTGGAGATAACACAGGACACTACGTCTGTCAAAACAGCGAAGTATATACATCCACAACATCATTGTCTGGCAGCAGGATGAAATGTTTGTTTACTTTTTGTTCAATTTCAGACATAAATATCCCAATGATTTTGTTGTTATGTAGATATTATAATTTTATTATAACAATATTATAATTTTATTATAATAATATTATAATTTTATTATAATAATATTATAATTTTATTATAATATTTTAATTATATTATAATTTCATTACAATATTATAATTGTATTATAATAAAGCATTCCTTTAGCATTAAAATGATACATCATTCATATATTTATGACCAATATTAGCAAAGCTATGATCTTTGTTGGAACAATATGCTAGAGGATTTTTCTTGGTCACTTGCAGGGTTAAAACACCCTTCAGAATGCACTATTTTGAAGGTAGTTTCCAAAATAGTTCCAGACCCACATAGCATCGCAGTGTGCCTTCGTTCTCATCCAGCCCAGCCTACCATTTCACCCATCACTTTACTCAAGGAAATGCTGGGTTTGTACTTATATAAGTGTCATATCCTGTATATATTCTTCTTCCCAGTTCCCTTGAGCAATGACGTGGTAGAAGTACGTACCTTCTCATCCCGCACAGAGCGTAGTTCCTCCACCCGCTGGTTCAGCTCAGCGATTGGTTCCTTCAGACGACTAGTGCCAATGATGTCCTCGAGAAACTCAAGCATGCCGACCTCTTGCTCCGTACGCCCTTTCGGCTTCATCATAGCTATCTGTTCAACTTCACCCTAAAAACAATGGCGAAAATTATTACCTACCAGGTAACTTTATTTAATAATTACTGGAAAAAACACATTAATAATATGAAATTTTATAGCACTTTTCTCAGCCTAAAATGCTCAAAGGTGATTTGGTTCGATCATTAAAACAAGTCATAAATACAATAGACAAATATATTAGTTCCCCTACCCAGTAGTTGAAGAAATTCGTGGAAGATAACACCCAAAATAAATCAAATTACCTGTAAAATAAGGAATCGGTTGTGGTCGAGGTCGATGCCGTTCTCTCGGAGTCGAGCGGCCACCTCTTTATACGGGACTCGGCGGTCGTTGATGGTGTAGTAGGAGCTGTTGTCTGTGTGTGCCGTTCTCGACACAGAGAACTCAGAGTTTGGAACAACGTCATAATCCTCATCCTCAGGCTGACACGAACAACAACATCAATATTAGTCAACAATCTCGGTAAAGGAGAAGTGACTAGCTTTAGTTTAAGAGTGGGTCAAGGTCATCGTCAGAAACAAAACAATCTTGTTCAATATTATTATGCATAAAGAGGTAGAAAACATGCATAATGTGGTGATTACTTGTCTCAATATTCATTTATTATATTATTTTTTAAATATGTAATTTAAATAAATACTTATTTATGTAATTATTTTATAACTGACTAAATTGTGTAACCTTGTCACCATTGCCGCAACCAGTGTGAATGTATGGAACATGAGTCTGTGGTTGCTTATGTAATTACTGTTTATCCTCTTTGAGAAATTTAATAAACACTCTTGTATCTTGTAAAGTGATCTACCAACACTTGAGTCTTCACCACTGGTATTTATCAAAAAGCGATACATCTCTTTTGTGAGGTTATACTCTAGACATTGATGGTTTCACAATGCTATAGTGAGTACTGAGTATGTATAGTCAAGTGGATAAATGATGAAATTAAAAAGGAGCTGAGTAAATGCTTTTATAATCTAGAATGAGATACTTTACATAATTTAGTTTAGTGCCGTTTCTTTGATGATACAAATCTCATATAGACATTTAGAAATGCAGATATAAAAAATATTTGCTATTTATTCATATTTGGTGGTGATTGATGCCATGTGACTGCGCTAACACTGAGTAATCAATAATAGGGAACCTGTCAGGTACAACGCTGGGTACACGACTCAAACTTGTAACTAGCATCACCCAGCAGGTCCCCATTGTCCAGACAACACAAATCTTAATTGAATTAAGCCCTGCTATTGTCTATGAGCGTGGCTAAAATAGTAAATGGATGGATGAGCAACCAATTGTTTACCCTGCTTGGCACGTCACGCTGATTGGTTATTTGTGTCAGTGACATGTGTGATTTTAGGCAACTTCTAATGCTGACACATACTGCTAGTAACGTCAATAATTATGACCAAAATAACATACATTTCACCAATTTGGCAGTCTTATTTTATTTTTGCCAAATAGCAAACTGTTTTGTCAATGGCGTTACAGTGGAACCCCTTGTTTAAGACCGCCCCCCAAATCAGAGTGGGGCGGTCTTAAAAGAGGGGTGGTCTCTCGTGAGGGGTTTGCGACATTCAACACTAGGGGGCGCTTATAACGACTAACATCAACACTAGGGGGCGCTTACAACCACTAAGTAGTAAAATACACCAAATAAAAAGTAGAAAATAAAAAATGAGATAACATATTAACAACAACAAAATTATTTATTCTGTTTATTTTATGTGTGACACGTTTCAGTATAAGTTTAATTTCGAATCGGTTTTTTTCTAAATAATATCTGATAAAAGTATCCTTATTTTGAATCGTTTTTTAATTATATCTGATAAAAAGTATTCTCCTTTAATTTATTTAAAATTTTGTCTGAGGGGCTAAAAAGTGCTGCCACCTCATGGCGTCTGAGTAAACGCACCGCGGTCGCCATTTTTTTGTTCTTTCCAGCGCCGCAAAACGATCTTTTACTTTCTGATCTAATCATGAAAACGACCTCTTACAGCCGCTAAACGTCCTCTCTAATAACTCATATTACACATACATAAGCTAGGTCATAAAATTAAATCATTTAAATTGCTGTGAAGAATAAAATTCATAAATCTAAATCGTGCTAACCTAAAGTCGACATCGTCTAGGCCGTAGATTACCGTGGCGTTACGTCGATATATTATCGCGGTGTCGCTAAATCTGGATTCCGGTTTTATCCTAAACTAACCTAAAACTTAGCCTACGTTTCTCAACTTTAATCATACACAA
Organism: Ridgeia piscesae; assembly: GCA_025642075.2. Classification (NCBI taxonomy): domain Eukaryota; kingdom Metazoa; phylum Annelida; class Polychaeta; order Sabellida; family Siboglinidae; genus Ridgeia; species Ridgeia piscesae. Next base: position 96,011 of record JAODUO010000919.1, on the reverse strand, counting down.
GTTTCTAAACTTTACTCATACACAATATGGATATTTAATCACAGAGTTAGCGTAGCCACGGACGGTGACCATGTCCGCCATGAATGATGTCTTGCTGGCGAGTTCTTGCGCGAGTTTGTTTCGTGAATTTGATTTGTTTCAATAATGTAAGTGATTTAATTTTATAACATAGTGTGTGTTTATGAATATATAAGATATGTGAGGAAAGTCTAGCGGCTGTTAGATGTCGTTTTCATAATTCAGCCAGAAAGTAAAAGATCGCCAAAATTAATGGTCGTCATCAGGCGATTTATTGTTTTTATGGCATTACGCGCGTCGGTGCGCGTTAGTCATGCGTTTAATGAGAGTTCATTGCGATATTTAGGTTAATAAATGTGCTGGCCACCTATCGGATGGTCGTTTGTCAGGGGTAAAATTCAAATTGCCATGGTCGTTGGTCGCGTCTGCCGGGTGGTCGTTGGTGAGGGAACATTTATACAGCGTAGACATTCCGTCAATCAAAAAACGGTCGTAAAAAGCGGGTGGTCGTAAATGAGGGTGGTCGTTCGTGAGGGGTTCCACTGTACTACAGATCGCCAGCACTAGCCTAGGAAATTACTTATACTAGTCACATCAAAGCCTGCAGCCTTGCACTGATCTAACTCACCCCAGTGTCGATGATCTTACGAAAGTGAACTGTAACTGTACAGGAAGTGCAGTTGGAATTTTTCTCGCTCTTATGAATGAGGACACTCAGACGACTTGAACGGATCTTGCTTGCTCGATAGCCAAACACAAACAGCATGGCGTCAATGACGTTGGACTTGCCACTGCCATTTGGGCCAATGATTGAAGTGTACCTCTAGAAGTGAACAGACCATCAACATGTAAAGAAAACAATAACGTGGTCAAGCTTGCACACATGAACAAATGGTTCATTTACTCTTGTAAGTGTTACATGGTTAACAAATAAAAAGACAATGCCTAAATATAAGCAATAATACAAGTTAACCATGCCTACAATAAAACTTCTACAGTGCCTAAATCCTTGAAAACAGAAGCTCACAGGCCTAAAAAACAAACACTTTACAGAACTAAGTAATCTCAAAAACAGTCTGTAATTCCAACTCTTATTCACTTTGAATAACTACTTTATATGCATAAATGATATTATGACGTTTCTGACTAAATCAATGTATAATAAATTAAATGCCAAGATTATTATGTAAATTTTCGTATGACATTAAGATGAAAAAGCTTTACTTTGTGAAAAGGTCCCAAGGCTTGGATGCCGGCGTATGACTTGAAGTTCTCATTTACAATCTTGTAAATCACCAGTCTTGGTCCATTCTCATCGAATTCTGCTACTGATTCTGGCAGTGCTGGTACTTCCAGGGGTTGATATTCTGAATAACCATGGATACACCTCTACAATTATCTGATCTAGTTAAAACAATTTTTAACATGCAAAGACAAAAACCAACACATTACTCCCAATAATACACACAATAATTATTAACAAGTTAATGTAGCATATAATCATTGTGGTGCAATTTCAGTTTTTCCTTCACTGTCATAGTGTATATTTCATTCACAAGCTTCAAAATAAAAATTGAGGAAACACTGTTTTGTCATTTTTGGACAGTAAAATGCATATTTTCCAAACCAACCCAAGTAAATGGTGTATTAGACATTATAACGAAGAAAGATACACAGAATGTGATGGAAACATTAAAGAAATGCAATGATATTATACCTGGGATACCGTCCTCTGTGTAACTCACTACAGCTTCATCCGTTTCCATGGCCACGGGCATTGCGTACACACCTCAGTGCAAACACACCTGAAAATTATAATTATATTGGGAATCTCAGAAACTGAGGATATCAGAAGTTTATATTGGATTTAGTGCCCAGGTTGAACTGCATTGCTCTCACATCTCACATGTGATAAAGTCCCACGTGACAAAGTCAATTAAAAGTGTGATTCAGCCAACTTCTACACAATGGATAGGAAATATTGTACATATTATTCACCACCCTTGGGCAGTTGACTCTGTCTTTTAAGCCAAGTATGAACATTCACATTCAAGATTCAGCTACTAAGAGGAAACTCTTCTAAGTACAAAACAATGCTTCATTTTCGTTGAATGCAACACCAATCTGGGCTTGGATCAGATATGACAAATTTATTGATGACTATTTATGTGATGAGTAAACAAGATAACCCCCTCTGCCATCTTCAGTTGACAGTAGATTATCATTCCTGCATCTTCGTTTTTGACACACTGTCACATCAGTTCACCATGGTGTAAATTGCTTTTATGATGATTTAGTTTAACCAGGTTTTATTAATTATTTCGGAGTGGCTATACGTCTGGACACGGTCAAATAGCCTGAGGCCCAGTGAGGGACTGTACGTCCGGATACGGACAAATAGCGTAAGGCAGTACTCAGGCTATTTATCCGGATACTTTTGTCGGGAGAATTCAATTCAAATTCGCACAAGTGGCACAACTGAGATATATGTTCGATCATTGTAATTCAGCCCACAACTTCACAAGCTTTATTTTGTTTTGCTTCATGCTTGACTCTTGGTTTGTTATTATTTTAATATAATTTGGACCGTATAAATCTCAATTAATCCATTAGAAAAACATTACCAGAAACTCTTAATTGCTTTGCAAACTGCATAAATAACGGCCGGAAAACATAACCACGTTTAGTGTTCCGCAGATGTTTCTAGTTAAAGGTAACTTACAACTTTATTTCATGTTCTGAGCAACACTTTTGGCGCTGGAATTGACGTTCGAATCACCCTCCAAAAGTAAACCGATCATTCATTGGTAGAAAAACCGGATGTTCTGAAAATGCGGTGTCCCATGTATATGTGTCCCCAATATAAAATTACTATCCTAGGTGTCCGTTGTAAAACATAAAACAGGATTTTTACTTTCGAAAAAATTACACATTGTATTATAATTTTGAATGACAATTTTGACTACCAATATGGAAATCTAGGCCGCGTTTGGCATTCCTTTGTGAGCTTTACCGCCGTGTTTAACAGAATCCTACTTTTCATAAAATTGCTCACATATAATGGATTGGGCAGCATAGTTCTTGTTATATTAAAATGTGCAGTTGGAGATCAGTCATTTAATATAACCAAGCTATTCTGATGCCAATCAGGGTTTTATATTGTTTAATCGTTTTAATGTACAAACGCTGACACAATGGTCAATGGCAATGCCAACGTCCACCACGCTGACTAACGCGGGTCTAATCGCGTTGGAAGGGGGGCGATATTAAAGGTGTTTTCATATATCGTTGCAGTGATTAGACGAACAATGCCCAAACGATACGCATCATTTAGAAGCGCATTAGGGTCATCATTGGAGATAAGAAAAGATAATGGAAATCAGTCCAATTTCCTATACGACGCGTTTGTCATCGCCAAGGGCAAGCGCATTATGCGGAAAGGTCACGCCAACCATATATGGTGTTCGTGACGTAATTCCATGATGGCGACCTCCTTGTGGTACGCAGTTCGCTTCTGAGGGACTACCACGGTTTTGTTGAATATCTACATAACATTAAAAAATGGAGCACGTTCGATAAGTCAGTTTAAACGCCATATATGATGCAATCGGTGGTAGTGTATGGAAGGTTGGTGGCGCGTGCCCTTTTTGCGGGAATGAACAATGAATTTCAGCAGTTTCCTTTCAAGAACGGCAGCTCAAGCAACGCGCGGCCACTTCGCCTGGTGACAGCTTCATCGGGAATCGGCAAAACACAGTCTCAGGCAAAACTAACGAAGAAATTATCATTCGGCGACGATGCCTGTTTTATAGCACGGCATAAATTAGCCGATGTTATAGGTGAGTGTTTGCTAAGTGGCCTTTGTTTTTTTACGTAAAAGGACTCTACTACTCGTCCTCTAAGTGACCTACGCTACCACGGTAAGCGTCCTCCGTAACCTGAATTTCAAAACAATAACAATGCGTCACTGTTTTTTTCCGGTTGTCGTATCCGTCAATTCACGTTGTGCCGTTTTATTTGTCGTGTAAATGAATTTTATTACCGTTGACAATTGATCCAGTTGAGCAATAGTTGGTGTTGACAGTTACCCAATGACTGTGTCTTTCTGTTTATGTTTTGATTCTATAAATAGCCAAGGAAACTCCCCACGGGATGTATTTTCAACTTCTTGATGTCTTGCTTAACAAACATCACTTAATTATGCTTGCTTAATAAACATCACTTAATTAAGATTTTGCAAAGGGTCTAATATGTAGAGTCCACCAAACAAAGGAATCCCATCAAATGTCATGAAACCTGCATGAGTGGTAATATTTGTGTGCTATACTTTCGTGGATGTGTAAAATTGTAGTAAAACAGTTAACTTGAAAATTAAAGTTACTATGTGGGTGGTGTGGCCTCCAACACAGATAACATAATTAGCACCTAGCTGATTTAGTAAAATATTAAATATTGCTTGAATTTGGTTAAGTTCAGTACTTCCCAGCAAACAATGACCTGTGATTTCACATGTTCTGTAAGTGAATTCAAGAGTACAACTGGGTCAATTCACGTGAATTCACCGGATTCTGTGAACAAATTTGGTGTGTCGACACATGTTTGCCGTCAAACTAAGAGTTTTTCACGTGATGACACGTGCCAGTGAAACTGGACCAGTACTGACCCAATACGACTCGTTCAAAACTCGTGACAACAGGCAGAACACGTGTATTCACGTGAAGACACGTACTGGTGGAGCGATACCAATTATGAACCAGTATGACACGTGCCAACTGGTTCAGAAACGGTTCCGTGTTTGCTGGGTTGTTAAAATAAAATATGCTACACTTGACTGTTGACTAGGCCTATATCAATTTTTTTAATGTAGTTTTAAAAATATGATAAGGTTTGGTATTATTTAGGGATGGGTCTAATTATTCAAAAATCAAATAAGTAACTGATTTATTTGAAATTACTAGAAGCATAATTGCAGTTGAAATGATAAGTCAGGGGTCGACAATAAGGTTTTGTATTCACTGGCCCAGGGGGACAGTGGATTTTAAAAGTTACTGGCCCCCCAAAAAGTTACTGGCCCAAACTTAAACTTTACAGAAATACACATTTATTCTTATAAAACAGAACATTGTACAATAAAATATATTTGTTTATATTTAGAACATTAAAATAGATATGGCAGCTGAAATGGTGTATAAAAAAGTCCACTTTTATAATAATTACATAACGCTAAGTTCCTTTTTTGCGATAACAAAATGAGCCCCTATCGATTGTGAAATCCGTTTTAATTTTGAAGATGCAGAATGTGTTCAAAAATATGCGATGTTTAGACCTTAGTAACGCCACCGTACTTTCACTGTTTGCCATGTTGTGTGACCAGTACCAATAGAACCAGCAAACTGTCCTCTGATTGCTTGCGTAGACAGCATCCCTCCCTTTGACCTGTATTTATGGGAAATCCAAATAAATGCGAGCTCTATTCAACCGACTATCTCCTTATTTGGCGTTCGCTGTCGTGAGGGGTCATCGTGACATGCTCAACATATTTTGTCTATTTGTTTTACATGTTAGGATAGCAACAATAATAAGGGAGAACGCGAGATTCAATGACTTTTTATTTACCACTCAGGTATTACTACAAAATCTGAAGTGTTATCTTAGCTAATTCACTAGGGAGGTGTCTGCCTCGCGTCGCCAGTAGCGACACCATGTGGAGTTATGGAGAATGTGCAACTCGTAAACAAGATGGTGACTAGTTTCGACTGATAATGCGAGTCCATGGATTCGGCTGTCACAGGTTATGTTTAATTGTTGGATAGGGAGTGACAAACAACTGATGGAAACTATCTAAAACAATGGTGAATAATTTAATTGTTGAAACAAGTGGCCCGTCAGGCCAGTAAAATATGAAAACGGGTGGCCCGACACCCTCAAAATATGCGTCAGGCCAGCACTATTGTTGACCCCTGTAGTAATTGTAATTACCTAGATTACTTACAGCTACTTTCCGTTTGTGATGTCAATTGAAGTTGCATGTCTAATTCAAAAACTTTCAAATCAATTACTATTATGTACCAGTAGGTTTTGTAAAATAATTGTTTGGAGATCTACTAAAGATTGTAAACTAATTGATTGTACATCATAATTGATAATAATAATTACAGAATCTTTTTTTGCGCCAGGGGTCACTGTGGCTGATTGCATCAGTACCAGCTTACAGTACCCCTGGCATATCCCGCTGCAAAACTCCTCTTAACCCCCCCACCATCCAATGAAATCACATACAAGAAGTGTGGTCAGCCTGTAGCCATGTGATATAATTTTGGATGATTTCAGCCACACACACTGCTCGTGTTACATGCAATGGTTAGGATGAAAGTGGGTCATTTATTGTATTGGGATATCCACCAGTCGTGTATCTGTCTTCAAATTGGGTCGGGTGTTTGCGTTGTTTCCACAGTTTGCAGAGATGATCAGCCAGGGGTACTGTGAGCGCAAAGCAACGACCCTGGCTTGTGAAAATGCTTTCAAAACTAGAACCTATTACAAAATTTATCTGTAATTAATTACAGAGCACATGATTGGACGTAGCCCTGGTAATATTGTTCTTTATAGGTGTTCACCAACAAAGCATCATATATCTAGTGAACTGCTGGTTTGTTGAAATCGTATAAATAAAAGGTATTCCGTGGACCTTAGAACAGTTGTGAATGTCATACTGAACTAACTGAAGATATTTATTGAAATGTTTCTGCAGGTGTTGCTGATGGCGTTGGGGGCTGGCGCACGTATGGCGTGGATCCCTCCGTCTTTCCCAACTGTCTCATGGAGACGTGTGGAAGACTCGTGAATGAGGGACGCTTCCAACCAAACCATCTTATTGAAATGTTAGCTGCCAGCTACCAGGAAGTCCTAGAGAACAAAATGCCACAAATAGGTAAGCTAAGTTGGCATGACATGACACCCACTACTGCAAGATAAAATGTAATTATCTCAACATGGTCTCGACTCATTATGTATAAATGAAACCTGTATATAGACCACAGTGATTTTATTGATTATAGTTTGTGCAGTAATCTAATATGCCTGAACTCTTCCAAGAGAAGTCAGGATGGGAATTGACTGAACAATTCTGCCAGGAAGAATGTGGGACTTAGCTCACTAGAATAAGAAAACAGCCGTAACTTAATTTTTCATTCAAATATGGCGGTATTTTTTCTGACACTGCATTAAACTATTTTATTTAAACAAATTGAAATTTTTTAAACATAAACAAGTAATAATGATATTGATAAAATGGGTACTTTTTCCATGTCCAAGTAAAGAATTTTTTTTTAAATGAAAACTTTCTTTGCAGAATTATTAAGAATGAAATGTGATTATATATAAGACATACCCCATAATAGTTATGACATTGCGTGCATGAGTTCTGTCACTTCTGTGTAGTAAATGACACGTGTTGAATTTCCAGGGAGCTGTACAGCGTGTGTGGTGGCACTCCACTGTGACGAGAACACAATATACACAGCTAACCTCGGCGACAGTGGCTTTGTTGTGATTCGACGGGGTGAGGTGATTCATCGATCGGAGGAACAGCAGCATTACTTCAACACACCCTTCCAGTTGTCTGTCGCCCCCACGGTCCTTGAAGGAATGGTCCTCTCCGACAGGTGGGTCTATGGTTATCTCTTGCAATATCCCATTGCAAGTTGCACCAACAGGAAATGCTTTAAGATTTATAATGGTTTGTTCATTCTTATTCTTCCATAACATTTCAGATATGGGGATTTGGATGTTTTTGTGATTCTTCACCAAAATAGAAATGGGTAGAAATATACATGTCAATGCCAACTTACCATTTACTTTTACAGCTTCATCTAACACATCTTTTCATGGATCATTATCATTCAATATTTGAACATACTTGGATTAAAGGGATTATTTAAAAAAAATTGAAAATCATCGTAATTTACTCAATTTTTAACTAATTCTGTTAACATAATTATTTCAAATAATTAAAAAACTTTTTCGTTTGGGCTCCGCCTATGTTATCCGTATAAGGCATGGTCATGAATATTCGGTCCAGTTCACCAGAGTTGGGGTTTATCCAACAAGTTCGTTGTGTTCAAAGTTAACAGACATTGCACCATTCACTTTACATGTATGAATATTCATACTAATTGGGCTGCGTAATTAATCATTTATCAGGTTTTAGTATAGATAAAACACAAATTGTGCACACACGTGGTGGTCGCATGCAAGACATAAGCAGCAGAGCAAGTACTTACTGGAAATTAATGTTTTTGATACAGCTAAGAAATAAACATATGGCAGACATATTAATCATTGAGCTGTATATAATCCTTTCGTTGTAAGTTCTTAATGAATATACAGAAGTTTTTGCTGTTTTTGCACTGAAACATTCCTCCTTGAAAGTGAATACAACATAATATCACCTTGAACCTTTGCAGTCCTGAATCGGCTCAGAGCACATCATTTGGGGTGAAGGAGGGAGACCTTATACTGGTCGGAACAGATGGGCTTTTCGACAACATGAGTGAAGAAATGCTCCTATATAATGTAGCACAATTAAAGGTGAGTAGACAATGTTACCAGTTACGATAATTTTAAAACACGGCAATGTTACTTACATTCAAAATGAGACCAAATCTTTAAATATTTCCTCTTCGTCACAATTTGCAGGCAACAAAAAAGACATAATGGTCAATTAGTCATGGTGACAATTGTTATTGTCGTAACCAGATGCAATGCCAGTTTCAATTAAAACAGTTGTCAGCCGGAAAGAAAAAAAATTATTTTCAAGAACAGGTTACTGCTACTGTTGTGCTTGTGAATTTTAACTGATAATATAATGGTGTTTTATTTGTTCACCGATAATGATTAACTTTTAGAAGCCAACATTGTCATCTGTTTGTAGGATCATAAGCTTGAGAGTCTACAAAGAATAGCAAATACAATAGCACAAGAAGCACACAAGTTAGCCTTTGACCCCGAGTACCTGTCGCCTTTCTCACTCAATGCTGCGGCTAATGGCTTCAACATCAAAGGTAAGTTGATTGTTGGAATGTAAACTGTTTATGTGGCTCACAGGTGGCGCCCTGAATAAAGACGGAGCTTCTTCTACCTGCATTCTATAGTAGCTAGGTGCATTACTAGTGATACACTGGTGAACCCATTTCTCCCTAGATTTTTTGTGAATGCGTTAAGTTCAAGGTGTTTATCGGTAAATTCAGAGCATTTAGAGTTCAAAATTATGTTAAAAAAGTACAATACAAATTGTGTTTCTTCTGGAGTAAAGAATATCCTTATGTATATGTGACCCATCTTAACAAAAAGAGTTGGATGTCAGTAATTAAAAAAAATTAGTTATTGGTACTGTTGGAAAGAGCAGTCTTAGCTGTCATGTAAGAAGATACGTCAATAATTTGAAGTTATAGCTCGCCAAACATGTGTGGGGTAGAAACCCTCAAACTGAGAAAACTGCCTTCAAAGTTTCAACAACTTTTTGTCATGTTTCATGAAATATTTCCGTGTCGTTTCATGAAATTCAAGCGGAACGCTTTGTATAGGTCCTCATGACAACAAAATACATGAAACAGACTTATATAGATGGTACCAATAGTGAAAACTGAAAGAATGATTATTAATTAATTAATGGATTCAGAGAAAGTCTCAAAATTGTTAGATTCACAATTTATTCACAAAAAACGACATTTACGAAAAATTTGTTTTACCGACATCCAACTCATTTTGTTAAGATGGGTCACATACATAACATATATATATATATATATATATATATATATATATATATATATATATATATAATATATATATACATATAAGCAAAAGATTCTGTTGTATGTATGTTCTCATTATCACAATTTCCAATACACAAATAAAACATTTAATAGTTTTATCAATAACGGCAGCTTGTTAAAACCTGCACCAAATAATTAATGCAAAAAGCCACCTATAATATTGCTGTCACATAATTTTTTGTAAAAAAAGGTATGTCTGTTTTGACTAGCGAAATTTATTGCTTGCAGGAGGAAAGCCAGATGACGTCACTGTTCTACTATCTCGTGTTACACATGTCGAGCTTCCTACATAGCACAGATTAATGATGCGGGTGACTCTACCTTTGTTATATCTCTTTGTACGCCATTGGTCATGTGAGGACAGTGTCGTCAACATCACTGATGTAGACAAGATTTCATCCTATCATATGGACAATGTCACCACTGTAGACCGCACCTTGTCATGTGGACAATGCAGACATTGTCAACGTCATGTTTGGAGACTCGTTCTCACCTCATCCATAGATGGACATTGATATATGGCCCTCTTCAAGCCAACTGTGGTGTACATAAGACATTTCTGTAATTATGTTCCAAGGAAGGGAGAGGTGACTGTCTCCGTTGTCACTCCCCAGTACTTCACATCATTTACATGTCGCTGGAACTACCCCCAGGGGTATCTGGTGTTGTGATAATAGTCTGCAAACTTGACTGTCCATATATTGACTCTGGTCACCGACTCATTGTGCAGCCATCTGTAGGCAAACAGGTCGAGTGATATAGCACATTTGTACAGAAACGACATATCCAGCCCATCACGTGGGAATGGAAATGTGGTCTTGGGATTGGGGGGGTCTGGTCCAGTTACATTTCTATGTGGGTTCTTTCAGAATTCGTAGTGTCATTTCCATTTAAAACCTCTCCATTCTGTCTGCTCAGATTTTTATTTCTTGTGCCAGGAACAACTGTGCAGCACTATTCTTCTGGCATTCATCTTTACATTATAGCTTTATTGTTTGTTTCTAAATTTCCCATTGTCAATGCTGATGTATGCTGTATCTAATTATTCCCAAATTGACATATGCTCATTCAGGAATTAACACAGGTCTAACCCTGTTTGCTAAGAAAAAAGGGAAGCCTTGGAACATGCGTCAGTAACACAAGTGTACTGCTGCATGTGACTGAACCTCAATGCAGCTATGAAAGCCAAATATATGAATAATTGGAATACATTACGTTGCAGGCCACATTCAAATATTACAGTAATTGTACTGTGAATGTAGCAAAGGAAAAGCTGCATTTCTTTTTGTTTCATGCATTTTGTGTATTGACTGTTTCATATTTAATTACTATGGGTAGGCACGTTTGTCCAGAAGCTGATATTGGACAAGAATTTTTATATAAAATAGATGTATACAAGTTTACATTATGACCACCTATCATTATAAGAGTTTTATATATATATATATATATATATATATATATATATATATATATATATAATATATATATATTCTAATACTTAAGGCATGAACGTCATCGACTAAAACACCTTGTTTTATGGACCAGGTCCACAGCAATACTGTATATTATTGTGTTGATCAGTTGAGAAATAGATCACAATTTAAACAATGACGGAACCTGCAGCTGTACCAAAGCTAGTATTCAATGTATTATCCAAGTGATCACGTGATCACACATGTTGGGGGGATTTCTTTACATTCTGTATGTACAGACATTAAACCATGTTGCTTTCATCTACTAGTTGTGTGTATTTTGTGACAAACGGAACATCAAACAGTAATGCAAGGTTGAAAAATGTATTGATCCCAAGGATTGAAATTGAAAATTGGTACCGTACGATGTTTTATGTGAACCGATCATGACAAACCACAGAGTTTCCTAATTTTTTGGCAGCCATTGGCATTGCAATTGTAATATTGCTGTCTCGACTGTTTCAGTTGAGCCTGCAAATGTGTCAAAATCATTTTTTCTTACTGTATTGTGTGAGTTATGCTTTCTGTGTGTGGCCAGCCATGGGTTGTGTGTACATGCTTGTAAGACAGTAAGTTGTATGTGTTCTGTCTGTGCGCGCGCGTGTAGGCATTCATACTTTTAAGGCTTAACGAGACCGATGTGATGTCTCAGAATGACCAACTTTTACTGCATTAATTCCCACTCATTCGTCGTTTGTTCAGTCAGTTACAACGTCAAGATTACTTATTTATATGTTGAATCGTCTCAAAATACCGTGAAATCGCCACAACTTCGAGTTCTAGCGCCTTCAACGTGTTGCGCCTCCTATAGGACAAATGCGGACCTCTAGACTCTCGCCTTGTTTACCGACAGATGGCATCACTGAGCATAGAGTGGCACATGACTGCGTGTTCTACGCCTATAAACGATTTCACGCAGGCTTCCACAATTTTCAGTTAAAAACATGCGTCTAAAATTTCGTTTTGTAATTTTATTCATTCGCGGACTCGCCATGTTCGGTTAGTCACTCTATGTGTAGTGCAGGGCGTTACTGTCAAGACATGTTTTACTCTAAGAAATAATCTTGTTTTATCCATGACACCTGAGCCAAAGCTGAGAGATGAGTTTCGGGAGCTAAGCGCCCCGTTTTTTGGGAAGGGGTGACAATTCGTAGATTACTTGTTTTGGTGGTGGCTGGATAAAGGATTATGGATTAGCCTTCTGATGTGTATGGATATCGGTGCGTTTGGGTGAAAATCCAGTTTTGTTTGGAGAACATTTATCTAAAGGGACGATGCAAATCAAATTACAAGTAGCATCTTTCGTCCACGTGGATCGAGTTACAATCATACTACCCAGATGTGAGTGACGTGAACCTTGGGCCATAGGGCTGTTGAGATATGGTACTTATGTTTTTGTTACATTATGTCAACTTTTATGGTAAATATAGATGTAGGATGTATAACATTTCTTTTATTATTTTTTATAGTTCTTGTTTGTAATTGTTTAGCTACGAATATGTCACAGTGTCTTCAAATTGATATATATATGAGAACATATTTCCGGCATTTAGTGTTCGAGCCGGGTGGAAAGACCATCGAATGTACAGGGATCGCCTTACAAAACTGTGAACATAAGTTCGGCCGATCACATTGCTTGCCGGCAAGTTCCGATGGATTTTGTCAGTAGACGTATCAATTCAGGTATCTGACAACAAAACACTGTTCAACTCGTGGGAATGGTCGAATGGGAATTTATGTTGGGATTCCCAAATGTCGGATGCGCGAAGGCTCTTTTCTCACGGGTGGTACGATAGGCCTAAAATAAATCACGAATGTTATTGGGTTAATTTCCATAGAAATCGTAAGAGATCTGCCGGGTGTAGTGCAACCCCTCACGTGGTTATTACCCCATGCTTGCGTGCTAGGAAGCAGGGTCGCAAACCCACCGGTCAGATCTTCGGACCGCCTGGCATCCATAGACACGAGAAGAGGAGACAAGGAGGGTAGCTGTCGGCATGACAACAATGACCAATAGGGCATGCAAGTCTCGCTGTTCCGAAATAGCTTATTTAAGTTATATTGTCCGAAGGATTATTACAAGCAGAAGCAGTGGAACACTTTGCCGGTGACAATGATCACGGAAATCATTAATTTTAATCGATTATTATGGTGGTTGCTATGGCAATAGTGGCAAGTACTTGTGTTTGGCGATCTTGACTAATAATGAAGAGTGCCAGTTTTCGCGCAGTACAACCTGTTTGGGCCAAACATATACATCTGTTATGTCATCCATCGTTAGAATATTATTCTTGTGTCCAGTCCCCAATTAGTCTCGCTTAGTCCCCAATAAGCTCCAGTCGCGCGGAGTCACGCCATGTATCGTGACCCACTTGCAGGCCCTATACGCTGACCGGTGGCATGGCCGCTGCTCTTCTTTTGAAGGAATCCCGTTTTGGCTGTCGTTGTGAACGGTGGCGCCGCGCGGTGTTCTGTGCGTCGAGAATTACGGAAGTGACGTAATATTCTGTCGCGTAGCGCCGTTTCCGCCCAGTTCTGCAGTAAAGTGCAGTGTATTGCAACGGAAATCTATCTGGATTAACTGAATCCGACCGTACAACGCAAGAAAACAGGCATGCCACTTGAAGCAAGCTGCATATGCTACCATCGACACTGTAAGTAGACTTTATATATAATACATTAGGCCCGTATTTCACGCGAGTTGTTTATAATGTATATTTCCAAAATGCAATATATACTATAGTATAACAATAGCGAACAAATATAGTTAAATATTTAAGCAGGTCCAGTCTTGAGACACCTGCAGACTGTCGCACACAATAAAGTAAATAATCTTTACCAATTTCAACAAATTAGAGCCAGCACTAAAATAATATAGGAACTGCATGCTAGGCCGTGCGCAACTTCCAGATTGTCTGTTCCGATATCCTGACAGAAGTTCACTGAATCATTTGTACCTGTTCCCAATCCTCCCCGTCAGAAGAAAGGGAATACATCCATTTCAAAGCAATAACTTTCAGGACGCAATGTGTGTTAACAGCGGCTGTTTCCAATTTGAATTTTTGCGTATACAATCTGATCAACATAAAAACTACTAACGTCGTTTCGAGCTTATTAAACGCATTAAGCATTTTCGGAACATTACATCCACTTATGAGAAACAGACGTCACCGATTTAACATATTATACCTCTATGCTTTTGTGTTCACGTGTCATTGATGAGCCCAATAGTGTTGTGTTCATGTCTCCTCTCAACGTCGCATCTAGTTGTACATATATGCAAAGTACATACACTCCCCGGGTGTATATGAAGGAAAGGCTTTAGAGTTTTCGTCACCAAAACGTTTTCCAGAACGAAATGTAAATGTTGTCCTTGCACATATATCTCTATAAGTAGACTGTACTTCCAAAACTACGTCGTTCCATTGTAAACACTCATGTGAACACGTTTAATTTTGTATTGTGTCATCGAACCGAATATTTAATGCGGTATATTATTCGACACTAAACATCACCAAAGTGTGGGTTAATCCGCCGCTGTGCTTAGGAGCCATTGGGCAAGTCGGGGTGAAAAGGAAAGTAATCCCTGCCCCAGAGTTAATCTGGTACAACGCCATCAAAATACAACAGAGTTAAGATACATGTGCTGTATAAAAACATTCGTAATTTTTATTGTGAAACAAAACATTCGGAAACCTCGTCATTAAGTAGTAATGCATACTTTTATTTTAGTATTTCCCAAAAGTTTTCTTTCCACGTCCCCCTGAGATATGTGTACCCACAATTTGTTTATCGTTAAAATGTATAAACCCCATAAAACACAAGTAATTTTTTACCCTCATTACAACGATAACACAACTAATATTAATCATATGAACATATCTAATTGTACGCCGAACTAATAATGCAAATAATGTGTGGGATGGACCATGTTTGACCATGTTTGTTAATATCAAATATTCAATTCGGCAAATAGTTTTGGATAGGCAAATCCGGAGACACCAGTGACGTTGTTTCTGGCTTGAAGCTTTTACCCACATAATACATGGACAGAAGATCAATAGTAGGCCCTTCCCTTAGCCCATTCCATCATGGACAGAAGATCAATAGTAGACCCTACCCATAGCCCATTCCATCATGGACAGAAGATCAATAGTAGACCCTAACCTTAGCCCCTCCCATCATGGACAGAAGATCAATAGTAGGCCCTACCCTTAGCCCCTCTCATCATGGACAGAAGATCAATAGTAGGCCCTACCCTTAGCCCCTCTCATCATGGACAGAAGATCAACAGTAGGCCCTACCCTTAACCCATTCCATCATGGACAGAAGATCAACAGTAGGCCCTACCCTTAGCCCATTCCATCATGGACAGAAGATCAATAGTAGGCCCTACCCTTAGCCCCTCCCATCATGGACAGAAGATCAACAGTAGGCCCTACCCTTAGCCCATTCCATCATGGACAGAAGATCAATAGTAGGCCCTACCCTTAGCCCCTCCCATCATGGACAGAAGATCAACAGTAGGCCCTACCCTTAGCCCCTCCCATCATGGACAGAAGATCAACAGTAGGCCCTACCCTTAGCCCATTCCATCATGGACAGAAGATCAATAGTAGGCCCTACCCTTAGCCCCTCCCATCATGGACAGAAGATCAACAGTAGGCCCTACCCTTAGCCCCTCCCATCATGGACAGAAGATCAACAGTAGGCCCTACCCTTAGCCCCTCCCATCATGGACAGAAGATCAACAGTAGGCCCTACCCTTAGCCCATTCCATCATGGACAGAAGATCAATAGTAGGCCCTACCCTTAGCCCCTCCCATCATGGACAGAAGATCAACAGTAGGCCCTACCCTTAGCCCCTCCCATCATGGACAGAAGATCAACAGTAGGCCCTACCCTTAGCCCATTCCATCATGGACAGAAGATCAATAGTAGGCCCTACCCTTAGCCCCTCCCATCATGGACAGAAGATCAACAGTGGGCCCTACCCTTCGCCCTTCCCATCATGGACAGAAGATCAATAGTAGACCCTACCCTTCGCCCCTCCCATCATGGACAGAAGATCAACAGTGGGCCCTACCCTTAGCCCCTCCCATCATAGACAGAAGATCAACAGTAGACCCTACCCTTAGCCCCTCCCATCATGGACAGAAGATCAACAGTAGGCCCTACCCTTAGCCCATTCCATCATGGACAGAAGATCAATAGTAGACCCTACCCTTAGCCCCTCCCATCATGGACAGAAGATCAACAGTAGGCCCTACCCTTAGCCCCTCCCATCATGGACAGAAGATCAACAGTAGGCCCTACCCTTAGCCCATTCCATCATGGACAGAAGATCAACAGTAGACCCTACCCTTAGCCCATTCCATCATGGACAGAAGATCAATAGTAGACCCTACCCTTAGCCCCTCCCATCATTGACAGAAGATCAACAGTAGGCCCTACCCTTAGCCCCTCCCATCATCGACAGAAGATCAACAGTAGACCCTACCCTTAGCCCATTCCATCATGGACAGAAGATCAATAGTAGACCCTACCCTTAGCCCCTCCCATCATGGACAGAAGATCAACAGTAGACCCTACCCTTAGCCCATTCCATCATGGACAGAAGATCAACAGTAGGCCCTACCCTTAGCCCATTCCATCATGGACAGAAGATCAACAGTAGGCCCTACCCTTAGCCCATTCCACCATGGACAGAAGATCAACAGTAGGCCCTACCCTTAGCCCATTCCATCATGGACAGAAGATCAACAGTAGGCCCTACCCTTAGCCCATTCCACCATGGACAGAAGATCAACAGTAGGCCCTACCCTTAGCCCATTCCACCATGGACAGAAGATCAACAGTAGGCCCTACCCTTAGCCCATTCCACCATGGACAGAAGATCAATAGTAGGCCCTACCCTTAGCCCCTCCCATCATGGACAGAAGATCAACAGTAGGCCCTACCCTTAGCCCCTCCCATCATGGACAGAAGATCATTAGTAGGCCCTACCCTTAGCCCCTCCCATCATGGACAGAAGATCAACAGTAGGCCCTACCCTTAGCCCCTCCCATCATGGACAGAAGATCAACAGTAGGCCCTACCCTTAGCCCATTCCATCATGGACAGAAGATCAATAGTAGGCCCTACCCTTAGGCCCTTCCATCATGGACAGAAGATCAATAGTAGGCCCTACCCTTAGCCCCTCCCATCATGGACAGAAGATCAACAGTAGGCCCTACCCTTAGCTCCTCCCATCATGGACAGAAGATCAACAGTAGGCCCTACCCTTAGCCCCTCCCATCATGGACAGAAGATCAATAGTAGGCCCTACCCTTAGCCCCTCCCATCATGGACAGAAGATCATTAGTAGGCCCTACCCTTAGCCCCTCCCATCATGGACAGAAGATCAACAGTAGGCCCTACCCTTAGCCCCTCCCATCATGGACAGAAAATCAACAGTAGGCCCTACCCTTAGCCCCTCCCATCATGGACAGAAGATCAACAGTAGGCCCTACCCTTAGCCCCTCCCTTCGTGGACAGAAGATCAACGGTAGGCCCTACTCTTAGCCCCTCCAATCCATAGCCTCTGGAAAGCCCTCTGGAAAACTGCATGCATACCCTCTTTGGGGATTCGCTGTTTGATGTAGTTTTAATGGATGCCTGCGTGTGTATTATAAGTCGTTTCGTTCAAGTGTTTTAAAATAAATAAACAATCTTAGATGCAGGTCTATTAACAGCATGTTTGATGTATGCATCTAGTGTTTGCATAGAATCGTTATTGCAGGGTCAAATAATCAAAATATGATTTGTGCGCGGCTGTATTTTCTCATGGCACGAAATATGTTTGTATGACGTATGAAATGCATCATTGGGCTGGAATGTGGTGGCGACGAGTGCATAAAGCTGTTTAAATCAAAACATTTCTTATAGGTTGATTCTGCTGCAGTCATAACAGGAATGTTCGCCATATTTATCATCATCATTGTGCAGCCGTAGTATATCGTGGTTGGGCGAAGGCCTCGGCATGCTGCTTCCATATCTGCCTGTCTGATGGCACCCTTCCAGTAGTCGTCTAGTTCGTCTCTCCACCGTCTCGCCAGCCTTCCTCTTTCCTTTCTCTCCCCGGATCTTGGTGTACTTACCTATAGCGTTGTGGCACCCGTCCATCTGCACTGAGCAACAGTGCAAATGTCAAGTGCACAAGGCCACTGTGTTATCACGAGTTCGAGGTATGTGCCCTTTTGACCATTTGAAAATGATTCAAAATAAACATAACGCGAGTCGTTATGACAATGGTGGTGTATTCACAACGCAGTTTTAATGATACGATTCCATTTCTAAATGCACTAATCACTTCCTGTCATCTACAAGGAATGGTGGAAAATCGTCTATTTCCATTCTACGTATCATGTACTTACAGTACGCCATGCAATCGGTGTACAACTTCCTGCAGTACTTAACGCGGTGTTCATTCTTTTTTAAGGCGCACTGATTTTTCTCATAACAATTGTAGTATTTCTTTATGCAGAAGACCCTGCATTCCTGCATTTCGGTCATGATGATTTTCTGGCCGTTCTTTAGGTATCTCTTGCCGTCTTTGAAGCCGCGAACCGTGTTTGTATTTATGCGTCCTGCGTATGTCTCCATCAGACAACTGCCCACCAGGACCACCAGGATCAGACGCCGCATTCCGAATATCTGCAGAGTTCAGGACAAAGACGTTAATTGGCCGATAATATGATATGATGCCAATACAAAAATTGTATGAGTGGGCTAATTTTTAAACCTATGCTATCGATATGAAGCTCGTCCAATACCTCCAGTCGTACACTCCTGAGGATCTAAACATTGAGAAACCGTTATAACAGACCCATACAAACATCTTTATTTCTCCACAGCAGAACTTCTTTACCTCAGGGGGGTGCATGCATAAGGCCCGTCCCACGGAACCAATATAGTCATATATAATATTATAGTATGCAATATTTAACGAATAAAAGAACACTTCCTTGGTACAGCCGAGTTTAAAAAATTGCTTTCCGTCATTGTACAATTTTAATGAATGCCAAGTTTTATTTTGAAGAAGTGTTGGGCGAAAATCGTTACATCTGAACGTCTTCATCTAGGATCATCGATGTCGTTGAAGTTGGCATCAAAATGTTTTTTTAAATTTTTATCAATCAAATCTCTGGTTTCCAGAGTCCGAATTTGGAATTCTATGTTCGTGGTGGCATTATCATTTGCATTTGTAAATAAAGCAAATCCTTATAGTTCTACTACACACTATTTCAGTCGCTTGCAGTATACAAAAATATCTGTGATGTAATCGCCCAAACAATACTTATTGGTAAACTAAGCGATGCACAAACGTAGAACACTTCAAAACATAAAGTATGAAAGAGAGGATGTCAGCTCCTCTGCCCAGAAAATGTTGAGCGGTAAATTATAACAGGAAGTATGCTGTCTAGAACCGGAGAAAATTAAACATCAAAGGGTATTGCGGTTTGAACGTGTCGCAGGCGGAATCTTCCACAAATTGCGAACATTGTTCCGAGCTTAATAAAGTAACTAGACACAAACTGGCAGGCAGTAAACCTCCAACATGCAGGTTGTAGTCATAAGAACGTAATATTAAATAAATAAAAAATAAAAACCGTAGGAAGTGGCAGCCTCGCTCTGAGCACAGCTAACTAAACATAGACAAGTCCGATAGCGTAGCTTACCTGTAGCATCGCAGAGCCGAGGAACATTTTAGGCGTCTTCTCTTCCCGTCACTGGTTTAGAAACATCGCCATAGACACATCCTTATGAGCGGCACACCGTTTGACGTTTGCCAATACGAAATACCTCGACATAAAAGGTAATGGCGGCGCCAACACTCAACATTACATATTCCAAGTAATCCATTTATTTGGTGCTCATATGAAGTGGATAACTTGGCACAAGATGCCTTGGCACAAGTTGCACCATATGATACGTTACTTGGTAACATACTGCCCGAACTGTTGGCTACATACGGCAATACACAATTAAGACAACATTTAAATAACGAATCTCCACACGTGTCAACCCTCTTTAGTTCAATAACGAGTTCGTGAACACAGGGCCATTTATACATTTATGTATGTATGTATATATATATTATATATATATATATATATATATATATATATATATATATACATACATACATACATACATACATACATACATACATACATACATACATACATACATACATACATAAATGTATATAATTAATTACGCAATATCATGTTAAGTTGACTAGATATGTTTTAGTTCTACTTCTATTAACTCTCAATAATTTACACACGTCTTCCTGATATATCTACGAGGGCCAACTGTACAAACTGGCAAACGTATGTTTAAATCGTTTAGAGCTGCTTTTTCAACTATTCATGGTAGAGAATCTGCCGATAATATCGGACTGATATCAGAGGTGAGGGATCAGGTAGAGGAGCTTCTAACACGAGTGGAAATAATATATTCAAAGATTGGTTTAAAGATCAATCCGGGAAAGACAGAAGTATATTTCAGGCAACAAATTAGGTAACACCAGCATCTTTGCTAGCGAGTGAGATATTTTATAGAGGAGTGAAATCTACATATATCTTGGCGATTTGCACAACAGACAAAGACATCGAGACTAGGAAGACAGTGGCATGGAGAGCAATCAACCAACTAGAAGCAGGGTAGGGTGGGGCATGGAGCCCCCGTGAGGTAACAAACCCCCGTTGTATTACGTCAGTTTTACGTGTTTGAGATATGTGTCTGGTGGACGAATACAATGCTCCCATCTATTGTCTACTCTGACCGAAAAACAGACGCTGGCAAAAAACGCGGTAAATAAATATGTTGTATTTAATGCTTTGTTGCATGTTTGATATACTAATTGTATGTTTATAATGTTTTACTACAGCAACAAGATTAAACATAGCCTGGTGCAAGAGTTGTTATATGTATGTGTAGTCTATAGAGCATAATTTACGTTTTTGGTGAAAATGGGTGATAATTATAATTAGCGCGGGAATTTATATTTGTGTATATCATGCATGCTGGAGGCAAGAAGCCCCCCCCCCGACCGTGTGGGGCAAGGCGCCCCCGGGGCGTCTTGCCCCACATAATTCGGTAACAGTCTATAAGCGTGAGTAGGTCATAGCATATATTTGTTTTGTATAGTTGTCAAGATGATTCCAAAGTACGCAGTAAAGCTTCATTATTACGTTAACATTTGGCAATATCTGTACAAATTCCGCTGAAGTTTCAGTGAAGAATGGCATTCATAATTTATAGAGATGTAATATTTGCAGACCTGTATGTTATGTGGTTACTTGCTGAGTGGGCAATATGTCTTAAATATGGTTCGCACATACAAGCGCAAGACGGGACGGGATGCACATGGCTACATTCTGAAAGCTGCACTCTTAGCTTTGGAGGACCATTGAAGATAGTGACGTCAATCGACTGTATCACGTGACAATGTTATGTTACCTAAAAGTGAAGGACTGTCGTAAATATGTTGGTTAGGTAACTATGTTGGACAAGATAATACCTATAAATCATTTTAGGTTGATATCGAGTATTTCGGTATTCGTATGTTGTACACCGGCAAAGTTATTTTATCTGCCAGTTAAGGACTGTCATGATTAAGTAGTTTCGATTATTGTATTACACAAGATAATACATACATAACATTTTCATGTTGATCACGACATTTTTTCATTTCGGTATTCATATGTTGTACAATGCACCTGTCTATGGGGCAAGGAGCCCCCGGGGGCCTCATGCCCCACACAACAGGGCGTCTTGCTCCCAGGTATGGGGCAAGAGGCCCTCTTGGGACAATACTTTAAATTAACAGTTATAATCGTCATCGTTGTCAAATGTTACAAATACTTTGGCATTATATAGCATAATCATATGATAATCGCATGACTATAGCATAATCATATGACAATCGCATGACAGTAACAGGAAGTCAAGATGACAAGTTCACGAATAACTACGCCCATTGAACCTGTAAGTGCCCATAAGTGGGTCACGATACATGGCAAGACTCCGCGCGACTGTAGCTGATTGGGGACTGGACCCAATAATAATAATTATTTCTAACGATGGATGATAGATGTAGCTTCCGACTGATGAATACTAGGAAAATCAGGTCTTAAATATCTTGTGTTATACCTTTCTTGTCTTAAATGTCCGATTTAATATTGCGTTTTTGCGCGCGAGACTTTCACGCCCTATTACTTGTTTAGCCATTGCACATCATAATGTCACATAATTCCCACATAAATGGCCCTCGACGCCCATCCTAGCAAGCAACGGATCGTTGCGCTACGTTACTTCACGCTAGGAAGACATGCAAGAGCTGGTATTGACGTAATCAGCAGCAGCGACCCCTGGCGCGCGAGTAAGATTATTACCCTTATTTTTGGACAACTGGATGGCCCCAGACTGGAGTGGGCTATGCGTGTGTCTGTATTCAAAAACATTAGGAGGCTTTCAATAATTAATTGGTAGTTCACAATATATATATTTATTAAGAGACATAAAGTATGACGGCTCTTAATGTAATGCATGACGTCAGTAGAGCATCCAAATATTCGTAAACCCACGCACATGTACGTACGTACAGACATACGCACATCCACGAACGTACGCATGCCTGCACACGTCCAGGCGCAAACAGTCGTGCGCGCGCACACATAACACGCATATGCGCGCACACACGCACGCATGCACAAAAAGCACATGCACGCACGCACGTACGCATGCACACACACAGCGCGCACAGCGCACACGCAGCACACACGCACACGCACACACACACACACACACACACACACACACACACACACACACACACAAGTGGATAATGAGCATCGGACCCTTACACGAGATTGGGGACTGGACCCAATAATAATTATTATTTCTAACGATGGATGATAGTTGTAGCTTCCGACTGATGAATACTAGGAAAATCAGGTCTTAAATATCTTGTGTTATACCTTTCTTGTCTTAAAATGTCCGATTTAATATTGAGTTAACCATACTATCATAGACATATAGCGATTTACTGCCCACGGCGTCGTTTTTGCGCGCGAGACTTTCACGCCCTATTACTTGTTTAGCCATTGCACATCATAATGTCACATAATTCCCACATAAATGGCCCTCTACGCCCATCCTAGCAAGCAACGGATCGTTGCGCTACGTTACAATTATTACCCTTATTTTTGGACAACTGGATGGCCCCCAGACTGGAGTGGGCTATGCGTGTGTCTGTATTCAAAAACATTAGGAGGCTTTCAATAATTAATTGGTAGTTCACAAGTGGATAATAAGCATCGGACCCTTACACGAGATAACCGGGTTCGAACCGGATTCGAATCTTGTACTGTTGTGTTGAACCTTGGACAACGTCCACCACTCAACGGTGCCTCAGTGCACTCAACGTATGTATGAAATTGTCAGGGTTATTGAGCAGTTTTAAGGACTGGATACTGCGCAATATAAGAACACATTGTTTTACTTTTCACAACCGACCGAAAGCATACACTCGAAGGTGCGCGTTCACACACACGCGCGCAGACGCACACACACACACACACCACACACACCACACGCACACACGCACACCACACACACCACACCACACACCACACACACACACACACACACACACACACACACACACACACACACACACACACACACACACACACACACACACACACACACACACACACACACACACACACACAGTGGATAATAAGCATCGGACCCTTACACGAGATAACCGGGTTCGAACCGGATTCGAATCTTGTACTGTTGTGTTGAACCTTGGACAACGTCCACCACTCAACGGTGCCTCAGTGCACTCAACGTATGTATGAAATTGTCAGGGTTATTGAGCAGTTTTAAGGACTGGATACTGCGCAATATAAGAACACATTGTTTTACTTTTCACAACCGACCGAAAGCATACACTCGAAGGTGCGCGTTCACACACACGCGCGCGCGCACACACGCACGCACGCACACACACCCACACACCACACACACCACACACACACCCACACACACACACACACACACACCCCACCCACCCCACACACGCACCCACACACACACACACACACACACACACACACGAACCTCAACCATAAACAAAACCCATCTGGGTGATTTTGTCACGCTTTATTCAGTTTCCGTCACCTCCCTGAGTGTCATCTAGGGGTCTAACACAAAAACTGCACCTCAATTAACACCATCACAATTTGAAACAAGCAGGCCACAGCCGAGATGCATTCGACTTCTCAAATATAGCGCACTTCCGGTTCGTTTCACTTCCGTTTTCACAACTTTAATTCTGCTTCCGGTGTTGCGCGCGCGGACCGGCGCTGTCTGGTCATAACAAACGGGAGCCACTGCGGTTGTTATGACTGACGCCGTGCGGTCGCGCTCGGTGGGAGCGTTACGGTGGACAGTGTCCAGCCACCCGTCATATGAGTATACCCCTAAGTCTTGTGTCCCTCTCTATGGTGACCGGTCATCGGGTGAGGTGTGACTAGATCACGGTAGTCCGGCAGAGATCGCCCCGAGGACAGGGACGAGGCAGGCCGCCCACGCGTCGGGGTTGAAGTCCGCCACGAGCTGTGGCATGGCGCCAAGGAGAAGGCTTCCCATCATCTAATGAAAATAATATAATTTATCAATATCAGTTGATCAATGTTAATAGTATTTTATTTCTGTCGCAAAAAGTCCATATGCAAATACAAGTAAACTATATTTAATAATAAAAAATACAACTAATTGATAAATAAAGGCAAGGATACAGACACGTGTTTGTGTTACGAGTTTGGTTTATGTTATCTCGTAAGCCGAACCAGTAACAACACTGCGTGTTTATATCGTTGTATTTATATTTTATCAATTATTGTTGATTTATTTTACATATCTTACTTGCATTTACAGTATATACTTGTTATTATTATACACAATTAGTAGTCACCCCGTACAAGGGTCTCACCGAAGACTAAAAAATAAATGATAATGCTATTGAAACAGATCCAGTAAATTTCCAGAAAGTGTATCACCATTCACCATCTCGTCTACAACTAGCATTCTCATCACCATTCTGTTTTAATACTTATTATTTACTGTCAGCAGCATATTGTGGTATGGTCAGTTGTGGTATAGCCGGGATGTAATGGAGATTTAGCTCTGTTCAAAACAATTTCGGCATCAACTTGGCAGAATAGTTTCAATTATATATGCTCCGTAGTGTGGCGCCACAAGACGATTCGAAGACCGGTTGTAGCGGTAAATCCGAAGTACTAACAACTCTTTCCATAAGCCTGTAGGCATACAGTTTAGATCTTAAAAAAAATGCCTAGAGGAATGTCTGTTATTACTTGTGAACTGCTTCAAGTGGAATATCACAGGAATACAATCGCACAGACCATACCGTTGACCTTACGTTAGGAAGGTCAACGGTAATAATAAAACATTGTGGATTTAATTTAGTTGGCATATGGGGAAATGACGGCCCTTGATAATAATTATTAAAGATTCAAATAAGTTACTAGCAATTGTTGCAAGAGCGATAGGTCTGTGGTTATTGTTATCATACAAATGAGTGATTAAATACAGATTTGATCTGGAATTTCTAATACAAAGTATGAGTTTCAACCAGATGTGTGTCATGTCATGCCCGAGGACACGTTTGACTTACACGGAGGTGCTCGGCTTTAATACCCTCCCTGACGACATGCTGGTCGGACAGATGCGCCGTCAACTGCTGGAGAAGGGGCGGGTCTTCAAGGGCGTTGATGCAGACGTCCAGGCCAGTCATCACCCGCACCACGTGAGACTTGAACTCTGAACTCTGGAGATCGGCCACGTTGACGCGGCCAAACAAAGCCTTCGTGGCGGGGTCACGTGCGAACATGCTGGGAACAAAACGAGGTATGTTCAGTTAACGCCAGTCGTCGCAGACTATGCCTTAAAGGGACGGTGCCAGTTGCTCTGCCCAGAATTGGCCGAGAGGTAATTTGTAATGGGAAGGCTGCTGTGTAGAGCGTGGGAAAGTTAAACACCAAAGGGTATTGCGGTTAATTCTGCGCGCCTCGGCATTATTAATTTGTTTTGAAACTGGATATTTTGTTTACCATTTGAACGTGTTGCAGGCACGTTAGGGTCACTCGAACGTAAAATTAAATGATACAATCTAAGAGCTAGCACCCTCGCATTAAAGGAAAATATAGAGTAATAATTAAAGACAGCCACAGACTGATGTTAAAGAGAGTCGCAGGGTAACAGTAAAGACACTTGCAGAATAATATTAAAGGCAGCAGCATGCAGATTAATATTTCAAGAATTGTTTATATTAATTATAGCCTTTTCCATGAACACTCCTTTTTACCAGTTATATTATAAAAAAGTCGATTAGAAAAATCCCCTGGAGTTAAACCATCAAAAACAACGAGTGAGGCCTGTCTGCACGGGTAGACGCTTATCTCAAATTTAATGTCAGTGGAATGAAATAATTTTCTGGCGATAGGTCATGCTATTTACTGCATGGCATAAGTGACAAGACGTACGCGTCAAAGACGACAGCTCCTCCGATCAAGTCTGCTCCTGGCTCCTTCAGAGCCACCCAGAGCATCCTGCCACTGTCTGCGTACGATCCGAGCGTCACCTAGCGAGCAGAAGGCGGTAGAAGCGCTCGCTGTGGCGACGCCGAACGCAATCAGAAGCAACGACGCCAAGGAATGCATTGCCTGTTGACGGACAATCGCCATGTTAGATTAACATAATTAAATCTGTGCCGAAACGTAGCCTGTGACGTAGGAAAAGAAGCCAACCGTTTCATCGTTGTAACAATTTAAAGAATCGTATTCACATAGTTGTTGTCGGCGTCCTTGTTCGCGAAAAATAATTATCATATTTGAAATGTTTCAGCAAATTAGAGTTGACAAAATAGTCTCTAAGATGTAACAACTAACAATTCACCACACACGTCTCATATATGTGATCACATGCAGACACTGTTCAACTAACACAACGTCTAATTTTGCTTTGCTATGGACTAGCTAGATGATCAACCCACCCGACAAACTACTTAAGCGGATCTTGTAGACGTTGCCGATAAAAGCAGCAGCTCAAATGGTTTTCGCTCGTTTAAAATATAACAACTACAACAGTATTTAAAGCAGTATGCTACAATATGTTCGCTCGTTTGTGCAACTTCTAATATGTAGTTTTGATGTACTCATCAAAAGAACTATAACATTATTTAAGCCTGGATCCAGATTCAATTCGAGCGATCCTTGGCTTGAAATCTACGTGTAAAGACGCGACACATCTCTGACGTCATCAAGTTTCTTTTCTCTCCCATAATTATCTGACAGAAACATTCATCGTATTGACGGCTAAATAAAAAAAACATAATTTTTTCGACCCGTTGTTGTTATATCCTCTTGAGGTTTGTTTTCAAACTCGCTGACTGCAATTATAATTCAACCTGTTAACCGGTTGAGGAACCAGTTATAAGTGACAGAACGCAAACAACTCGAAGTATACTCACGACAGATCGTATTTTTCGCTCGTGGTTCGACTCTACGACCGTGGCTGACTCGAAGAACGCTCGCCTCGGCTGCTTTTATCCCCCGGTCCCAGCTAGTACTGCCCCAAGTCCCATATCCGGGCCACGTAAACAGACGAGGGCCCCGAAACGAGTTCAGGATGACTGCAATTGTAGTCATTGTCGCGATGTCCTAGGTCATACCATGTCACCGACCGCATTCCTTGTTCGGTGAGCTACTTGTTGGACAACGCGTGCATCAGCGGCCAGACATCATAAGACCGGGCAGCAAGAGGCGTAGGTAGCTCAGGTGCACCGCCGTAAGCTAGGGTTCTTCAAATGCTGAAACTGTGCGGATACGATTTCGGAACGTGGATGCGACGTGCAGAAAACGTTTCGTGTTACTACAGAATGCAGCGTGGTTTTGTTTATTTTGTTTGCAATAGACAACTGGGAACAAGCTACCATAAAATTATTCCATGAAACAAGGCTCGCGTTTTTTTATAATAATAATAATAGGAGATGACACAGAACTTAGAAATTAATAATTTTACCAAATGCATTGTAATCAACACGAACAGATCCGTGAGTACCCAGAAACAGGAGACTTGACACATGCGAGGCGATGTTTTCTCTATCCTAAAACGTGTTTCTCAGTGCGTATGTTGACCCACGTCTTCGTCGGTTTTGGTGTGTCGGGCTGATACATATGCACTCTTGTGGGCTCACATGGATTGTTCGTAGATTTATACTTTTTTCTTCAAAATCCGTCCGACGGGTTAGCTAACTTAGAGGTTCAATATTCCAACACCGTTTCTAGTAGAGCAGCATATAAAGGGATTCTAACTGGCACGAAAGGGATTCTCTCGTGTCCCAAATTATACTGAAAAGGGCTTCTTTGAGAATAAAACTCTTCGTAATATACGCAATTTTTGTTGTTGTAATCCTATGCCTTCAATTCATGAATACTATATTTAATTAATCAATAATGTCCCTTATAATGTATAGAAAAAAGAATCCCTTTTTGTCCGAAATAACTGCGCGTACGCGGATTTTCTAGTTTTGTATCTATCCGCTTATGTTTTCCAATATAGCATGGTTATTAGTGATGAATGAAACGTCATTTTGATGGAATGGAATAAAGGCATAGAATTACATGAAATAATTATGTTAAACAAGATTGTGTATATTACAAAGAGCTTAACGTTCTCAAAGAATCTTATCATTATAATTTGGGACATGAAAGAATCCGTTGTCTCCCAAAGAATCCATTTAACACTAATTGTGGTAAATGTCAGAAGTGTTTCATATATGTTTCTTATCGATTCATAGATATCTTCTTCGAGTATGGTGGAGTTGAGCAAAATAAAAGTAACTACATTCGCAGAGTAACAAAGCCGAAATATTTTTGGACAAATGGACGTATTACTTAGAACATGTTATTGCATAGAGCACAAAAATACTGTAGAGAATGAGCGTTTGTTTTATTAAAAAAGCAAAATTTGTTTTCATTTGGCCCGCACGAATTTTTTAAATTGTCAAAGATACCTCCGAAATCCCCGTTCAGTCATACAACAGCTACATTGGCCGAGCCAATTGTGAGATAATATCGTCGCTAAATTAGTTGGAAAACAGCCGTCCACTGAGTTTCTAGTTCAGCTTTACGTTCTGATATGTACTTTCGGACATGTTTACACTTATAGAATGAATACGAACCGCTTCTGGAAGTCTTTATGAATGAAAAACAATAGTGGTTTGAAAGTAGAGTGTTTTACTATGAAAGACAACTTCGTTCTTTATGAGCGACGAAAGTACCCATGTCTAGCACTGCTTGAAACAACGCAGACATGATTAATATTTGTTGGCAGCATTGAAATGAGCATTGTAGAAATTTGCAAAGACCCATCACATCATGAACACATGCGGTATCTTTTGTAGGTCGCGTTCCTGACCGCGATCAATCACTGCCCTCTACACGTTGTAGTGGGATTATTTCTAGAAGGATCGGCAACGGCGCCATTTTGTACAAACGAGACGATTAAATAGTCAGACTTTTCTGGTTGTTTAAATCAATTTGGTTCATGGAGCCACATAGCAATATTTATGACCAGCTACAACAGGATGTTCTATGTCTTACCTAATTTAAAGCTTTGACAGGCATGGAGATAACAGGATGACACCTATGCCACACCTAGAACATTTGCGGTACCCTGTATTAGGACCAATCGTATATGTTAGTCTTAAAGTAGAATAAATGTGTCAGCTGTGGGGTGGATGGTGTACGTGCGTGCGCACATGTCAGTCAGTGCTCAAATGTGTCAGGGTATTTAAATACATGTCCGCCCGCCCGCCCGCCCGCCCGCCCGCCAGCCCGCCCGCCCGCCCGCCTGCAGAGGATCTCAAAAGCATGCAAACAACTATTCTTATGTATTCTTATGTTTTGTAATCAGGATACGGATATTGAACATATCTGAAAAACAGGTAATCATAGAAACGCAAATTGTGTATTTAGTTATCCATCTATATTATAAAACGATGTTTGTTTATGTGTTTGAGTGATTGTTGCTATATTTGTTTATGTAATTGTGTGTGTGTGTGTGTGTGTGTGTGTGTGTGTGTGTGTGTGTGTGTGTGGTCGTGCGTGCGTGGTGTGTGTGCGTGTGTGCGTGTGTGTGTGTGTGTGTGTGTGTGTGTGTGTGTGTGTGTGTGTGTGTGTGTGTGTGTGTGTGTGTGTGTGTGTGTGTGTGTGTGTGTGTGCTTGTTTGCTTGTGAGTGTGTTTGTTTGAATGTGTTTGTTTGTATGTGTGTTTGTTTGTTTCTTTGTTTGTATGTGTGTTTGTTTGTTTCTTTGTTTGTTTGTTTGTTTGTTTGTTTGTTTGTTTGTTTGTTTGCGGACCCATACGTGAGAAAAGTAGTCTAGTCTACAGTCTAAGAGCACGTGAACTTGACACTGGATAGAAACACACAAAAAACTATTGACAGCAGACGTAGCACACCCACGACAAAGAACACCTATTTTTAAATACGACACACCGTGAGACGCCCGACCTCCAACTCCGTGACACCGCATGGCCGTTGTTACTGGCTCGAGAAAAGGGGTCAATACCTTATCGAGGGCCTCAAAAGCACGTACGGAAATATTCTTATGTTTTTTTTTCGGGATACGGATACTGAAAATATTTGAAAAATAGGTAATCATAAAAACGCCAATTGTGTTATCCATCTATATTATTATAAAACAATGTTGCTCTGTATATTTGTTAGTGTGTTTGAGTGATTATTGGTTTATTTGTTTGTTTATTTGTTTTTGTGCGTGCGTGTGCGTGTGTGCGTGTGCGTGTGCGTGTGCGTGTGCGTGTGCGTGTGCGTGTGTGTGCTTGTTTGCTTGTTTGCTTGTGAGTGTGTGTGTGTGTGTGTGTTTGTGTGTTTGTTTTTGTTTGTTTGTTTGTTTGTTTGTTGTTTGTTTGTGTACCCGTACCTCCGCCAGTTTTACATATATCGGGCTGAAGTTTTCCACATGATCTAGCGGACCCACTCGGATGATTAACAGATTTAGACGTCATGACGTGAGCGCGCGACGCATTTCTGGAATATACTTAAACACTGTAGCGCGGGGGACTCCATTATATTTTCAGGAACTAGATTGTGGAAGTGCAAACTTCTCTAAGATTGCCAGTATACATACATATATATATATATATATATATATATATATATATATATATATATATATATATATCCTGGTGGGTGGAATGAGGCCTCGGGATCGCAGTTTTCATAATGTTTAGCGTGGCCGGGTGACTGCCTTTTTCCTCAAATATCGCTGGGTAACTCGGTTAGTATGATAACTAAATATCGTAAGCTGGACGCAGGTGATTTACGGTAGGCGCACGTTAAATAGCCAGGTATGCGTTATAAATGTGTAAACAAACAACAAGTAAAACAATCAATTATTTACAACTATGTCATTGTTTAATAAATAATCAGCCATTGTTTATTATGTTCCTGAAAGAAGAGGAATTTAGTATGGCAGTTGGGCTAAAAGAAAGCCTTAAGAACAAGTTGGTGGGGAGTTGACTGAAGTGGACTAGGCATATGGAGGAAAGGGGAGGAGGAGGAGGAGGAGGAGGAGGAGGACGTCTGGCAGAGGAACTTGACGCCCAGAGAGTGGAGGGGAAAGTAGGCGAGGAAAACCGAGACCGCAGTGGAAGGACTGGGTAAAGGGAGACTTGGAGAGACTGGGAAACGAGAGCACGTGATAGATAGATATGGAAAGATTTGATAGATAAAGTAGTGCAACGTAAGTTACAAAAAACAAGACAATAAAAAAGAACCTGAAATCGAGGAACAATAAGAAGGCGAACAATACTATTGCGTGGCAGTTCTTTTAATAGATACTACATTTTCTTTTTTTCTGCTGCCATTTGTGGCGAGTCCGTCGGTGGATTTGGTGGACCGCAGGGCAAACAAACAAATGGTGGACTTTCTCCTCAGTGTACATGTTGTCTTCGTACCCAGCGAGTTGTCACCCCACAGCCGCCGTCACGCGCACTCGTGAGACACGTGAACGACGTCACAAGAATGGTGGTGTCAGGCTCGTACTGGGAATAGATTATAAATTATCTTTCTGTAGCCGTTATAGCCAGTGTTTTATAAGTGAAACATGTACTGAAGTTAGAACTAAAGTATTTCCATTTTTATAAGTGAATGCAACAGGAATGTATCTGTCTTGAACTGTGTCCGTGTCTTTGTGTGTTTTCATCGATTTAGGATTAGTTTTATTTCTCGCATGTTCTGTGGGTGAAAACTGGGACACTGTGTTTTGAGAAAAGGAAGGTACGTGTAGACACGGTTTGTCAGTCGCCAGACGAGACTGCTGTCTAAGTATTGTCTAATCACGCATAACAATTATTGTTATAATAGTACCCATATACAAATCATGGAAGCATTATATCTATACAGTACACATTTCTTAAACAAAATATCGTCTGACTACATCAGGTCATTGTTTGTAAGTTACATTTATCACATGTGTGAATATCTTATTAATAAAAAAGTCGATATGTTATATTTCGATGGGAATATAGTTAATACTCATCAATCTTAGGGGTCTAAAGATGGGGTCTTGGCCTGGGATCGACACTTGAACTTTGGGTGCCCCGGTTTTGTCCAGCAC
This sequence comes from Ridgeia piscesae, assembly GCA_025642075.2. NCBI lineage: Eukaryota > Metazoa > Annelida > Polychaeta > Sabellida > Siboglinidae > Ridgeia > Ridgeia piscesae. The sequence continues at coordinate 62,897 of JAODUO010000919.1, read as the reverse complement.
GTGAGTGTAGCGCCACTTCCTCGACAGAAAACAACAAACACGACCGAGATGTGTAGAAGGCGGGCGGTAAACATCGACATATCCGATCACTAACCCGCATCTTAGCCAATCAGCGAGCTTCACGTCAAATTTAGCAATCCGGCCAGCCGCAACTAGTAGACACATTTTCTATGTGAAAGAACCACAATTAATTGTGTATTGTTGTTGTTGTTTTGTAATCTGCCAGGTGTTAATTTGTAAACATCGACATATCCGATCACTAACCCGCATATTAGCCAATCAGCGAGCTTCACGTCAAATTAAGCAATTCGGCCAGCCGCAACCAGTAGACATATTTTCTATGTGAAAGAACCACAATTAATTGTGTATTGTAGTTGTTGTTTTGTATTCTGCCACCAGGTGTTAATTTGTAAAACTGTGTAACATAACTTAAATGTCACTGCGATACTCCCAAATCGACTGAGGGAATTACGCGTCCCTTTGACGAAACATGTGAATACAATTAGATTAAAACATCACATATTAGTAATCTAACACAAGCTTCCCACTTAACTAATTCTAAGTAAATCACGTATACCCATTAAAGTATATCTTTTACGATAACGACGGGCCAATTATTAACAAATCAGTTCGGTGTAGGTGCAAATCATTGATAGGTTTTATTTGCCTAATCGTGACAAGTATTTTCATGATGACATCGATATAGGGCCTTTAAATAGCGATGACCGATTAATCCAACATGCTTAGATTTACATAAGGAATCTACCCCATCTATGGTTGAAAATGGCCGCTGGTGTAAGTATGCGTACGCTTAGTGGGAGCCAAACGACTGTAATACACAGACCAAGTTGGCATTTACATCGTCGGCGTGCGAGATGAGTTAGATTATGTCGTACAATATGACAGCTGTTTATAAATAGGCTAAGACCCTGTCTACAAAGTTTAGCTCGAAACACAACCAACGTTATCAGCTGGCCTTAATACAGGGACGGGATCGAACGTGTCAGAAAACTGGGTTCGTTTATATGTGTTCGTGCTTGAGCGAATAGTCTGCATATAATGTTATAAACGAAATCAACCAAATCTAGGCAGGTAACTAGAGGTATTCCGTGGGAATGCTACATTTAAACATAGACAATTGTTAGTAAAATATTTGCTATAATACAATATTTCCTTAATGGATTTATCGGATACATTTTGTCATAAGGAATTACAAAATAATCTACCAATAGTCTGTGTAATTGAACCTTATAGTAACATGCAAAGAAACACGCACATATGTTATTTAGGAAACTTCTGATGTTATAGTAAGATAAAGAAATGGCACATTATGAGTTTCACATATTATGTGTGCTACACACACGCGCATGCACACACGCGCATACACCCGATTTCCAATGCACATACAAATAAATATACGTATATGCACACGCACATACTCACATACAGACTCTCTCTCTCACACACACACGCACGCATGCACGCACGCAGCCACGCGCACACACACACACACACACACACACACACACACACACACACACACACACACACAAACACATTTCTCTCTGTCGCTCATTAATTTAATTGTCATAAGTTGTTTCTGTTCACAACCAGTTGCCAGATATATACACGAATATTACATTCAAACTGAGATAATAGTTGCACAAGAATCACATTCAACGTGTGGGGTCTATGTTTGGCAAACATTCCAACAGTAGAAGTGGTAAAGGGTGCCACGAAGGTTAGCGTCATGGCGGTCATGTCGCGTGACAGCGCGCACGTACGAACGTTGGCTTCATGTGACATCGCGTTATAAAGATAAAGGCAATGACGACCTTGTTAGGTTATACCTGTTTAGCGTGGCTAGTTGGTATAGGACGTCGTTCCCTGTTACTCTTTCATTCATTGACACACACATCCAGGGGTGTCGGTCACGTGCTCAACTAGTCCCCTTGTAGCGGCCGAAATGTTTTAATCAAGTTGTAATTAGTTTATAACACATGAGGTGGGGACATTGAAATCAGTCTGTGTGTGTGTGTGTGTGTGTGTGCGTGCGTGCGTGCGTGCGTGCGTGCGTGGGTGGATGCGAGCGTGCGTGTGTGTTGAGTGCGTGCGTGCGTGCGTGTAATTGTGTATATGTGCGTGCGTGTGTATGTGTGTGTGTGTGTGCGCGCGCGTGAGCGCGCGCGCGAACGGCGTAACAGTTTGTTCATTTAATTATTTGAGCATGCAGAAGAGAAGTTGGTTGTTAGCAACTAATATGGCGCAAATCGGTAACACTCCACCGCGGGCAGCTCAAACCAACTCATTTGTCCGACATTCCACGCTGTGAATTTGATACAAGAATGGAGAGTAGTTGAGCAGGCGGGCGGGCGGGCGGGCGGGCGGGCGGGCGGGCGGGCGGGCGGGCGGGCGGGCGGGCGGGCGGGCGGGCGGGCGGGCGGGCGGGCGGGCGGGCGGGCGGGCGGGCGGGCGGGCGGGCGGACGGACGGACGGACGGACGGACGGACGGACGGACGGACGGACGGACGGACGGACGGACGGACGGACGGACGGACGGACGGACGGACGGACGGACGGACGGACGGACGGACGGACGGACGGACGGACGGACGGACGGACGGACGGACGGACGGACGGACGGACGGACGGACGGACGGACGGACGGACGGACGGACGGACGGAAGAGAGATGAGAGGGGAGGAGGGGAGGAGGGGAGAGGGGAGAGGGGAGAGGGGAGAGGGGGAGGGAGAGGGGAGAGGGGAGAGGGGAGAGGGAGAGAGAGAGGGGAGAGGGAGGAAGAGATAGATAGACAGACATACATACAGACAGACAGACAGACATGTAGACGGGCGGGCGGGCGGGCGGACAGGCGGGCGGGCGGGCGGACAGGCGGGCGGGCGGGCGGGCGGGCGGGCGGGCGGGCGGGCGGGCGGGGCAGACGATAGAGGAGGGTGGGAAGGGCTGAGAGGTATTTTTCTTAATTAAATTTCGAGTAAGGAACAATAAGTATATAAAAAGCTACTTTCAACGGTAAAGACGGTTTCATAGAAGACAGCTAAATGAAGCCATCACACGCACGCTTGCGTGTGTACACTCCCAGGTTTGCCATTTAAAAAACTGCGCGAACACATCTGTGTACATGTGTCACCTTGCACACACTCACACGGCGGATGTGAATGCGATGTTCAGACAAGATAAACTAATGGCGTAACTGCTGATTCCATCATTGGGTCTGACTTAGTCGACACCGAGTAGCGAAGACTCATGATACAGATAAGAGGGGGCGCTGGGTCAGGCTGTTAGAGGCGATTGTACGATTGATGCGCTTTTGTCGGTGATGCAACAACCGGTTTCGTAGTAAATGTTGTTTTTATCGTCGCGTCCGAGCATAGACAGTCGCCATTCAGTCATTTCCCGTCGCCCGTCCAGTAGCCAAAAAACGCATCGCGATGAACTAAAAATAAACGGAGCTTTGAATGTAGCGTTATCTGGTTAGTGTAGGCGTAGGTGCTTTGCATAAAAGATAGCGTCTGCCAAACTCACTGGCACGCCTGCCTAGTGTCTCGCTATGTTGTAGCATAAGTTGTATTCGCTCGATAAACACCACTGCTGGTCCACGGCTGTTACTGTCGTTTAACTCGGCTGCTCGTAGGTGCAATCTCACGCAATTTGGTCTCCATCGTCGTCCACATGGAACATAAGCGCCAACGAAGGAAATGGCGCGTCAACGCGTCGAAAACCAAGAGGCAGACATCGCTCGCTGGCAGCAAAACGACGGAGTCACCAGAGACGACACGCGTGGCTGACGATGACGTTGAGATCCGGGAGATCTTCCCCGGCTGCGCGATGTGGCTACTACACGTGCTGGTGTTGGCGGGTCGACTCTACGTGTGCGCGAGTCGCGGCCACTGGTGGGTTCTGCACCCGGACGAGGTCTTTCAGGCCGTCGAAGGTAACCATGTTTGCAATAACCACAATTATTTATTATTATTTTAGTATCTTACTTTATTGTTAACTTATTGATATATTTTATTATTAATTTATTATTTTATTTTATCTATTAGTGATAAGCTTAGGTTATACATTAGGACTTTTAGAAGCGTTAATTAGTTATATATTTATTAATATTATCATTTAACATTTTGTCTTTACCCTGTAGGATTAATTTATTACGTACATTTTATAGATTTATATTTACCAATGTTGTGTTTTATGCGCCTCTGAGCAGAAGTATAATATACAATGTCAAAAATATTTTTATTTATATAACGCCGTATATTAAGAATATTATTCTATATATATATATATATATATATATATATATATATATATATATATATATATAGTTATAAAATATTTTTGTTATTATTTATGATGCATTGTACATGCCGAGTTTGCACCGTTATTCAGGGGAACATCCTCTGAAGCACGGGCTGGTTATTATTATCTGTAGTAAATCGTCGCTTTATGGTCACCCCGGTATAACGGCCACCTCGCAATTAAGGTCGCCACGTGAGGAGTCCGATGTCATTTCGGTCAGAGTAAAGGGTAGTAAGTTAGTGTCACTGATAACGAGGTTTCACTGTACGACCTCTTGCAACTGACCAACATGAATACACGATATTTCGCTCAAATTGTTGTGGTGAACGATATATTATATCACGTGGTACGCCAAGACGCAGATCAAGGATCTAACCAACAAACCCAACATATTAGAAAGAGGCTGTGGAAGATATTGCGTTCCCTTGGGTAGTTACTAGGATGGGATACTGCGATATAGAAGAACTTACCTTTACTTTTTTAATTGATCCTGGTTAACGCCAATTTATTCAATGTGCCAACGAGTCAATTTCAAACCAATTACTGCCAAATAATGAAACGTACCAATAACAGTTGTTTACAAATTGATCATTTTGTGTCCACTTTGAACATTTCGCCAGCATCGGTGACGCCAGCGAGCTTGCCCATGTCGATGTCTCGTACCAATGTCACTAATGTCCCGAGTCGTTGTAACGCTACACAACGCACCGTAAGGAAGGCATAATTCCGCGTACACTCCCACCATTGTCTGTCTGGTTTGGTGTCACCGAAAACACACGCCCAGCACTGTTCTGGTGATTGATGTACCGTTGGCCTGAGCCGGATATTTCGACTCTAATTATATAGCGGTAATCGCTTTCCTACATTCCTATAGCTCGTTGATTACTTTTGGCAGCTCGATTTAAGCGCAGGACATAGGGTCTACATATTGCTGTCAGTGAGTTACAGAGTAATATTCCAGCGGTAAGCAAATTTTGTTTTGCGCGAAATCGAGTCTCGGTACTGATGAAAGTGCTTGTCACATGACCCCGTGAGGTGTGCAAATTTGAATACCTTCCATTGCAATTATTGTACGAAAACTGCAATCGCTCACATAATAATAATAATTATATTATATGAATCACTGTTGTATAGCTTCAATTAGCTTGGTGCACACCTGTATAGACAGTTTAGCAACCGGGAGCAAAATAGGATAAAGTAGATTGTTTCACACCGAAATTAAGACTAAGAAATAATATTAAGAGGGATATCGTAAGAGCAACAGCAATGAGCCGAAAGTGGGAGAAAATGGGAGAGAAATCGCGATAGATGGGGCGATGTGCGTCCTGGAAATAGTGTCCACGGTAAAATGACAATGGATATTTGCGTTTTGAAAACAAAAATCGTTAAATTTAACAACGGAGTTTGTTTAAGGATGAATTACTTTAAGAGTATCTTTGTTTGCTGATCCCTGATTCGTCGTCGGTGTCCGTTCCAGTGGCCCACTCAGAGGTTTACGGCTACGGCTTCCGTCCCTACGAGTACCTACGGGAGCCGGCAGCCAACACGACTTCCCTCGTCGAGAGACAGGAAGTCGCCCTCGGCATGTACAGCCTGCGCAGCTTTCTCTTCCCACGCGTCTTCATGTTTGTCTTCACCGTAAAGGAAGCACTGCACATACACGCCAACCCCTTCTTGGTGAGTCGTCGGCACGTTGGACATTTGTCTATTTGTCATATTTATTTTATTAACTTATTTATTGCTTTAGCACACAATGACATTACAAACAACAGGATAGCGAAACCTCACCTTTTAGCAGTATATTCTTGAAGATTTTCGGGTACTGATCCCAGACGTATCTAGGGTGTCGTTGAGAGGAGGTCAAAATGTTCGAACATATAAAGACGTGATTACTTTATTATGTAGCGGCGCAATACGTTATTAAAATATTTCCAAAGCCAAATGGGGGATGGCCCAACGCATTCCAAATACGCCAGTACACGTAATTATATAACTTACTGGGGCGGGAACGAAATTAATATTGGGAGGGTCATGATCCAAATAGGTCATGGTCCAAAAAGTGGACTGGGTGATGTCAAATGTTTTTTCGCAGCGGCGTTAAGAAAGGTTAAAGGTTACCAGGAACCTCGATTTGATGTTGGTCCCTTCGATGATCCTTAAAACACCTTGTGGCTCCCAGGACACCTCGGTTTGTGTTCACGCTCAGGCCCGCTAAAACCCTCATTGATGCTTTGCAATAACGTCGAATTGAACCTGTTTGCTGCCCGCCAAAAACCTCCACCCGGCTTCAGGATAACAAACAGGATGACTTGCGTTTTGTTTTCGTTTTGCAGGTGGCGCGAGTATTCCACGGGGCAATGGCGGCTCATCTACCTCTGGCCGTGTACTATTTCGCGTCCCATCTTCTCTCAAGAGACGCTGCCGTGCTTAGCGCCATCTTGACCGCCTTTTCCATCCCCCTTGCGGTCCTTGGCACTCACCCGCTCGTCAACAGTTTCCTAGGCCCAGTCGTGTTCGCCTGCATTGGCCTCATCGCAAGACTGTTCGCAACAAGCCGCTCACAAACATCCCGTGGAGATATTCGGCTACTGAACAATCCAGATGGAAATTCCACAAACCAACGATACATGCCAACAACTGACTCCACATGGACTGGAGCAGCCACAACCGAGGTGATGCAGAAGCCGCATTCGCAGTCAATAGACGGCGTCACGTGTTCATATAAAAGCCAAACAGAGGCTCCTGCGGCGAACTGGGATAACACAGAGTCGGTTCATTTCGTACAGCAATTGGAAGCATGTGTTGCAACAAACATCGCGAATCCCATGGATGAAACGAAAAGTGTCTTACATTTGTTAAATAAAAACGGGAAAATAGTAACCAGTAAGCCTTCAGGTGATCGCCAAATCGTGTCGTCGTGTGGTGACGTGAAACTGTTCATTTGCGGAATACTTCTTGGCTTAGCATGCTACATTCGAATAGATCTAATTCTCTTTGTCGCACTGACAATTGCGTTGGTATTGTTTTGTTGGACAAACAACAAGCTGGTCCAGTGTAAGCCGATATACACCATGCAGGTGGCTGTCAACACGTTGCGCTCATTGATTGGCGGATTTGCTGTCAGCCTCGTTCTGGGAGGATTCGATGACTACGTCACTTACGGAACCTGGTTCATGTCTCCGTATCGATGGTTCGCATTTAACATCCGAAACGATACCGCAAACATCTTGTTCGGTTGCAAGACATTCTTCTTTTATTTTCAAGTGATAATACTCGACGATCCATTGGCAATTTTTATGTTCCTGTCGGTGGTGATGTGTATGGCTCTACTGGCGACTGGGAGAATTCGTTGTGCCACACGTGACCGGAACACAGGATTGTCTCTTAATTCAGTTTGTGTCTTGCTGTTTATCCTTCTACAGTATCAAGGGACACAAGGAGCTACGTTTTATGCACAATGCGCTCATGCTCTATGTCCTGTGCTGCGCCAATACCGTCGTGTTGTTCTACACATCATGCTGTCTCTCCGTACCTCGTGGAAAGACGTACTTCAAAGCGGGTGTGTATGCTATTGTTTTCGTTGTCGGACTCAATTGCATCGCCAGATTCCCCCGGCCATCAAATGGCACCAGTAGGCATTGGTCCTACTTGAACGTTCCCAACTCAAACCACATCAACGACTGCCTCGATTTCGTTGGCCGCCAAGAGGGCGCCACCGGTGTCTTCCTTGACAGAAGTATCCACGTGACTGCAGGTTATACTGTGCTGCATAAAAACATACCCGTGTTTACCCTTATACACTACGAATTCGTAGAGTTTGACAAGGGTGCAAGGAAAATAGTATACCCAAACAGACTTATATTTGACGGGCAAGCACATAGCGTCAACGTATCGGTCATCGGACGCATATCCGAGTTCATTTCCATCAAGAATTCGCCATTGTTGCTAAAGAAACTGATAACTCATCCGGAGTACAACTATCTTATTGTGAAGTCAGACCGTCGACTGGTCAGTTTCGGCTATCGGCAGGTATATACATCCGGCACAATGCGTGTCATGAAGCGAACAGACGACAAAGACGAAAACGAGGCGCTGCAGAAACTGGCCGCGAGCATTCCGATTGGCTCAAACGGCAGCACGCTCGAATACGAAGGCAGTTGGTTGTACTCGTTCGGTCTGCTTCGCAAGGCGGTGGAGCGACTGGAGGCGGCGCTCGTCCTCAACCCTTTCCTGATCCGGGCCTACCAGTTGCTCGTCCTCGCTAATGTCGGGCTGGGTCAACATGATGACGCCCACAGCGCCACCCAACGGTGTTCCCGTATACACGGCGCGAAGACGTGTCGGTCTCACCAGCACAAAGTCGTCTTACATTCCGATTACGACATCAACGTGGACGTTTGATGTCCGCATCCATCCGTGGATGAACAGCAAGTTATTCGTTATCCCGTCGTTTGTTACTGTAGGATAACTAACGTGAAAACGTGCACGTGTACATGCGTATTGCATGTGTGTGTTACAAATTGAAGTCGGGACGCTGACAATGGCTTTCATCGAAAACACTCATTCGTGAGTGTCATCTTGACGTGGCCGATCGGTATGACACCCGCATATCTCTACTATATAGTATTCAGCATAATATTATGTACAGGTAGACACGTGTACCGCACACCCCGATACATCGTTCAATCGGTATTTGTATACACTTTTGAAACCGGTTATATTATACTGTGTGTGTGTGTGTGTGTGTGTCTGTGTCTGTGTGTGGTGGTGGTGGGGGGGGTGTGCGGGGTGTTTGGTGTTTTTTTTTTTTTTGGGGGGGGGGGGTGTTGTGTGTGTGTGATTGTATATGTATATTAAAATTATATATATATATATATATATATATATATATATATATATATATATATATATATAGTTAAACTGCGAGAGAAAAACATAGTTAAACTACAACTAAAGCGATGTTTATACCGAGATTTACGGGCATGGATTTCTGCGTGAAGCGGCTCGCTCTTGCGGCCCGAGGCGCCCGCAAGAGCGAGCCGCTTCACGCAGAAATCCATGCCCGTAAATCTCGGTATAAACATCGCTTTAATTGTAGTTTAACTATGTTTTTCTCTCCTTAATGCGTAAGTGCCATTTTCCCACTTATCCAGCGCAGATTTACAGTATAAAAGTATTCTCTATGTGCACATTCTCTCGCGCGGTGCTGTAGCAACATCATTTAAGTTGTTTCATTATAAACCTGACATAACGTGAAATGTTTGAATATACGCACTAAAGGTACTACACTTAGGTAGAAATAAGTACTTACAAAGAATAAAATCGAGGTGGACCCCGATTCGATCTACAAAAGTGCCTAACTGGCTTATCAGTTTTCACAAAGATAAGTGGATTCAACACCCATACAACCAATGTTTCAGTCAGTGACAGTGGCCACTATTTCTTGTAACAGCGCGGAGACGTGACGCAATATATGTACTGCCATTTAACGTCATAGATGCCAACGTTAGTTACACTAAAAAATATTCTTTGGTTACGCTCTGCAGGAATAATGAAATAGGAGATGAGCCTATACAATAGTCATTTACGGTTGTTGGACACGAAGACGTCTTCAAGCTGAAGGTAAATAACGGTTTTCTTGTCACTTGTAGTCTTCAGGCGGATCTAAGTTAATAAGTAAGACTCACTTATTGAGTTATTCTTAGACTTAGCGTAGATTCAGATTGGTAAGTCGCGCTCGACTGCGTAACTTCGCCAAGATAGTGTGGTGGTACCGATTCTCAATCGGCTGCGTAACTAATAGTTTGTTTTTATTATACAATATTTATCTGATTAAAGGGCAGCTATATGTTCTTTTTGTATTTCAAATTAGGCCTTAGAGCCAATCGGCGTCCTATCGTATTCTAAGGGAAAGGCCGCTCTGCCGGTCACATACACAGAATAACATTTCACCGGGCAGCCGAGTACTAATGAGGGGCAAAAGTGCTGCCATCTCACTGGGCATGGGCAATCGAGGCTTGAGAGAACGTCGAAAGGCACCTTGAAGTCATGATGTAATAATAGTAGGAATAATGGAGACAGTGATATACTCACGTCCAGAATATTCGGGGTAGGTAAAAATTCGGGGTATCAAAATATCTCGCGTGCTAGGTAATAATTTATCCGGGTTTTTTTAAAGTGCAAAAAAAAGATTCTTTAGACATAGTTCTTTCACACGCATTAGGAGACGCAATCGCAGGTGACATACTGTCTACATACAGAGGCTACCACTAGCTGCAGCCACGACGCAAGCGATGACATCTCACATCGCAGGCAACGTCGCTGCATCTTGTAAACCGGGCATTAGTATACCCTGTTGCAACTCGCATAAATAACCTGCATTGTCATAAAATATTGGAACACAAAATGTTATTACCCACTGCCCAAAATGAACGCAAATCTCATTAGTAATCACCCAAAGACTGTGACAAATAATGGAACTCAATTACACTTTATTCCAAATTATAGCATGTGATAAAACTTGCTGCCACAAACAACTCTCAGATACAGGTCCCTGTAAATGAAGTTTTATCAATGTCGTAAGTAATAACTGCATAGAATTTGCATACATCGTGGATTCATTTATATGTGTATATATATATATATATATATATATAAGATGCTGAAGATACACTCTGTACATATCATTTGTCACCAATTAACATACACCCTGTAGCCAATATAATTTGTCACCAATTAACATACACCCTGTATCCAATGGTTATTGTCACACTGCATGTCACAAATCACTAAACTGTTTCACAGTTCATCCTGTTCTGTGTAATGCTGAATATGGCACTCAGGTAATCATTATTTGGCATTGTACATACCAATCGATTTGAAATAAAAATCAACAACTTCTTAAATGTAAAGCCAATTACCATTCATAGAATCAGAATACTTATTTTAAAAGTATATACATTTTTCATTGCAGAAACACAAATATACTGGTACCATAAAAAATGTAGTCGAATGGTTGTTTGTTTAGCCGTGTCCTAGAACAAACATAAACTCAGCAACAAAAACAAACATACTTAGTTAACCCTTCTGATTATAATACAGTAAACCATTTTACTATATTATCAAAATATCTATCATTGTCACTCTTTTAGATAGGTTGACATTCAAACCAATAACAGACATATGACACTTCAGAAATAACTTAACCTGGTTTTAGGGGTTGTACTGTTCCCATGTTAATGAATAAGTTTCGTCTTGCAGCGTAAGTCCCTGGAGCAGGAGCAGTGTTAATACCCAGACTAGTATCCTTGCAGCTCCGGAATATTTGCATATAGGTCAATGCAATTGGGATTAGCATAGGCTCCACGAACTTTGACCTCTTCTCCAGAAATGACCTTCTTCACGGCGACTTCTACTTTCTTTCCATTGTGCGTGTACTGTATAAAAAGAAAATACATGAACATTCTGTAAATGGAGTCACTTTTCAGCTGTGGCCTATAAACGGAAATATGCATAGCTGCAGTTTATATGATAAAACATAAGACACATAAATTTGCTTCAGTTATTGCTACAATAACATTGATTCATGAAATCTTACTGCATCAGAAATAATCCTAACTTCATAATACCACTGTCCAACATGTAATATTTTATTCCATCTGTGCTCTCTCTTTCAATAAAAACCATAAACACATTTTCATTAATTTAAACTCCACCTTCATCTCATTGTAGAAATGTTATGTTTCATAAATAATTAACGTTCATTATACACTGTAACCACAGTATGTGTGAATATAATAATAATAGTATAATAATGCAATGAACAGAACATGTGCAATACTACTTATATAATTCATTGCAGAAAATCTGATCATGCCTCAAATGAAAGTGAGCAAACAGTAGAGACATCTAGCGACTACTTTTTTAAGGTGGTGTGATGGGGCTTTTGGGATAATTGCATCGACACACACAAGTGAGCTACCATTAATTTATGTAGTAGACGCCACTCATGTCAACATTTCTGAAAAGGTATTCGAAAATGGAAATGAACGAAAATTAAATAGCAAGTGACAAAAGCTACTTGCAGGTATTTCATTGGTTGGAAGGACAATGGCGGGAATGTGGCGTGCAGATAACTGCTGTCGTATGCTCGACTTTACGGTCCGAACTATTTCGTTGCTGAATGCGATCCCTGGCGCCATCTGGAGGAAGAGGATGACTCGCTCCTCGTCTCCCGTCTTGTTCCGCTGGGACACACACAGGCTATCCTGAATCTCCTTGAACTGCTCAACTGGAATGTCAAAGTTCAAGGTCAAGTTCAGGCAGCCCAGGAACCGACTGAGTTATTGATAAATACACAATATTCTTATTACGAATCGTTGACAAATGATGTTAGTGTACAGCTGTAGTAAACATTGCATGCATAAAACAGTGCTCTGAGAAATGACATCAAGAAAACTTTAAACAATCTGTAAATATATGAGTATATAGATGTAATATGGTTACACAGCTAGTCAGTTACACAATATTTTACTCGATGATTGATTACATGGTGTTTTTATAAGTTGTATCTCTACAGCTAAATATTAAACATTAAATATACTGTAATGATGGCATGTATCAGTTCAGTTCAGTAAAAGTGTGTTGGCGGCACGACAGAAAACATATTTTCCGTACTGAAACCTTCTTAAACACCTATTATATTTATAAATCCGAATATTATAGTACATGATGACGTTTTCAGACACCAAATTTTTGTTTGGCTGAGAAATAAACTATTTTTAATTGTCCGAATATAATGTCTCATTACGGTATATACTTATCATGGAATTAATTAATGGGTAATAAAATAATAATATCTGAAGACTAACCAATGTGGTAAATCTCTGCACTCCCAAATCTTACGCCGTTTGGATTTAATGTTCCATCACTGCAAATCAAGTCAACATTAAATGTTCTCCTGCAGTAATTAACACATGAGATGTACTGTTTGCTTCAATGTACAACTGTAGTACGAGGTGTGACAAACATCTGCATCAGGGTATAAGGCTAGGAAGATTGCCTAAGGAGGGATTTGGAAGGATTGGGAGACAACTGGAAAGGAAGTCTGAAAGACAGTTGTTGAGAGGACTATAGATGAAAAATTAGGAGCAACCTGAAACTGAAGCCATTCTTATCTTTGGTATATGGGAAAGATAATAAGAAAAATATCAGAATATATCTCCACAATGTAAAATCCTAATAAACATCAAAGACAGAAGAATTGCAAGCAAACGTTGTGTGTTATCCATCTGGGGCTTACGAATGTATCTGTGTTTTACAATATTTTTTTATCTTAAGTAACATGTAAGTAGTTTACCTGTGCAGATAGATAATCTATCCCATCTAACATAGTTTCTCTATTTAACAAAACATTACTATTTATAGTTAACTTAAAATACACTGAAAAAATTATGATTACTTCACAATCCAACTGTTTCATGTATGTAAGAGACCCTGGCATTGTTTTCCCTGACCACTGTCCAACATACCTTCTTCCAAGCATCCAGATGCCTCCTGTGTCAGGATTGATCTTGCAGAAGTCACCATGAGCCCAGACACCTGGACAGACAGTCTCCAGTTATAACCACATCGACAGCCATCATTCATCTGTTACATTAGAATCCATCTTTGCCAACCTCCACATGTGCACAAAGTGATGGTCATAAAAGCGATCAAGTGACAGGTTTATTTAATTCTCAGTTAAGTTTGACAGATGCCTGGAATTGTAGTTGACCAAGTTAGGTGGTCGCCCAACAGAAGTTCTGCTGTAAGTGATTAGGTTACAGAGACGAGGAATTAGCATGGACATTATAGATGGCACGGAATACAGACAGACATGGCACAGAAATGGAATACAGAGATGGAGTGGAACAGAGGAATGGCATGAAATTAGACATGGCAAAGAATGAAGAATTGGCTTGGAATACAAAGATGACAAAGAATAGAGGGTTAGCATGGAATATAGAGACAGCAAGAATTAGAGAGACTGTATGAAATGGGAGACGGCTTGCCAGGCTTGGAATACAGAGATAGCATTGAATACCAATATGGTTCAGAACACAGGGATGGGATAGAGAGGATTCATTCTGTGACGACATGATCTTAAATTGAGGCTGTCTGTTTGTTTCTATTTTTTATTAATATTCCTGACCCAAAATGAATCTATTAAATGTAATCATTAGTACTTGTTTAATAATCCCAAAACAGTGTTCACAATTTTAATAGTGCACATGAAATATGTTCCAATCGTAAACAAAACACTCAGATTCCTAACATGCTGTTGAGGATATTCTTTGACACTGACTGTGTTAATCGCAAGACCCTTTGATGTACGTCACACTCGAGAAGTTCCACATCCAAAACTCAATGATCTTCCTGCTAATAATTATCACCCACAGCTGATTCAAGGAAGTGAAACAGACAACCTCACCTTAACATGTGAAAACGGCAGAAAGCTGAGGAAGTTAAAGAAATAAACGGACAATTGTGGCCGTTCTCACCAGGCCAGTGACTGAAGTACGCCTTCTTGTACTTGATGCCGCCATTGTCGTTCCAGAAGTGAGTGGGCATGCTGGGAAATGGCTTCGTGCACACAAGTTCGCCAACATCTCCTAGCACCGGCTTGCCTGCAACATACCGGTGCATTATAACTAGATAAATGACTGTCAGTAAGTGACAAACTACACTATTTACAACCCACGAACGGACACATTTATTTTCACTCTAACGGGATAATTTTATACATTGAAAAAAAATCATACAAATAACACAAACTACAGAGGCTTCCATTAAAACATACAATGTCATGCAGTAATAATTTTATACAACATTTATTTTGGCATGTAATATATTCTTTCAGTCTTACTAATTATCTTCAATGTTTGGCTCTCATAATTGATTTGAAACTGATGATAACCATATATGGTTGATACAATGTGCGTTCAACTCAGAACACAATGCTAATGCAAAGCAACCTGGTTGTGTAAATGTGTGGTGCCATCTGGTGAATGAAAACAAAAGGTCACAAAAGTATTACTAGCTAGCATTTTGGGAAGCAGAGAAATACACTTTAGTAAATCTTACGTGGTTATGGTTAATAGGAGTTTTATTAACATATTTTATTTTCGAATGTACTATATGCTGTAGATAATATTTTAGATATGCAAAGCTTAAAGGTAATTTCTTGCATAACTATGATTGTGACTAAACGAACAATGACTATCGATTAACTGAGAGGCCATTTAGAGGCAATAGGCCACTAGACTAATACTAGAACTTTGTTCCAAGTCTAGGGGCTCCACACTAATTACAGGAACTAGCATAATTCAGTGAAACTGTCCGTCCGTCCGTCCGTCCGTCCGTCCGTCCGTCCGTCCGTCCGTCCGTCCGTCCGTCCGTCCGTCCGTCCGTCCGTCCGTCCGTCCGTCCGTCCGTCCGTCCGTCCGTCCGTCCTCCGTCCGTCCGTCCGTCCGTCCGTCCGTCCGTCCGTCCGTCCGTCCGTCCGTCCGTCCGTCCGTCCGTCCGTCCGTCCGTCCGTCCGTCCGTCCGTCCGTCCGTCCGTCCGTCCGTCCGTCCGTCCGTCCGTCCGTCCGTCCGTCCGTCCGTCCGTCCGTCCGTCCGTCCGTCCGTCGTCCCCACGAGCAACCAAAGTCATGCAACTATAAAACACATTTCACACGACTGCAAGACAGCACACGCAAAGGGGTGAAAAAAACACACAATGATAAAGTGGACCAACATTTAATAAGGGTAGTTTGGAAAACCTAAAGTGGCAATAATAAGGTGGGAAAAATAATGGGGGCAATAATAAGGAAAATTAAGGGTGGCAAGAAATAATGTGGGAAAAAAGGGGTGGGAAGAAAATAAGGTGTAAAGTGGAAACATAAGGATAAGAATAAGGGTGGGAAAAATAAGGGTGAGAAGAATAAGGGTGGGATAAATAAGGGTGGGAAAATAAGGGTGGAAGAAATAAGGGTGGAGAAGAATAAGGGTGGGAAAAATAAGGATGGAGAGAATAAGGGTGGGAAAAATAAGGATGGGGAAAATAAGAAAGAATAAGAGCTGCACAATGGGTGTGAGGGTGTACCCATACCATCTTCGTTCCAGCACTCAACGGCCATCCCCAGCACCCGACACTGGATCTCTCCTCGGTAGACTTCTCCGGTGCAGTTGTGTCCAGCGAAACACGCAATGATGTCAGTGCCACCTGGTGGACACCACACACAACATTTGAGTAAGAAAATGATGCAATAACAGCCCAGAGACTGTGTGGTGTGTGTATATGTGCACGCATGTGTGTGTGTGTGCACGCGTTTATGTGTGCGTGGGTGTGACTGTGCTACTATCTATTTTTAGTTTCATCATGGTTAATATAACCCAATAGTTTTCAAGTTGGCAAAAAATGAAATCTGTAAAATCAAAATTTGTTTTCACTAGTTAACTGGCCTCTACCGTGAACTTGGCAACAAATGTCGCCACCTGCAAATATATAAACGTTCCTAAACAAAACATAAACCATTGCATTTTACCTAACAAATGCAAGGCTGTAATCAAATTAGGTGTTTGATAATGTTCTTGTTGTAATTATTACGAATAGGTGCATATGCATTGGTTTGTTTGGTTAAATGTAAAAATATTATTAATGTCTACATTATTTGTCACCAAGCAATCAACTGATCAATTTGGTTAGACTTATCGATTATTAAACCAACTCCCAGCTCTACAAAGGGTGACAAAAATGGGGACATTTACCTGTGATGGAGCCAAGAAGTAGATCACTTTTTATGTCCCGATACACGTAGTCGAACGTTGTGGGTTTGAGTGGGGAGCCAGTCGACAGGATCGTGTGTAGTGTCTGAAGACTGTGGGTCTTACCTGTGAAAAAACATTCTTTCACACAGTGTTTTACTTTTACAGAAACAAGATTCTATCAGAACAGTGGAGTTAAGTAAAAACATAGAATAAGTAGGTTATGTTAAGGCAATACTAAAATGTTGAGTCTAGTTTGCTCTTAAAATCTGTCATATCTCTATAATACCTTGATATTGTACATATCACGCTTTTTGTACACCGACTTTGAAGGCACATTCACACTGTCATTTTCACTTTCTTTGGCACATTAAGTGTTCTCCCCTCCCTGCACCACAGTCTGTGTGGTGTTGTGTTACTCTCCCTGGTGCGGGAATACTGTTGCTACGACATCCAGTACCCCTAACACATCATTCTCAATCAAAATAATGAGTCGCATTGCACCATTATTTCTAGTTATAAAAGAGAACTGTGTTTTCCAAACTGTCACCTTAAATATATTATATAGTTATAAACGTGGTATTTATCATGTTCTAAACACTTAGAATAACCCTAAAATCACCTTGATAACCCATCTATTTTATTTTTGGCATTGATTTCAAAATGAGTGAAAACATTTACATATATCCACCATAGCCAATAGGCAGGTACTCCTTGATACAACTTCTAGAGTGACCAACAGCTCAAGCTTTGAAAGGGTATCAAGAGGATTCAAAGATCGTTTCTCCTGATTGTTCTAACCACTATGCCACAACCATCTGACCTGGTTTAATGCCACGGTCGTCCAGCACAGACAACCACTTGGCGCCTGTTCCAAGAACTGTCACCCTGAAACAAACCAGATGAGTTTGACTGGATGTTCTTGTCAACTGAGGTACAAAAGCACACAGATTTCAGCCTTCAACAGAAACCAGCCAGCCGCAGACCATCTCCAGCCAAAGCAGTTCACACATGCACCATTCAACCATTCAACGACACAGTTGAATTAAGCCACAAGCGGCATTAAATTAATTTTACCTCAGTAACAATTTATTTCAAGAACTAACTGGGATGGACAATAAGTCCGTGTAGAAAGACAATATTTTGACTACATCTTCCAATAAATTAATACGTGTGACGTAGCGTCCAAAGTCCTTCAATGTGTTTACTAAAATTCCTATGAAATCATTTAAACTGAAATATGCTCTTTAAAATTGATTTCAACATCAGGATATGCACTGAATAAATCCTGTCAGTGTGTCACAGAAATAATGTCCTTAGAGATAAAATAGCAGCACGTACCCTATTTTGTCAACGAGATCCCAGAGAACATTCTCGTTTGGCACAAATGGTGACCCATCATAGCAAACAATCGCTGCTCCCATAAACAACGCACTAACCATCCAGTTCCACATCATCCAACCAGTCTGAAAACAGGCACCAGTCTTAACACATCATTTAACGTGTCTGAAAACATGTGCCAGTCTTAGCACATCATCCAACAAGTCTGGAAGCATGCAGCAGTCTTAACACTTCGTCTAATCTGTCTGACATCTTACACCAGTCTTAGCACATCATCAAACCGACCATCCAACCTGTCTGAAGACATGCATCAGTCTTAGCACTTCATCTAACCTGTCTGACAACATGCACCAGTCTTAGCACATCATCCAACCTGTCTAAAAACATGCGCCAGTCTTAAGAGGGAAGTAGTCCATTCCTCATTTTCATTTAAATAAAATAATGTTTTTGAGAATACAAAAAAGTTGCATATACACTTAAAAACAGGGACATGTTCACTTCTACTAGTGACATACACTTAGCATTAGTGACGAGTCACTTACACTGGTGTAGTAGAAGAGGATGTCATTCTGGGTCATGTTTCCCTGCAGCACGTGTTCCTCTATGTGCTTCAACAGTGTCCCCTGACAAACACACACAAGTCATCCAGTAACTCAACAGTGTCCCCTGACAAACACACAAGTCATCCAGTAACTCAACAGTGTCCCCTGACAAACACACACAAGTCATCCAGTAACTCAACAGTGCCCCTGACAAACACACACAAGTCATCCAGTAACTCAACAGTGTCCCCTGACAAACACACACAAGTCATCCAGTAACTCAACAGTGTCCCCTGACAAACACACACAAGTCATCCAGTAACTCAACAGTGCCCCTGACAAACACACACAAGTCATCCAGTAACTCAACAGTGTCCCCTGACAAACACACACAAGTCATCCAGTAACTCAACAGTGTCCCCTGACAAACACACACAAGTCATCCAGTAACTCAACAGTGTCCCCTGACAAACACACACAAGTCATCCAGTAACTCAACAGTGCCCCTGACAAACACACACAAGTCATCCAGTAACTCAACAGTGTCCCCTGACAAACACACACAAGTCATCCAGTAACTCAACAGTGTCCCCTGACAAACACACACAAGTCATCCAGTAACTCAACAGTGTCCCCTGACAAACACACACAAGTCATCCAGTAACTCAACAGTGTCCCCTGACAAACACACACAAGTCATCCAGTAACTCACAGTGTCCCCTGACAAACACACACAAGTCATCCAGTAACTCAACAGTGTCCCCTGACAAACACACACAAGTCATCCAGTAACTCAACAGTGTCCCCTGACAAACACACACAAGTCATCCAGTAACTCGACAGTGTCCCCTGACAAACACACACAAGTCATCCAGTAACTCGACAGTGTCCCCTGACAAACACACACAAGTCATCCAGTAACTCGACAGTGTCCCCTGACAAACACACACAAGTCATCCAGTAACTCAACAGTGTCCCCTGACAAACACACAAGTCATCCAGTAACTCAACAGTGTCCCCTGACAAACACACACAAGTCATCCAGTAACTCAACAGTGTCCCCTGACAAACACACACAAGTCATCCAGTAACTCAACAGCGTCCCCTGACAAACACACACAAGTCATCCAGTAACTCAACAGCGTCCCCTGACAAACACACACAAGTCATCCAGTAACTCAACAGTGTCCCCTGACAAACACACACAAGTCATCCAGTAACTCAACAGTGTCCCCTGACAAACACACACAAGTCATCCAGTAACTCAACAGTGTCCCCTGACAAACACACACAAGTCATCCAGTAACTCACAGTGTCCCCTGACAAACACACACAAGTCATCCAGTAACTCGACAGTGTCCCCTGACAAACACACACAAGTCATCCAGTAACTCAACAGTGTCCCCTGACAAACACACACAAGTCATCCAGTAACTCAACAGTGTCCCCTGACAAACACACACAAGTCATCCAGTAACTCAACAGCGTCCCCTGACAAACACACACAAGTCATCCAGTAACGCAACAGTGTCCCCTGACAAACACACACAAGTCATCCAGTAACTCACAGTGTCCCCTGACAAACACACACAAGTCATCCAGTAACTCAACAGTGTCCCCTGACAAACACACACAAGTCATCCAGTAACTCAACAGTGTCCCCTGACAAACACACACAAGTCATCCAGTAACTCAACAGTGTCCCCTGACAAACACACACAAGTCATCCAGTAACTCAACAGTGTCCCCTGACAAACACACACAAGTCATCCAGTAACTCAACAGGTCCCCTGACAAACACACACAAGTCATCCAGTAACTCAACAGCGTCCCCTGACAAACACACACAAGTCATCCAGTAACTCAACAGTGTCCCCTGACAAACACACACAAGTCATCCAGTAACTCAACAGCGTCCCCTGACAAACACACACAAGTCATCCAGTAACTCAACAGTGTCCCCTGACAAACACACACAAGTCATCCAGTAACTCAACAGTGTCCCCTGACAAACACACACAAGTCATCCAGTAACTCAACAGTGTCCCCTGACAAACACACACAAGTCATCCAGTAACTCAACAGTGTCCCCTGACAAACACACACAAGTCATCCAGTAACTCAACAGCGTCCCCTGACAAACACACACAAGTCATCCAGTAACTCAACAGCGTCCCCTGACAAACACACACAAGTCATCCAGTAACTCAACAGTGTCCCCTGACAAACACACACAAGTCATCCAGTAACTCAACAGTGTCCCCTGACAAACACACACAAGTCATCCAGTAACTCAACAGTGTCCCCTGACAAACACACACAAGTCATCCAGTAACTCAACAGTGTCCCCTGACAAACACACACAAGTCATCCAGTAACTCAACAGCGTCCCCTGACAAACACACACAAGTCATCCAGTAATGCAACAGCGTCCCCTGACAAACACACACAAGTCATCCAGTAACTCAACAGTGTCCCCTGACAAACACACACAAGTCATCCAGTAACTCAACAGTGTCCCCTGACAAACACACACAAGTCATCCAGTAACTCAACAGTGTCCCCTGACAAACACACACAAGTCATCCAGTAACTCAACAGTGTCCCCTGACAAACACACACAAGTCATCCAGTAACTCAACAGTGTCCCCTGACAAACACACAAGTCATCCAGTAACTCAACAGTGTCCCCTGACAAACACACACAAGTCATCCAGTAACTCAACAGTGTCCCCTGACAAACACACACAAGTCATCCAGTAACTCAACAGTGTCCCCTGACAAACACACACAAGTCATCCAGTAACTCAACAGCGTCCCCTGACAAACACACACAAGTCATCCAGTAACTCAACAGTGTCCCCTGACAAACACACACAAGTCATCCAGTAACTCAACAGTGTCCCCTGACAAACACACACAAGTCATCCAGTAACTCAACAGTGTCCCCTGACAAACACACACAAGTCATCCAGTAACTCAACAGTGTCCCCTGACAAACACACACAAGTCATCCAGTAACTCGACAGTGTCCCCTGACAAACACACACAAGTCATCCAGTAACTCAACAGTGTCCCCTGACAAACACACACAAGTCATCCAGTAACTCAACAGTGTCCCCTGACAAACACACACAAGTCATCCAGTAACTCAACAGTGTCCCCTGACAAACACACACAAGTCATCCAGTAACTCAACAGCGTCCCCTGACAAACACACACAAGTCATCCAGTAACTCAACAGCGTCCCCTGACAAACACACACAAGTCATCCAGTAACTCAACAGTGTCCCCTGACAAACACACACAAGTCATCCAGTAACTCAACAGTGTCCCCTGACAAACACACACAAGTCATCCAGTAACTCAACAGTGTCCCCTGACAAACACACACAAGTCATCCAGTAACTCAACAGTGTCCCCTGACAAACACACACAAGTCATCCAGTAACTCAACAGTGTCCCCTGACAAACACACACAAGTCATCCAGTAACTCAACAGTGTCCCCTGACAAACACACACAAGTCATCCAGTAACTCAACAGCGTCCCCTGACAAACACACACAAGTCATCCAGTAACTCAACAGCGTCCCCTGACAAACACACACAAGTCATCCAGTAACTCAACAGCGTCCCCTGACAAACACACACAAGTCATCCAGTAACTCAACAGTGTCCCCTGACAAACACACACAAGTCATCCAGTAACTCAACAGTGTCCCCTGACAAACACACACAAGTCATCCAGTAACTCAACAGTGTCCCCTGACAAACACACA
Source organism: Ridgeia piscesae (assembly GCA_025642075.2). Taxonomy (NCBI): domain Eukaryota; kingdom Metazoa; phylum Annelida; class Polychaeta; order Sabellida; family Siboglinidae; genus Ridgeia; species Ridgeia piscesae. The sequence goes on along the minus strand of JAODUO010000919.1, from coordinate 40,122 downwards.
CAAGTCATCCAGTAACTCAACAGCGTCCCCTGACAAACACACACAAGTCATCCAGTAACTCAACAGCGTCCCCTGACAAACACACACAAGTCATCCAGTAACTCAACAGTGTCCCCTGACAAACACACACAAGTCATCCAGTAACTCAACAGTGTCCCCTGACAAACACACACAAGTCATCCAGTAACGCAACAGTGTCCCCTGACAAACACACACAAGTCATCCAGTAACTCAACAGTGTCCCCTGACAAACACACACAAGTCATCCAGTAATGCAACAGTGTCCCCTGACAAACACACACAAGTCATCCAGTAACTCAACAGCGTCCCCTGACAAACACACACAAGTCATCCAGTAATGCAACAGTGTCCCCTGACAAACACACACAAGTCATCCAGTAACTCAACAGTGTCCCCTGACAAACACACACAAGTCATCCAGTAACTCAACAGTGTCCCCTGACAAACACACACAAGTCATCCAGTAACTCAACAGTGTCCCCTGACAAACACACACAAGTCATCCAGTAACTCAACAGTGTCCCCTGACAAACACACACAAGTCATCCAGTAACTCGACAGTGTCCCCTGACAAACACACACAAGTCATCCAGTAACTCGACAGTGTCCCCTGACAAACACACACAAGTCATCCAGTAACTCAACAGTGTCCCCTGACAAACACACACAAGTCATCCAGTAACTCAACAGTGTCCCCTGACAAACACACACAAGTCATCCAGTAACTCAACAGTGTCCCCTGACAAACACACACAAGTCATCCAGTAACTCAACAGTGTCCCCTGACAAACACACACAAGTCATCCAGTAACTCAACAGTGTCCCCTGACAACACACAGTCATCAGTAACTCAACGGTCACACAATCACAAGTCTCAAACTCAACAGTGTCCCCTGACAAACACACACAAGTCATCCAGTAACTCGACAGTGTCCCCTGACAAACACACACAAGTCATCCAGTAACTCGACAGTGTCCCCTGACAAACACACACAAGTCATCCAGTAACTCGACAGTGTCCCCTGACAAACACACACAAGTCATCCAGTAACTCAACAGCGTCCCCTGACAAACACACACAAGTCATCCAGTAACTCAACAGCGTCCCCTGACAAACACACGCAAGTCATCCAGTAACTCAACAGCGTCCCCTGACAAACACACGCAAGTCATCCAGTAACTCAACAGTGTCCCCTGACAAACACACACAAGTCATCCAGTAACTCAACAGTGTCCCCTGACAAACACACACAAGTCATCCAGTAACTCAACAGTGTCCCCTGACAAACACACACAAGTCATCCAGTAACTCAACAGTGTCCCCTGACAAACACACACAAGTCATCCAGTAACTCAACAGTGTCCCCTGACAAACACACACAAGTCATCCAGTAACTCAACAGTGTCCCCTGACAAACACACACAAGTCATCCAGTAACTCAACAGTGTCCCCTGACAAACACACACAAGTCATCCAGTAACTCAACAGTGTCCCCTGACAAACACACACAAGTCATCCAGTAACTCAACAGTGTCCCCTGACAAACACACACAAATCATCCAGTAACTCAACAGTGTCCCCTGACAAACACACAAGTCATCCAGTAACGCAACAAAAACCAGTGGCAAATTTATAGATAAACTTATTATCTTTATGAGGATATAAACAGAATTTAAATTCCACAATTGCAACTTCATGTACCATGTATTTTTTAAATTTATGCTGCATCTCTGAGTTTGGATTCGTGAAAATTCAGGTGCTATAGAAGTTTTACTAGTAATATTCTTGATTGGTCTTTAATTCAGACTGGATAAAAAAAAGGTTCAGTTCACTTTGTATTCAAGAAAGAAATGACCGCTATGACATACCCCACTGGAATGGACCATGCATTTGGGCACGTCCGTTGTACCTGACGAGTACATGATGTACAGGGGGTGGTTGAATGGCAGCTGCTCAAAGGTCAACTCTGGGGTCACATCTCCAGCACCGTCACTTGCCAGGAAATCTTTCAGGAAGCAGCTGTAAGAAGACAGAGATTTGGCAAATGCAGCCAAACTTTGATTTTTTGTTTTATCAGTAATAAAACCACTTTTCAATCAAAGTCACACTCTAGAAGAAGTCGCCCCAAATTGTGTAAGGCATTTGCATTTCTAGGAAAAGGGATATCCTTGTTAAGTTACCCAACAGTTTTCCTTGCTAAAATATAACGACATACATGACATAGGGAGGAACAGATGGTGTAGTAGTTAGCACATCCTCCTGGCGTGGCTCCAACACACAGTCATGACAGGCATTGTATATTTGGTGTTAAAACCTGGCTGTCAACATTGGAGACTGTGTGTCCCTCGTGAATTGGAGAATCACATTAATGTCTGTCCCATTTCAATTTGTGATGTAAAAGAACCACTGAGGACAACAAGCACCTGGCAATGACACCCTCAGTGCCAGCACAGAAAGGTCGGCTTGGCGTAAATGTTATGAAAAAGACTGACTAGTCCAATGAGACCTCATAAGATGATGACGTTGTAAGCACAATACAGATAGACTAGTCAGTTAATAGAACCCTGGCGAGTGCTGGGAACAACTAGAATGATGGAAAACAACAAAATTAATTCTTTTCCTATGCACGTCAATAAAAATGTTGGTACCACTGCTAAATGTGGTTTTGACTCCGAATAAACTTGCACCAGACTTAAGTCTCTACATGAGTGTACCTCAAGGACAGCAATGGTGTGTGGAGAACCACAGTTTGATTCCTTTTGTTGCTGTTTGAAACTTTCGAAATGCATCAACAACTCTGAATAGGTCTACCTGGTATCCACCACAATGGAGGATTTGAAAATTGTTTAGCTGTGTACCGTTAACTTAGTTGACCTTGACCTCGATTGCACAATGTCACTCACCTGTTTCTAATGTGTGAAATGTCACACTGTCTTGTGTCTGTTGTCACATATGGCACAATAACAACCGTCTCTAGATCTGGTAAACCTGTCAAACAGCAACACAAATATCTATGAAACATTCAATAAAAAGGAACTGTTCAATGTTCTACTTTTACCCTCAATAGGTTCTTGTCGGAAAAAAGTTATGATCTGGTTGCAAAGGTGCACATTTTACAAGTTGCGAGTTCAGATGTCCTGAAAACAATATTCTGGTTTTTTTCAACGACAGATATGACAATAATGTGCACCCTTCACGGATGCCATACTTTATGATAAAGATTTATGAGCAATAACTTGCTTAGGGACCTAAAGGATTTGTTTTTACAACTGCCAGTTCAGGTGTTCAGCTGATATGAATACTTGTGGCTGTAAACAGAAGTAGTTCTCTGGACAAGTATGCAGTAAAATGGACCAATAAATCTAAGGTTGAAAACCCGATGGAAAAAAGACCACACATAAAATACATGCAAAGTACTCACAAAATACTTGTAAGTATTCACCTTTTAATAAAAAATAAAGACTCCTTGTATTTTAATATACAAAATACTTGTAAGTATTCACCTTTTAATAAAAAATAAAGACTCCTTGTAGTTTAATATATATATATATATATATATTATTTATAATATTATATATATATATATGATTTTTCATATATATTATATATTATATATTTTATTATATATATATATATATATATATATATATATATATATATATATATATATATATATGAATAATAGTACAAGTAAATTTAAATCTTTGTGAAAAATCAGTACTGGAGTATTAAAAAATACACTGAGTACTTTAGGTTCACCCTCATTCAGATGTTCGTGAGAAGTCAAATGGGTAATTATAATGAGAATTCCTACAGTTGGCCTTTATCTTTGATACAGGGGACAGGTGTCTGTACCATGTTTGCAGGTGGTATACTTGAAACCACCTAACTTCCACACATTGCATAGGATACCTATCAGGGGTAGGGTACTTAAGTACTCACATTCAACGACCTGCTGCAGTTTGACCAGGTGGTCGTGACACTTGCCGTTGTACATGACACCATCCACAGAGAAGATCATCTTGGGCTGGATCTGACTGAACCGATCCAACACCCCCTACAACATGGCAACACTTCAGTCAGTGAACCAACACCCCCTACAACATGGCAACACTTCAGTCAGTGATCCAATACCCCCTACAACATGGCAACACTTCAGTCAGTGATCCAACACCCCCTACAACATGGCAACACTTCAGTCAGTGATCCAATACCCCCTACAACATGGCAACACTTCAGTCAGTGAACCAACACCCCCTACAACATGGCAACACTTCAGTCAGTGATCCAATACCCCCTACAACATGGCAACACTTCAGTCAGTGAACCAACACCCCCTACAACATGGCAACACTTCAGTCAGTGAACCAACACCCCCTACAACATGGCAACACTTCAGTCAGTGATCCAACACCCCCTACAACATGGCAACACTTCAGTCAGTGATCCAACACCCCCTACAACATGGCAACACTTCAGTCAGTGAGCCAACACCCCCTACAACATGGCAACACTTCAGTCAGTGATCCAACACCCCCTACAACATGGCAACACTTCAGTCAGTGATCCAATACCCCCTACAACATGGCAACACTTCAGTCAGTGAACCAACACCCCCTACAACATGGCAACACTTCAGTCAGTGAACCAACACCCCCTACAACATGGCAACACTTCAGTCAGTGAACCAACACCCCCTACAACATGGCAACACTTCAGTCAGTGATCCAACACCCCCTACAACATGGCAACACTTCAGTCAGTGAACCAACACCCCCTACAACATGGCAACACTTCAGTCAGTGAACCAACACCCCCTACAACATGGCAACACTTCAGTCAGTGATCCAACACCCCCTACAACATGGCAACACTTCGGTCAGTGAGCCAACACCCCCTACAACATGGCAACACTTCAGTCAGTGAACCAACACCCCCTACAACATGGCAACACTTCAGTCAGTGAACCAACACCCCCTACAACATGGCAACACTTCGGTCAGTGAACCAACACCCCCTACAACATGGCAACACTTCGGTCAGTGAGCCAACACCCCCTACAACATGGCAATACCAGTCAGTGATCCAACACCCCCTACAACATGGCAACACTTCAGTCAGTGATCCAACACCCCCTACAACATGGCAACACTTCAGTCAGTGATCCAACACCCCCTACAACATGGCAACACTTCAGTCAGTGATCCAACACCCCCTACAATATGGCAACACTTTAGTAGGTGATCAAACACCCCCTACAATATGGCAACACTTCGGTCAGTGATCCAACATGGCAAAGCAGAAAAATACAAACCTGACAATAAATACATATACATACTGGGCGGAGAAAGAAGAGAGCAACAAACTACTCACGGTGACCCCGAAGTCAGGAGAGGTCGTGCTCCACACTGCTCCAATACTCGCTGTCGCCAACATCGCTTCGACTGCCTCCAGACAGTTGGGAATGTAACCTGGAGGAAAGACGATATCCACTACATCGATGACACTGTCCACTACATCGATGACACTGTCCACTACATCGATGACACTGCCCACTACATGGGTGACACTGTCCACTACATGGGTGACACCGTCCACTACATGGGTGACACCGTCCACTACATGGGTGACACCGTCCACTACATGGGTGACGCCGTCCATTTTTATGGGTGACACTGTCCACTACATTAGTGACTCTGTAAGGAGACAAAGAAACACAGGAAGTGGTTGTCATTTATTATGATTTAATCCCACTTCTCTATGACTTCTCAATGACAAATCCCTGATGTTTTCGTCAGACATATCATCTATATTTCTTATTTGTGATGTAACAACCACAATTACAATATTAGATTGAGCAAAATGCTAAGCAACTTGTTTTCATGATTATGGCTTAGAGACTAAGCTAACTTTTAAATTCCCTTAGGCAACATTTGTTAGAACGTAAATGTGCTGAGTGGCAATCTTATCATTGATATGCCATGAACAATTTGTATGTGAATGAATCATATTTTTCTTTGACACAATTTCATGCACAATTTAAACAATTTGTAAATATGTAAATAATTGGGACTACAATATACAGTGAGTTTAATTACATTATTAAATATATGACAATGATGACATTCTTGATATCAAACCAAACAGATTACCAAGTAAGTAAACCTGATCACTGAGCAGTTATAGCAAAGATACGCTATTAATAGCCAGAGAGGTCATGACCTCCTTGTTGAGATTTCACTTCAGGTAGTCACTTCAGATAAGATTAAGAGACTTTGTCATCTATTGAATACCTGTTGGATTTATCTTGATATCTTGCACACACATATAAAGCCAATAATTAAACGTGTTGTCACAAATAAAAGGACAATACAAAGTAAAAAAGTATGATTACCTAAATACACAAGCCAATAAAAAACACATATTTTGACTAGGACTTTAAAAATTGTAAACAAAGCAATGTTTAGAACTAATATGTTTTCACTTCCTGTTGATAGTAATCAACCATATGTCAACATGAAAGGTTATTTTTAGCATACCTCTCTGTTCAACAAGTTTTATCTAATAATGTCATCAGACTTGGTCCGTAAACATGGTATATTCTCTAGCTGGTCAAAACCGGTTTGTTTGCACATTAACTGTTCACACATGTTTTAACATTAATTCTCAACTGTTGTTTACTGATATTACTGAAACAGGCCAAAGTATAAACAGTTATTAAGAACCATTTTGAAATGATACTGTTAGTCTGTTACACACCACGGTAGATCAACTGTGCTTTTGTCATGTGAGGAAATGAAAAGAAGATTACCGGTACCTGTAGTTTTAAAAGCAGGCATGATTGCACAGCAGAAAAATGCCCCAAAATGTACCTTAGAAATGTGTTTAGTGGGTGTAAAATATTAGCTGTGCAGAGACAACATCAGCATCATATGGTGGGTAACTGTAGGTCAAATAACATTTCGTAAGATACATGTACAAAATTATTGAATGATGCCATAATCTTTTCGCAATGAAACAGATAAACTGAATTAACAACAAAGCTATTATTTATTCAGTAACACTAGATTGGAGGTAGGATTTTTTGTTACAGTTGATAATAAATGACTGGACCGAACGGTATTCTGACTGTAACTAAACTGACAAATATCTCAAAATTACCAGACACACATGAGACAGGTACAAAAGTCACACTCCTCTTGTGAACAGGTACAAGCATCACACTTCTCTTGTGAACAGGTACAAATGTCACACTCCTCTTGTGAACAGGTACAAGCATCATACTTCTCTTGTGAACAGGTACAAGCGTCACACTCCTCTTGTGTGCAGGTACAAGCGTCACACTCCTCTTGTGTGCAGGTACAAGCGTCACACTCCTCTTGTGCGCAGGTACAAGCATCACGCTCCTCTTGTGAACAGGTACAAGCGTCACACTCCTCTTGTGAACAGGTACAAACCTCACACTCCTCTTGTGCACAGGTACAAGCGTCACACTCCTCTTGTGAACAGGTACAAACGTCACACTCCTCTTGTGAACAGGTACAAACGTCACACTCCTCTTGTGAGCAGGTACAAACCTCACATCCTCTTGTGAACAGGTACAAACGTCACACTCCTCTTGTGAACAGGTACAAACGTCACACTCCTCTTGTGAACAGGTACAAACGTCACACTCCTCTTGTGAACAGGTACAAACGTCACACTCCTCTTGTGAGCAGGTACAAACCTCACATCCTCTTGTGAACAGGTACAAACCTCACATCCTCTTGTGAACAGGTACAAACGTCACACTCCTCTTGTGAGCAGGTACAAACCTCACATCCTCTTGTGAACAGGTACAAACGTCACACTCCTCTTGTGAGCAGGTACAAACGTCACACTCCTCTTGTGAACAGGTACAAGCGTCACACTCCTCTTGTGAACAGGTACAAACCTCACACTCCTCTTGTGCACAGGTACAAGCGTCACACTCCTCTTGTGAACAGGTACAAACGTCACACTCCTCTTGTGAACAGGTACAAACCTCACATCCTCTTGTGAACAGGTACAAACGTCACACTCCTCTTGTGAGCAGGTACAAACGTCACACTCCTCTTGTGAACAGGTACAAGCGTCACACTCCTCTTGTGAACAGGTACAAACCTCACACTCCTCTTGTGCACAGGTACAAGCGTCACACTCCTCTTGTGAACAGGTACAAACGTCACACTCCTCTTGTGAACAGGTACAAACCTCACATCCTCTTGTGAACAGGTACAAACGTCACACTCCTCTTGTGAGCAGGTACAAGCGTCACAATGCTCTTGTATTTTTGTTCTTGATTGTGATCTTATTGAATAATTAATATCACTAAATTCATCATGTTAAATTACCAGGTGAAAACACTGTCACAGCTGGCTGTTCATTTATCTCGATGTCCCTCCCATCGCTGACCCTTCCCCGACACCCACCTACGACTCTGTCTCCCTTCTTTATCCCTGCTTTTCTCATGACGGCAGAAAGTCGGGCGACATCACAACGCAACTCCCCAAATGTCCGCGTCTCGACATCCTTCAGCCCCTCTCCTGAAACAGACACGTCATGTGACTTACAATAAAAGTAACGTAATACTTATATAATTAATACAAATAAACAATAACTTTTACTAACTTACATCCATCCGTGGTTTTTATCCTTACGGCTTATGTTCTTTTTCCCATGGCATGCTGATGTTTCCTGGTAAAACAAACACAAATGACAACAGGTCCACAGGTGAAAAACCATATCGGGTGACTGTAAATCATTCAAATTAACCTGTTGTGCTTTTAATACACTGTCAATTCATAGATCAGAAGCCTGTGGTCCACGGAAGTAAACGAACATGGACAGAGGTGAGTGGATGGTGTATCTTTGAGGAGGTACTGCCAGACTACCTCGTTGTACACAAATATCCAAAATAGTGTATACCCTGTGTCATCCCCGCACGCCAGGGTGGTCATTGTCACCCCTGGTTGATCATCTCCTCAAAATCGGAGATTGTGCGGAGTTAAATTATACAATTACAATAATAGCATTTGGCTTTGCCAGTCACTACTGCGTCAACCGTGGGAACACCGCAAATAGCTGCCCCAATTTGAAGACGGATACACGACAGATGGAAATCCCAATATAATGACCCATTCACCTCATAGACACTGCACGTAATATAAGGAAATCACCCAAACTATTATATCACATGACTGGTCAGACCGGAAGCTGACTACACTCCTCATGGGCAACTTCATCAGCTGACATTAAAAGATGATGTTTGAAAGGGATGTGCCAGGGCTGGTATTGGTGTAATCATCCGCAACGACCCCTGGCACGCGAGGATAACCTTGGTACATGTAGCCAGATTACTGATTCATACAGCTGAGTGAACTGGAGCAATGTAGAGTGAACAAACTTGCCCAAGACTTAACACTGCAGCACAAGATTCAAACCCAGGTTCTCTTAGTCAAGAGTCCAAAGCAGGGCTTTATGCAGGATAAAATTATTGCCAGTCATACATGTTTTGGTGGACTCATGGATGTTAACTGTTAAGGCAGTTTACAAACTTTAAAATGCGTCTGATGACATGAAATGGACTACAAACACACATGTGACACCATTTACACTCACTTCTAAGGCATATAACTGACAATATCTATGATTTTGGAACACAGTTTTTTACCCGTCCTACACCTGTCCACCCATATTTATACCCGCCCACAACAGTTTTTACCCGTCCAAATGATGGGTGGATGGATCTCTGCATAAGGCTATGGTCCAATGCTCTCACCATTGTGCCACTACAGATTCATACCTGTAGGTGACTGATTACAAGTAACAAGGTCAAAGGTCATTAGGGGGAGGTGTACCTGTTGAGTAAATGGCTATCTTGTTGTCTTCCTGTCGCAACAGATTCTCCGCATAGTTGAACCGACTGCCGCGAAACCACTCTGGGATGTCAGCAATGCCTTTGGTGCTGTCAGTCACCTACAGAAAGTAGCACTCCTTGATAGTTACAATTAACATACATTTTAACATGCATGAAAATGGACCATATCAGATTCAGCTTAATTTAACCATAAAACATATTGTATATTGTAATTAAATGTAAAGAAATGTGTGGTCATTAAGTTGTAATGCATGCTGCTAACATAAGTGACACCCTGTATTAAAAGGTAATAGATCTATCTCAACTAATAATAAACATTATTTATCTTTGGCAGGTAGAGATAGATAGTATGCTTAATAGATCTGTAAATAAGGGTACAGGTCAAAACGGTGACAACATCCAACACATCCAAAATGGCGACACGCCAAAACGGCGACATACCTCGCCATTTTGGTATGTCGCCGTTTTGGTTGTCGCCGTTTTGGATTTGTCGCCGTTTTGACTTGTATCCATAAATAATGTATCGATTTTAATTGGTAAAAATCAAGGATATATTTCCATTCAAAATATGTAAAAAACAATAAAAATTATAATAAACAACGTATCATGACTATGATTCAACAACACAGTTGAAATTATCTAATATATTCCATTCTGCTATTAGTATCAGTCTATGTGTCACACACAAGTTGTTACATTAGGTATGTTAGGTTAATTAAATTACTATTAATAACAGAACAGTCTGTAATCTTTAAAAACAAGTCCTAATATTGATCATCATTGCTTCAGTTCAATTAAATTTGATATATTCAATGTTGACTTTTAATCCATATCTTCCACTAATAATAACCTTGTATTTACTAGTTTTGTTTATACCATTAACTGATTATAATGACACAATCTGAAGTGTATGCCATGTTTGCCATGATCCATCATCTGGAATTTTCTGGTTTCTATGGCAACCAATCTAAATAATTGCATGCTTATAATACTTTTTGATGAAACTAGTTTACTACATTTACAAATTTTACCTTCTTCACTGAGAACTCGATAAAAACTCAATATTCGAGTCAATATACATAGGTATGTAACTGTCCAAAAATGTTGCACCAAAATGATTAAAACAAAGTCTTTGAAAAGGTGTGTGTAGCCAGACATCACTGTACATAATCAGTTTGACACTTTGGCATGTAGCCAACTAGTGAACCTTGGTTCAACTTTCGTAGTAATCAACTAATGGAAATATGATATGACAGTCACACAATAACAAGGTACTTAATCAGAATGTTAAGGTGATTTGTACAACATCCACAGGTAACACTGCAGGGGGCACTAAGTACAATTAACTTAGTGTAACTCTACACCCACTATTGGTGGCACTTTCTGGAGTGAAACCAGGTGATATCACACTGCTGATCCACACTGTTAAATGCAGTTATGTACACAAACCAGATGACCTTGTTTGTGGGGATCTTGGATACCGGTGGGGTAATTGTGGACAAACTCAAGAAATGTCACATGCCTACAACATTAATTATGTTGTCAGCATATGGACAACTTAAATAAAACAATAAAAAAACTTTTAAAATTCTGAAAAGAAAACTTAATTGTACTATGTGATTCACTTTTTTGAAACATACCAGTAGTTCATACACAGTTAAGCCACCCCAGCCATTTTCATAGCATTGTCTATGCCTCAAGCCAACAGAAATATTAAGTGTCTTACCTCTTCATACTGCTGAGAGACTTTCAATTCGGAGAACTGCCAAAGTGTTTCCCAGAATTCTGGGTAGTTGTTAAGAGACCATTTGTACAAGTCATCATATGTCTCTGAAATAACACAAATCTCATATGTTTATGCAGGAAAAGTTTCCACTATACGAAAGACATTTGCTTGAAGAAGATTGGTTGGATTTGAATTAGTGTGTAAAGGTGGTTAATTGTTGTTTCAGACAGTGCAACTTCATAATAATAAATTAATAAAAATTATACTATACAATAGATTCCAAATATATATCTTTACAAAAAATTGTCACCTTTAGTTATCAGAATTTTTTTGTTGAGGATTGCAATTTTTTAATATATATACTACAATTATAGCTGGTCTATATTATGGCAATGTTTAATGTATAATCATGGCCATCAGCCAAACAATTTAATGATTATAATAAATTAAAATGTGTCAGATGTCATAACAAGTCAATCACAAAATGAACACAAATTCTGCAGCAAAAATATTACATCAGTATGAATTAAAGTAAATTTGCTTTGGAATTAGGAGGTCTATTTTGGACGGATGGACAGGTATCTGGTATAAAAGAATGAAATTACTGAAATTTAAAAAAAAATCGCACTTTGCCCACCTTGTAGTTAGCCCCCCAGTAACCACTGTGCAGGAGCAGGTAAAAAGACGAACACTTGTTACATTTGTATTACGTGTTTACGATCGCGCGTGGCCTAGATTCCTGGCAGGACATTGACACTGACAGTTATAGCTATATTGTAGGGCCTTAATAGTTTGTCATATTGCAAACATATTAGTATATCCATGTGTTATCAAATTAACTGGGACCCATGCACCAATCGTACTTTTAGTGTTACTATCCCTACGACCCAGCCCATGCCCTGTTCATACGATATTGTTGACAGCTAGGAACCGGCTTCCCGTGCATGGACATAGCCCCGCAGCCGGCTGTCAATTCACTTTCGATCGATTCGACTCACCTAATTTCACCCCGAACTTGTTGTTGATCCGCTTGCGAAAATCATCTTGTTTCGTTCGTTTCGACCTATCTGGTCTCCACATGCATTTAACAGGCGTGTCCATTGGGCGTTCTTGCATAATGATACAGCTTCAAAATCCGCACCCACCCGACCAACGTCGACGCGTCGCTATTATCCGTCAGGCGTCAGCCGCTGTTCGCAACGTGGGCAGACACTTCGGCCGACTAACATTTAGGCGCGGTGCCTTTGGCGCGCTGACTTCGCCGCATAGTTTCGGTGAGACCTATATAGCGGACCTATTAATTAAATAAACGGCCAATCGCGCAGACCGATCAACCGACTTAATTATCATTTAATTTACTAGTTTAGTAAGTAGCCGAAATTAATCATAATATTATATACTAGTATAATAATTGTATAATTATCATATTTAATAGTGTTATGGCTTAAAATATGCTCAAACACGCACATTTCCAACCATAAAATTGCGTACATTTCATCAAACAAAACTATATCAGTTTGTTGAAAATCAAATGAAATCATTAAACTAACCCGAAATAGTAGTGATTGGGAATACAAAATTAAGGCCGATATGACCACTTGTGACCGATGTTGTAATACAACCGAAGTGTCTAGCACCGTGGCTATATATCGCGCCACTAGCAAGTATCCACTTTCCAGTGGCAACGCAACGGAATTCCTGTTATTTTCTTGCGTTATATGCACTGGAATGTGAAGAAAGTTGCACTTTGGAAGATAGTTACAGAGTATCCACCGTTGCCCCCACAACATAGTTTTCTCGAAGTATTGCACGAGTACAATAAAGATGATTATTGTAATTGTTTATGGCCATGTAAACAAGCGCGTAACCGTAATCGCCTTATTATTGGACAACGTGGCGTGACTGCGTATACTTTTGCGCCCCCTACACGCCGGTGGCAAACTTTTATTTTGTTTGACGCAGACCAGCCTGTAAATGTAATGGTATGCAAATTAAATAAATGAGTGGTTCCAAAAAATGTATTATTAAAATAACAACATATGTACATATATCTGGATATCTCATGGTAAATACAGAATTCCATTACTGACTACATGGCTTAAAATTCGAGCTACGTACGTTTGGTCTAAAAAACATACACTTTTTGGGGGGCAACCAACCATTTCCTATCTAGCTGTTTGGCTTTCACAAAAATCTCTCCCACCATTTTATACACTGCATTTCACAGACCCATTGTACACAAGTTTCCCAGTTTGAACTTGTGTGAGCTTGAAAAGAAAATGCAGTTGGAGGCATAAAGATACAAGGGGTGCAAGTAGAATTTTTGATGCGCCTCAAAGGGGTGCGGTATAGTTGGAGGTGGTCTCAGGTGATGCAGCAGCCTTCATTCTGCAGTTGGATGTCTTGGGAGGGGGGGGGGGCAATGGAGATTATTTTGGAGCTGCCAGAAATGTTGTCTAAATTTCAAAAGCTGGATGCTATAAGCAATTTGTAAGACCAAACTCCAATTTCCTACAGCCCATCTAGTATAATTATCAGGTTATTAGTTGAGAATCCCCTAACTCAGGAACAGGCAGGACTGACAAACACCACTGCCACGTGGCATATACAATTACAACGCCGCTCCATGGACATTATAGTTTTCTCATCACATTTTATTGCAACGCAACTGTTATATACCAGTACAAATTTCAATTACTATATTACAATTATTCAGTGTTTAACATACAACATAAATAGTAAAAAATCACAGCTACATTCAATTAATTAACATACCCATAGTTCACACACGACATACGCCTTATGTCTGCAGTGGGGTCAACTATGGGTAAACTTGCAACTGGATACCATAGAAGCTTGTTATTAAATGCTAAACACATTCATATAAATAGCAGTCTCTCATATAGCAGCTTCTCTGCTGTCAGTCTGGCAAACATCATAGTCCAATAAACTGCCTGGCTAGGCAGAGGAACAACAATATATTAATCCTCCTCGATCTAACAGTGTATTTACACAAAAATATTCACATTTATGGTTAAGGATTCAAGTCAAAACCTACATAGACCGTTCATGAATACTGGGCACCAATGTCAACAACACACTCCATTAGCTGAAGCTGCAATGAAAAGGTTTATACTTATACAATAACCAACTGTAGCAGTACATGTCCCTCTCTGTGGGAGAACACACAATCAAATAGTGCGCAAACACCTGCTTTTAATTGTTACTCTAAAGAATGTCTTTAGACTTGGCACTCCTGCCTCGTGTGTTGGTTGCCACAATGGCTATGAATTCTATGAATTAATGTTTCACGATCAAGAATATCCACGATGCTGAAGGTCTTGTACTCTTACTCAGAAATAAAGACCAATCTTTTCCAAACTGTAGCCCGCAGAAGAACTGGGCTGAATGTGAAAGTGATTTAAACCCATGCTATGTTCACAAGACAACATTACATTATATGGCTGGGGAAGGAGTCCATTTGACTAGACACAAACAAGCCCCCTGATTTAAAGGAAGCATCAAGGCACACAATGCAATCCCATTATCCCACTCCCTATGCATCTGCAGGTATAGGGATTCATCCCGGTCATACCTGTTTACTATCATCACGTTCCACTCATCACATATATTTACATATCAATCCCAAAGCAACACTTTAGTTCTGCCCCAACACACTAGGGTAACCACAATGGTTGTTACCATTGTCAGTTCTACGTGTCATGCTTTTAATAAAAGTACGTGATGCTTAAGTTACTGGGGAAGTTGCAAGAATATTTTCTTGTACCAGAAGGTATCTTGGAGCAAGACAAAGTAGAAAGTTAATATCATATTGTTAATAGATCTCACCAAACCTGTACCTGAATGTAATCCTGTCATGATTTTCAGTACTTCCATAATTCATTATTGTACATGTCAAACGTATGCTTTGTAGTTTGTAGTTTAAATTTTCCCTCTATAAATTTAGATCTCTTGTATTTCTGGATAAATATGACCATATCCTTGTATACAATCCTCAAAATTATCTTTAACATGTAAACAATTAAAATGTAATGGCAAATTTGTAGTACTCAGTCAACAACAAAATATCAACAAAATCAAGCAAATTTGGTTTGTAGTTATTTCATATCAAAAACCTTGCTAATATTTTTATGTACCACCCACTGCACCCAGTAAGTACATTTCAAACTTGGTAGATGATCCCTTAGCAAAAATTACATCGAATGTAAGATGCAAATGTTCACAAAATGTTTTTCAAAAATTCCGTAATAGAATTCCACAGAAGTCACCAAAGCAATCTACACAATATTCTATTGAACCCTATTACAAAATCCTAATTACCATAAATTATACAGAATTCTATACCATTCTGTATAATGTTGAGAGCACTTCTATTGAATTATATAAATTTGCCTACAGATTTTTTTGCGAAGGGATGAGACGTGACGAGTCTAATTAAACAATACAAAGGGTTACCAGGGTTAATAGGAAACTATAAATAAATGGTTTCTACCCAAAATGGCATGTGTTGTACTGTCTTCGCTACGGCAACAAACAGCACTGAGATCTTTCTAGGATGCTGCATTCGCGAAGGCCATAATTATTTCTAGCAGCCACACTGACCACAATACTGGACAACACGTCTTAAACATACACTCACAAAGCTCATTGGCAAAATCTATTTACACTGGAGTTACGACACATTTAAATTGTGAACTTTGCGTTTTGAGAGCATTCACCCGATTTGCCAAGGGAGTGAGCATGTGTTATCTGTCACAGGGGGCAGACCATGTCTAAGTTATGTGTTTGAGGAATAAGACCACTGCTCGGTGAGTCCATGACAGGGTTGTTCACTTTCCCTGCATGGGATCTTTTACTTCCCCTGGCATAGACACCAGATAGAAGGGATCAACAACTTTTAGTCTCTCTTCGAAAAATCAATGTTTCAACAAACTGGCTGAAGCGATACCAGGGTTTACACCCCAGTTCCTCTGAACAACATTCCAGCATTCTAACCTGTCTCACATGACTGACCTATCCAAGACACCAATATTAATCACCACATGACGACACCAATCTGTAGAATTAAAGAAGTGATGGTAAGCTTGACAACAGGTGGCACTACTTGTTCTTATATAATTATATAAGAATTTTAAGTGTCCGATATTTGACTCTGTCTGATGATACACATATTTCCAGTACGTTTTATAAACGAACTATTCTTGCAAAACTGCGTGCACCAAATATCGATCTACCCTAAAATATTCTTTAAAAAAATCTGACCTGAACCCAAACCATATGCACTGAAAATTGAGCCCCGATTCCTCTTGCCAACCCTCTTGATAACACAATGACTTCTCCCTTAGCATCTCAACAACTCCGTCCACTCACTCACTCACACACAACACTTCTGACACTCCGAGTCCCCACTCGCCGCGGCGGTGGCATCTGCAGGATTCAGGCCAGACATTCCTGGGAATGTGTCTTCCAGAGAACCTCGGCTGAGAGGCACTCGTGTCTATCCCTCGGGAAACATCCCAAGCGGATTGAAGCACTACTTCCAATTCAACGACTATTTCCGACGATACCGCTCCATCTTTTCCTCCGTGTCCTCGTCGCTGTTGTAGTTCTCAATGCGCCCCCTGGTGGCCTGCATCAGCTCTGCGTCCGGACGCTGGTCACGATTCTCGTACAGCAGAACGTTTAACGTCTCCTCATAGATGCGGGCCTCGGGGAATTCAACCTGAAAGCAGAACGTGTATATTATTAAATATAACTTCTTCAAGCAGTATCTCGTCCAGTGTGTTGATTCTCTGGCAGATCTATCCAGTGGCACAAACCTCTCATCTTCTCACAAGCAGTAGACCCAAGCTGTAATTACTGTGCACAGACTATATATTTATGCATACAAATCCACCACTGTCTATAACCAGGTATTCATGCACACAGTGGAGGGATCTGGAGTAAGGTAGAGAGCACACTACACAAGGTTAGCAATGGCAGCAGGATTCAAACTCAGAACCTAAGGACTGAGAGCACAGTGCTCTAAACATTACAACAGAACAGAGTGTGACGACTGGTGTAATAGGTAGGTGGTGTGTGTGTGTGTGTGTGTGTGTGTGTGTGTGTGTGTGTGTGCGTGCGTGCGTGCGTGCGTGCGTGTGTGTGTGTGTGTATGCATGCCTGGTTGTGTCTGTAATCATATTAAGCTAGTCTTCTTAACCATTTTGCAACTTAGATATCAAACGTTCAGATATTCATCTATAGCCCCTAGATAAAATGCTTTCCCCAAATATTTCCCCTTTTGTTACATTTTATGGGGCTAGAGGTTCATACTGTTTATTACAACATGTTTTTTATGTTCTATCGGCACTTTACGTACGTAGAAGTATCACAGACAACATGCAGTATGTTGCAAACAACAGTTTCAAACGATGTATCATTTGACAAATGCCTGCAGTGAATGCTTTCACAAAACCACCCAGTTTATTTGTGGTGTTTTTGCATATACATGTAATGTATAACACTGCGGTTACCTTTGTATGTACATTTAATGTTGTATAACACTGCGGTTACCTTTGTATGTACATGTAATGTTGTATAACACTGCGGTTACCTTTGTATGTACATGTAATGTTGTATAACACTGTGGTTGCCTTTGTATGTACATGTAATGTTGTATAACACTGTGGTTACCTTTGTATGTACATATAATGTTGTATAACACTGTGGTTACCTTTGTATGTACATGTAATGTTGTATAACACTGTGGTTACCTTTGTATGTACATATAATGTTGTATAACACTGCGGTTACCTTTGTATGTACATGTAATGTTGTATAACAATGTGGTTACCTTTGTATATACATGTAATGTTGTATAACACTGTGGTTGCCTTTGTACGTACATGTAATGTTGTATAACAATGTGGTTGCCTTTGTATATACATGTAATGTTGTATAACACTGCGGTTACCTTTGTATGTACATGTAATGTTGTATAACACTGTGGTTGCCTTTGTATGTACATGTAATGTTGTATAACACTGTGGTTGCCTTTGTATGTACATGTAATCTTGTATAACACTGTGGTTACCTTTGTATGTACATGTAATCTTGTATAACACTGTGGTTGCCTTTGTATATACATGTAATCTTGTATAACACTGTGGTTGCCTTTGTATGTACATGTAATGTTGTATAACACTGTGGTTACCTTTGTATGTACATATAATGTTGTATAACACTGCGGTTACCTTTGTATGTACATGTAATGTTGTATAACAATGTGGTTACCTTTGTATATACATGTAATGTTGTATAACACTGTGGTTGCCTTTGTATGTACATGTAATGTTGTATAACAATATGGTTACCTTTGTATGTACATGTAATGATGTATAACACTGTGGTTGCCTTTGTATGTACATGTAATGTTGTATAACAATGTGGTTGCCTTTGTATGTACATGTAATGTTGTATAACACTGTGGTTGCCTTTGTATGTACATGTAATGTTGTATAACACTGTGGTTACCTTTGTATATACGTGTAATGTTGTATAACACTGTGGTTACCTTTGTATGTACATGTAATGTTGTATAACACTGTGGTTGCCTTTGTATGTACATGTAATCTTGTATAACACTGTGGTTACCTTTGTATGTACATGTAATCTTGTATAACACTGTGGTTGCCTTTGTATGTACATGTAATCTTGTATAACACTGTGGTTACCTTTGTATGTACATGTAATCTTGTATAACACTGTGGTTGGCTTTGTATATACATGTAATCTTGTATAACACTGTGGTTGCCTTTGTATGTACATGTAATCTTGTATAACACTGTGGTTGCCTTTGTATATACATGTAATGTTGTATAACATTGTGGTTGCCTTTGTATGTACATGTAATGTTGTATAACACTGTGGTTACCTTTGTATGTACATGTAATCTTGTATAACACTGTGGTTGCCTTTGTATATACCTGGTACATGTAATGTTGTATAACACTGTGGTTACCTTTGTATATACGTGTAATGTTGTATAACACTGTGGTTACCTTTGTATATACATGTAATGTTGTATAACACTGTGGTTGCCTTTGTATGTACATGTAATCTTGTATAACACTGTGGTTGCCTTTGTATGTACATGTAATGTTGTATAACACTGTGGTTGCCTTTGTATGTACATGTAATCTTGTATAACACTGTGGTTGCCTTTGTATGTACATGTAATCTTGTATAACACTGTGGTTGCCTTTGTACGTACATGTAATCTTGTATAACACTGTGGTTGCCTTTGCATGTACATGTAATCTTGTATAACGCTGTGGTTGCCTTTGCATATACATGTAATGTATAACACTGTGGTTACCTTTGTATGTTTCTTGTCTGTGCCATATACAATGGACGTGCAGCAGACTTCAGCCATCTTCTGACCATGTCCAAAGAACGACCAACAGCAGATTTCTTGGCTGCCTATGACATCCTTGATGAAGAGAATCCGCCCGTTGAACCGCAGTGACACTTTGTCAAACAGCTCTATGTTCTTCAGCAGGTTGTCATCTGAATTACTACAACAAGACGGGGGTTGAATTACAATTGTAATGTTGTGTAACTGTCCATCACTGGGTGAATTACATATTTGTAAAATTACACAATGTAATGGCCAGTTTTGTTGTGTATATTTAGACACATTTTAGCATTGAGCCTTCACAGGAAAGGTCATATATGATGCAGATGTTACTGTAATAGTTTACTATATAATGTAATCGTGCCTCACCAATCTGGTCCACTACTCAAAATAATGAGTACATGAAAACACTGATTCTGTTTTGTATTCATTGTAGTAATTCCAGATTGGCAGCATTGTACAGCAGACAGAGGGCATAGAAGTTGGTACCTTTGTATTTGGACATACCAAGAAACAGTTTAAACCATTATGATATTCAATATGTAATCTATTTATAGTGGATTTCTTGTAATTCCACCATTGTTCTAATGCATATTAAGAGCAATATGAATAAAACAAAATGTTTATCAAATGTGTCCTTAATTACTGGTTAGAGTTACCATTACAACGGACTACAATGGTCATGTGCAGAAGTCCAGGAGCACTAAAACTAGTGGCACTGGCTGCATGTTTTATATGTTCTCAACATATATGCCATATGACCCTCATACTTTATTTACATAAAACTTCTTGATCAGTATAATCACGTGCCATTTCATCTCCTATAACTACAAGTTACCTATGGCGTTTCACAGTTATATTTGCATGCATCTTGATATGTAATACTATTGTTAACCACAATTTAACACATCAGAAAAAAGTCTACTCCATAGTGTTACTTATTGTCGTTACATAGGAATACTTATCTTTTGTAAATATACTGGATGTCTTATGATAACTTTGTTTAGGAAACAGGAATGCCAGTTGTTTTGTAGTTGTTTTGTTCAATTACTGTTTTCTGTGTCTTTTATACCCCGTTCACACTACAAACAGGCTTCGAACCGGCTTAGTTAATGCGGATTAACTGAGCCGATTCAAATACTCAACGCGTTCACACTACAGAAGCCAGAGTGGGGGTAGTTTCTATCCACTAATCGGTTTCTTTTGATTAATGACTTAGAGGTGCAACTGGGCGGGGCATTAATTAGGTCAAATGATGCTAAGAGCCCAGACTGGCCAACCATCACCGGCCTCAACATGTGGCATTAATTAGGTCAAGTGATGCTAAGAGTACAGACTGGCCAACCATCACTGGCCTCAACATGTGGCATTAATTAGGTCAAAGTTAGTGTGACTTGGCGCTAATCCCCTTTGCGGTCACACTAACAATCTGAACCGGGTCAAAACTAAACCGGTTCGAAACCACCTCCAGGAGGTGGATTAGTTTAATCCCGTTCAACTCACTGAACCGGTTTAGATTTTGTAGTGTGAACGCTCAACGGGAGCGAAACCGGTTTCGCACCGGATTAAATTTGCTAGTTTGAACGGGGTAATAGATACACTATAATATAATAGTTTTTGTTTTGTAATTACATATTGTGTAACTATTTTGGGTAACTATGGCTACTTACATTGCACAGGAATACTTATATACTTGTCTTGTGGTTACTAACTATGTGTAGGAATACTTATAATTATCTTGTGGTTACTTAATACTTACTTTGTGTATGAATACTTGTTGTTGTGTCTGTTGCAGAGAAGTTTCACAACTGGCTGAAATACACAAATGATAACAGGTCACAAATCACAGTGCATAAGCAGAGATGGCAGTCAGAACTAGGACATGTCTACTAACTAAAGTGGAATTTTACAGGTCACAAAAACTTCAAGCAAATTTTTAAAATTAATTGTATGTCTCAGATTTGTGTAGTTCTCCAGGTTGTATGTTGTGGCTTCACACTGAAGTTTTGGTAGATTATTAATATTTGTCAAGAGACGGGCTAAACTGGCTGTGTGTGCATTAGAGCGGTTTCACAGACGAATGTGTTCGATAAAGTTAGTGTTGTGTTTACAAAGTGTCTACAATTTTCTTTCAAAAATTGGTTTACACCATTCAATATACAACAAATACACAACTATTTTCACAGGGTTTTTAACATGAACAGGTCATCCCTGTTTACAGTCACAATACGTCGCATGGACCTAATTATAAATGCACCCACCTGTGATTGTATCCTGCATTTACAGCAAATTCAACAATCAGTGACAACTGTTAGTATTTGTTATGAAAGCAACAAGGAATTTTGAGTTAATACTAATAGTCATAATCAAGGCTCAACAGTAAATGTTCAATATTACCGAATGACCAAAATGTGTTATGTAAAGAGACTAAACACAATACAATGAATTAGGATGTATTAGGACATGTGTTATTTCATCAAGAAACACCACTGCGACCTTTTGGCATCATTCGCATGACATCTATGACAGTACAGGATACCATACTGTGTTAAGTGGTGCCACCTATTGGATTATTTCACGGCTATGTGAAACTAAAATTTCAACTTCTTTGAAACTTAATAAAGTCAATTTGATGCTCTTGTCAAAAAATGTTCCAAATATACAGTCTCTTCATTGCAAATGCATGTCACTATTCTAGCTCAAACATGTGGTCATTTGTGTACAGTAATTTGTGTACATAAGACAATAACATTTTGTGTAACTGCTGTTCAGGGCTTTATGCAGGATCAAATTATTGCCAGTCACACATGTTTTGGTGGACCCATGGATGTTAACTGTTATTGTCTGTTAAGTCAGTTTACAAATTTTTAAATGTGTCTGTCTGATGACCTTAAACGCACATGTGACACCATTTACACTCACTTTCAAGGCATAACTAACAATATCTATGGTTTTGGAAGACCTTTTCTTGCTCCTTAATTTTTTTACCTGTCCACACCTATTTCTACCCGTTCACAATGGTTTTTACCTGTCCAAATGATCGGTGGACGGGTCTCTACATAAAGCTATGCTACTGTTTGAACAATGTGAATGCTCAACTTTACATTATACCATAATTATTATACTATAATTGTATTGACTGTTACAACTTTTGCAGCCACTCCTTACCTTGCTTGTGGATGCTACAAGGATCTGTTCCTCCTTTGCCGATGTGATCAAAGGCACCCGACATATGGGCTCAAGCTCATCGTGTTTCTTAAACTGCTTCTCAATCAGTTCAACCAGGGGCTGGATGAGATAATATTTCACTTCCGTGAGCAGCTCAAGCAGTTCATGTTTTGACTCAGGCAACGATATGTCACCGTCACGGAGGTAGTTCAGGATTGCTCCAAAATGCTTGCCACAACGGTCAATCAGAATCCACCCTGAATAATGATGTGGTTATAATTACAATGAAGACAACATAAATCAATCATTTCATTAAGTCAGTTGTATTGACAGTCTATTGATATCTTTTTTGCATGTGTGTGGTTTGTTTGGAGTGCGTTATAGCGTGAGTTATGAGACTGAGAACTTTATGGAAAGAGTATTTAAATTCTGAAGAGTAAAAATGCCATATTTTATCATTTTACAAATGCTACTTGGCAATAAATCATCTGAATTTTATGTCCAGCTAAAATGTTGTAGAATACACACCAGGGGTGTTTGTGGTTGTGAGAAAATGCACCGATACAACAAGTTTGGCATGATGTGCAAGTCTAAAAAACTGTGGCACCAAGGCATTTCCTGCATGTCAGGACAACTGCATGTGGCTTGCACTGAAATGGTCACCTGGTCTAATAATCACACTTGCTGGTTAGGATGCCTTCACTGTCAGTAAATTCCTCACCATGTAATTTAATTATTTAATCACAAAGACGTTTAACGTATGTTTTTCATCATGATAGGAAAGTCGACAATACTCTGGTACACAGGTATTCTCATAAATCCTGACTCAAACATAGCAGCAGGAAGCACGGATACTGATTCATTAGATTAGGTATGCGATGCATCACCGACTGACACTGCAATAATTCGGAACTCTGTCATGCCAACAACACTATGATCACCGTCTTGTTATCAGACGAGCTTACCTTCTGAATCTGTGAGGACCTCGATTCGTCCACTGAACATTGCTCGTAACATTGTGTCTTGTTTTATAAGCGTGCCTATCGTTGTGTAAAAAAGTGCCCCTCCGACATTCAGTTTTACGTATTTGGAGGCGTTGCCTTTTATGACGGTACGCTGTTCACCAGACATTGTTGAAATCACCCGAATTACAAGTACATCAATGTTTTTGTAGTGAAACACTGAATCGTCCGGCTGTCGTTTTTGTGTGATTATAACAATCTCTGTGGCCTAAATCTACCAAACAACTCTATATTTGCGACATCTACCCAACTTCTTTCTCAATGGCGCACGACCACAGACGTCATCAATTTGTGTGCTTTCCGGATCGAAAATTTACCGCGCCTGACCACACTTGAACTAATCCGGGGCAGATCAGTACTTTTTTTAATTCAACGCGACCGAATAAAAATTGCATTTAAGGTGGCATTCTCACAATAAAATAATTGGAGGGGTGATTTTCCAATGGAGGATTTGTTCAATGAGACCTCATAGATCATAACGTTGTATCCACAACATAAAACAGTGTGTATTTAGTGTTTTGGAGAGAACATATATATATATATATATATATATATATATATATATATATATATATATATATATATATAATGTCTGTGATAATATATATATATTCTCGTCTGATTCTATTAACTGACTAATCATTGTAGCCACAACATATACAGATTAGTCAGTTAATAGAATCCAGTCGAGTCTATATATATATTATCACAGACATTATATATATATATATAATGTCCGTGATAATATATATATATATATATATATATATATATATATATATATATATATATATATATATATATATCAGCACTTTCTCATCTACAGATTATCAGTTAATAGAATCCAGACGAGAACATATATATATATATTATCACGGACATTATATATATATATATATATATATATATATATATATAATGTCCGTGATAATATATATATATATGTATCTCGACTGGATTCTATTAACTGACTAATCTGTATATGTATAGATAGTGTGATATATATATATATATATATATATATATATATATATATATATATATATATATATATATATATATCTCAGCACTATCTACCTACAACATATTTGGGACATGATACTATTTGATTATTTGATAATTCTAATATGTTTGTGGGATCATCTCAGAACAATTAATGGCCGATATCAGCTGAAATAATTGTTGTTGGTGAGTGGTCAATCGCACTAGCTTTGGCATCGGACATCAATAATATTCCCTTTCTGACCAATATTATTAATAATTTGTCATGTACGTCATGTCAATGTTTATAAACTTTCGTTTGATAGGGGATGCATGCATGGAGTTTACAACCAGACGAATTAAGGTCATCAGTATTCCGAGATGATCCCTTGCATGATGCTAGTATGCCTAATATGCATGTTGTGGTCAGTTTAAAAAACATTGTTAATCACAGTCAAAGTTATGATAATTTGCGTAATTCGTAACTCTGTAATTTGTATTGAACGTGATGATCTACGTGGTCTGGCGTACAATTGGTCTCAACTATGCTACACATGGTGCAATTTGCGACGTCATCAGACATTAAGATATATCAATAGATGCCAGAACAAACAGCGACGACGGCTACATACAAGCAAGATATACAAATGCTCGAAGGTAGACTATGTGTGTTATGCTGTTGTGGTATTTAGAACGGCAATTCTTGGTAGTACATTACATATGTGGTACATGCAGTGTCGACATTCTATATTGCAGTCTTGCATATTCAAACCAGCACACACACAGAAGACAAAACTTACCATCATTATGCATAAATGTTAGCGTCATTCCACTATGAATATAACTGCACATAATACATAATCCATTTCACATTAATAAAAACATAATTGAGAACATATGTAAAATAATTATAAGGAATTATTGCATTAGTTGAACATTGTTTTTATTTCTTAAATAATAAAACGAATAACTAATGTTTTAATCCACTCCTGTTTATATAATCATAAATTATGAATTATCGAATATCAATATGAGGCGACGTGTGCGCCATATTGGTGTCAAACTTCCGTCCGCTATACTAAATATATACAGAACATAACAATCCATGAATCTACATAGGTCATAATTAATAATTTTAGTTATGCATGTTAACTTTGTTATGTATCATATGATATAACATAATATATAACCCACGTTTTAATGTAATGCTATAACAGAAACAACGTCAGTGGATAAAGGTATGTCAGTTTACGTGTCTGATAAGTTGACACCACAATTTCACCACTGAAGGCTCGTCGTTGTATATATATATATATATATATATATATATATATATATATATATATATATATATATATATATATAAAGCAAACAAATGTTTCAGCTCTGGCTTGAAGTATTATTTCTTATATTACAAATGTGGAACGTCCACGCCTTAGTATACGTCGCCTTGTGTGTAACTACAATACTTAATTATATCTTGGAATTATAGTGTTGTCTTTAAATATATATTCATTTTAATATCTATTGACATATTTCATGATACATTTTTGTTCATTCCATAATAATAATAATTCTATATTTCGTATATTGCGCTTTTCCAAATAACTGTTTTGGTTGGCATTATCACTGTAAAAGAGTTAATAGCATGCATGAAATCATAAATATTTTATTCATAGTAAATTGCTAAGATACAATCATTTCTACTATATGAATAAAGTACTATGTCATTAATCGTCAATAAGTAAAACAAAATGCAACTATAATATATTAATAATAATACATTCAACGTATGAATTAATAACTGTGATAAGATACCTGTTAAGATGAGTTTGCTTATATTTACACATGTGTATGTTACCTAGTATAACCTTTGGTTATATTCGTTAATGTATATTTTTATTCAAAAAAACACAATTAATACAAATACTACTACCCAGTCAGTATAATGTCGTACATTACCACACTTTTATTCGTGTACACAATACGTGACAAAGTAAATACATCAAAAATCCTATTAAACACACTATGACACATAACGAAAATATCGAACATACCTTGAACTTACATGTTTTTTTAATGTATAAAACGTAGGATTATGCATACATTTATCATTATTAGACACACACACAGACACTCAGACATACATGCACACAGACACACAATTACGCTAGCATACATAACGTGAATTTATTTAAAATAACGTACTTCAGAACATTTTGGATATTGCTAGATGATACAACATGTTCTGGTATTAATGCATCATTAAAAACTCATGCTTGGAAACACTTATACTTGTTTTGTAATTTTTCTGGCAAAAACAATCTTTGAAATTGGGTGTTGGGCAGCCATAGTGACGTAATATGTAGAGTTCAAAACCACATTTAGCAGTCTTGTACAGAAAAAATTGGTTTGTGCATTATGTATACCTGTCAGATCATGCATATTCATTTTCTAACAACATAAAATACAGATGTGACTGATTGCAACTAGAATACTGTGTTTTAACGCAAAAGCACTGTCAAATGTTTCTCTAAACCATTTTGTCCACTTGCACAGTTTAGGATAATGTCGGTTCAGTGTTGGGTGTGGCAGGTTCCTACCTTGCTGGTGTTCCTGGTGCAAACACTACATGATGTGTGCACACACATTGATTCCATTTAATAAGTTAGCTGGTAAAAAATATAATATTAAAAATAATATATACTAGCTAGTAAAAATAAATATGTATATATATATATATATATATATATATATATATATATATATATATATATATATATATATATATATATATGAATAAAATTCTATGTCATTAATCGTCAATAAGTAAAACAAAATGCAACTATAATATATTAATAATAATACATTCAACGTATGAATTAATAACTGTGATAAGATACCTGTTAAGATGAGTTTGCTTATATTTACACATGTGTATGTTACCTAGTATAACCTTTGGTTATATTCGTTAATGTATATTTTTATTCAAAAAAACACAATTAATACTTTCTTATGTGTACAATATATATATATATACAACCAACCACAGACAGGTCATACTGTGTACACAGTGTCAGACCCCGTAAGTACACTCACTGTTCACTGCTTGGTTTCCAATTATTTAGACGCATTAAAGGTTACCTTTATATATATATATATATATATATATATATATATATATATATATATATATATATATATATATATATATACATACATAATATATATGTATATATATATATATATATATATATATATATATATATATATGGAGGGGTGTAAGGTTTGAAAGAAGTTTGTGGGAGCCTGAGGTATTAGAAGTTCACGAATTGTTGTCTATGGAGGATAAATATGCTGTGAAATTGTCAATAACAGAGCTCCCCAAGATTAGTAGGAAATGAAGGAAACGTTATAATGGTCGCCTATGGAAAATGCAAATGTGGTCTCGCTCCTACTGTTGTCAATCTCGAGCTCCGTGAAACCGTCAAAAGGCATGATGCGTTTAGACAATCTGACGTATATACTGTTGAAATTATAGCCGTAAAGATGTTTGTTTATTAAAAAAAACCACAAAAGGCAGTAATAACCGCACAGGGAAAGTTCGATTTATGATACGTCATATCGCAGTATAGGGGAGACTGGGGCTACTTGTTACTAAGTCAACACATTTCAGGATTGCCGGTGCGTTTCTTAACTGTTCGAAACTTGTTTATGCCAATGTGTCCCCACATATCTCATTCAGATAATAATTGCATAATTGAATGTCTGGCCTATTACATATTTGTGGTGTAATGAGTTATATGATATCTCCTAAAATGTTACAATTTACCTCAATACGGGGCAAGTTGTACCAGCCTACGGGGTCAATTGTAACATATGTTTTAATATTGTAATGACATTGTAACAATATAGAAAACGAGACAAATGGTGCAATTGCTCTCTTTGTGTATAATGTAGGCTATACGAGTAGCTTGATATTTAACAATAACTGTACATAGAAGCACACGAACATATAATTTAGTAGATTTTGTATTGAAATTTATTTGCAGCAACATAATCATTTCAATTACAACAACGTGTTTGTTACTGTTCAAGGAAACAGTCGCATGTATAAAACGTGATCTGTTTTAACAGTTATTGTCATTATGTTGATAATTAGACATAGTCAAAGTCCGATTCGCATAGGTGACACATATAGGAAAATATTTGTGTTATGATTTAATGTATACACCATACATTAAACCATTTGAAAGCCTACATCTCCCTATCCCATCCCAACGAGTCCTGTCGTAGAATTACCAAGCGACCAAATGTCAAACAAGTGCAGTTACAATGTACGTGTCATCAAAATGTCTTAACATATCCATGGTGGGATATCACTGTCACGTGATAAATGTTCGTAATTACGCCACTATGCAAACGTTATACGATATCAATGATTGGGTAGATCTACGGTACATCTTTAGAAATCCCATCTCCCACCATCCGTAAAAACTGGATAGGTCAGCGCGGCATCGAGTTGTGCATTCATTAGATGTAAAATAAAAGTCAAAGTAGAATTTTATAACATTGTTATTACAAGCATTATTACTTGACGTATGACGAGGAAAACGAGTATCGCCGATGACAGATAACATAAAATGTACTTCAACTCCTTTTTGAAGGTTTATGTAATACTATGCTCGTAACAACATCCATCAACGAGAAAGCAGACAAATATGAATTATTGATAGACAGATACTTAACTTGAATATAATAGAGAAATTTGACAATAGTACATCTTTTGTTTTAAAAGGCGTAACTTAATGGCATTTCGACGGATTCACGTGGCATGCTCAAATATTTTGATGAACGTGCTATTATCTTGCAGAATAATTTGCATTAGCAGTGTTATCTGCAAGCCCTCGGTTACAACTTACCCGTGTTACAACTAGACCCTATATATATATTTGTTTTATTCGCTTTTTTACCGTTATTGACATCGTTGCAAAAGCAAAGCTTGCCGGAGACACGCGGAAAATTTAGAAAAAATATTCTGTTAAATGTTTTCAAACGATTATGTTTTAACAAAAACCTAAATGAATATTTCGAAGTATCAAATGTATGCAGTAATGTTTGCTTTAGGAGATGTCGAAGGACTAATGTAATTAACATATTAAACCGTTTTCAACATTGTTAGTAAAGGCAAAGTTTGACGGATGGATGACTGGATGACCCGATAAAGAGAAACGTTACCCCAAAAGTGACAGTAGTATAATGTGTTGCTGGTGACTTTCTCGAGCTGTAATTCACGTATACAATATTAAACATCTGCAGTGAGATGTGATTGCGGTTATATATTTCCGGGGACACGAACATGCTGACGTAAGTTGACGGCATGCAGGTGAATAAGTAGCTTTTCCCGGCCATTTCATAGTGCACACCCTAACACCGACCTAGGCGATTAGTTCAGTCAACTATTCCGTAAACATTTCCAAGAGATTGGTGTATGTACTAAATGTAACTTTACACAGACATCACCCCACGGTAGAATTGTTCCGCGTTAATACAGTTTGTGTTGCGACCCCAAAACTGTACGACGTCAGCCACTTGTATCCTTTGCCTCTGACGTTGCACGTACCGACACATTCTGCACGCTATGTGCAACGCAGGCAGAGGCGCGCACGTGTGCGTTTGTTTCCATGCGAAATACCTGTTATATTCCGTGTCATTTTCGTTCACCATTTTCAGGTACGCCGCTAGCTTTTTCGGACTATCGAAATCTCGCACGTCAATAAACGAATGCGGCGGAAGAAAAGCGGAATAATTCGAATACCCGAGAACTATCGGAACGACGTTCAGATTCAATATGCGATAGAGCTTTTCCGTGACGTACTCTGTGCACAGGCTATTTTCGAACGACAGGTAGAACTTGTACGTGCCATTCAGGAGTACTGTGTCACAGTACTTGTGTTTTGTGCGAGGACAGGAGAATTTGCCTCCACAACCAAACTTGTGGACGTCGACATGTCTCGCCAGCTCTCTTACGTACCTTTCTCGTCTGCTCTGTGTATTGCAGTTACTCACAAACCACGCAATCAGGTGCTTCTTGCCGCCCGCGTAATTATACTTTACGTGTGATGTCGCCGGCTTTGTATTCTTCCGCCTACATTCACCGTAAAACCAGGTCACGTCGGAAACTCGTTTGTATGTCATTGTAATATTGTACAGCCATCGGTCCCGCGACATGCTCCTATACGTGTGGATAGGCGATTCCATGATTGCAAACACCCACTTCTGGAACCGTAGACGATATTTGGGGATTGAGTAGCTACTTCTAATATGGAAGAGGACCACGTCACTGTCATTGTATTGCGTACGGTCAGTGGAGAACTCGCACGTCTTACTCAGTTTTGGGCATCCACTTTCAATGGCACTCTGAAATTTCCAATCATACGTATTACCGAACAACCCTGTCCAGTAGAGTATTTTGATCGGTCTTCCATTTCGCTCAGGAAAGAGTGTCTTCAAACTGTCGGCGCTCCCGTAGGAATAATTAGGAAACATGGAAGACGTATTATATAGTAGTTTAATCAGCGACGTTCCGAAGATGAGGTGTTGGTGTCGACCCAGACATTGTCTCAGTTCCTTCTGCAACATAGGAAGACACAATACAGCATTTAATTCTGAAGACCACGCCAACAAAGAAACACAGGAAAGGCAGTCAGTCTTACTAGTGTGTGTGTGTGTGTGTGTGTGTGTGTGTGTGTGTGTGTGTGTGTGTGTGTGTGTGTGTGTGTGTGTGTGTGTGTGTGTGTGTGTGTGCGTGCGTGCGTGCGTGCGTGCGTGCGTGCGTGCGTGCGTGCGTGCGTGCGTGCGTGCGTGCGTGCGTGCGTGCTTGAGTGAGTGAGTGAGTGAGTGAGTGAGTGAGTGAGTGAGTGAGTGAGTGAGTGAGTGAGTGAGTGAGTGAGTGAGTGAGTGAGTGCGTGCTTGAGTGAGTGAGCGAGCGAGTGAGTGAGTGAGTGAGTGAGTGCGTGTGTACATGCGTGTGCGCGTGTGTGTATGGATGGATGCTTTGATGCTCGTTATCTCAAGATGGGGAGGAAGCATTGTAGTCGCGAGTGTGTAATGCTGTTTTTATTTTACTGTGTCTATTGTGACGGATGACAACAAGCCTGGATGAACAGGCCATGATAAATTATAATATTTTATTATATTTACGTTCTATTAACACCACATAACACACACACACACACACACACACACACACATATATATATATATATATATATATATATATATATATATATATATATATATATATATTGTGTGTTAGGAAGTTATAATATTTCAGCACGTTGTTGGATATAATTTGATAAAATAACGGGAAACTGAAACAAGACAATGTGGCTAAGAAATTTGAAATAACTTACTGATACATCTGTCAGAAACATCAGAACCAATTTAAATTACCGAATTATTTAAGGTCATAAAATACTAAGCATTGTCATGCAACAGATGTAGTTATGTCGACAATAATACCCGGCGAATGGTGGGTTCGGGAAACGATCATCTTCGCATAGTTAAAAAAGACTCAACCGAAAGTGTAGCTAGATTTATGACGATGTAAGGCACAGCGATGCCATTAAAGGATTAAAACAATTTCGAGTCAGCTGGCAATCGCGTAGCTTACTCTACTTATGCCTGTTTGCATAGGCCATCGACCAAGGTATGCCACCGTTTTCTGTCCGTGGCCATCCTCTCCTCTTTCTCCTGGTGTATCCCATCTCTTTTTTTTTCGTGGCCTACCTCTTCGCCTCTTCCCTGGGGGTTCCATGTGATGGCTTGACGGGTGACGGTTTCTGGAGGTTTCCTGAGTGTGTGTGATATCCACCCCCATTTTCTTTTCTTTATTTCATTTTCTATGGGTAGTTGCTTGGTCATTTTCGAGAATGTAGTTTTGGATACTTTGTCTGTTCAGGTGTATGATTCTGCGCTGGCATTTGTTGTTGAAGGTCTGTATTTTTAGTGTCTTCTGTGTACTTCGCCATGTCTCCGATCCATAGGGTAAAATTGCCTTGCCATTTGAATTGAATATTCTCAGTTTTTTGTTAATTTATCCTAATTTTTCTCACATGATGAATGCAACTCTTGCTTTCTGTATCCTTGCTTTGACGTCTACGTCTGTGTCTCCATTTTTGTTGATTGTACTGCCCAGGTATGTGAACGAGTCTGTCTCTTCCAATGGCTCTACTTTCAATGTAATGGGGTTGTTGTTCTTTGTGTTGGCTTTCATAATCCTTGTCTTGCGTCTGTTGATGTTGAGTCCTAGCTGTGTTGATACTGTGTTTAACAGCTCTGTTTTTTCCTGCATCTGTTGATGGCTGTGTGACAGGAGAGCGAGGTCATCCGCAAAGTACAGATCCTCCAACTGACTCCAAGGTGTCCACTGGATCCCATTTCTTCTATTTGTTGTAGTCTTTTTCATGATCCAGTCTATGGCGAGCAGGAATAAGAATGGTGATAGAAGACATCCTTGCCTCATTCCTGTCTTCACCATGAAAGAGTCTGTAAATTGTCCTGCATGAATGACCCTGCATGCCATATCGTCGTAACTATTTTTATCAGAGATATAAATTCATCCGGTATCCCATAGTGTATCTCAGCGTATCTCTGTCGAGGCTATATCGCGTAGCAACCGAAGGTAAAACGTAAGGGTGTGAAGAGAATCGACCAGCGAAGGGGGTAATAACTCTACTTCTCAACAAAAGGTAAACTGTGCACACGGCAACAAAGATGGAGCAAATGTATAAAGGTGTTGACCCGCGTGGACACAGTGGCTCCACACGCATACCATTTAGCTTTTTTCAATTCAATTCACTATAATGTTCTTTAAAAGGACATATATCGTACAACTCATTGTATTCTTAATATTGCTATCCACTGCATTTATATATTAGTACCACTAATTATCTATACTAAGTATCCACGTAGTATCCAATTTGTACCACTAATTATCTATACTAATTATAAATTTAGTATCCAATTTGTACCACTAATTATCTAGACTAATTATCAACGTAGTATCCATGTTGTACCACTAATTATCGATACTAATTATGCAACATGTTGTCTGTACGTTACAACTTGAATACCGACATGTTTCTCATTAAGTGTCGCATAGAATATAAATTGCCTAATTAATTCAACTGTAGACGCAACAGTCAGGTTGCTACTTTACTTTTGTAAACTGGCGCATACATTTGTAAACGATTAACACTTGACACCAACAAAGGTTTCTCCTGGTTAATAGTCGCGTAGATTATAATCTTGTAAGTGTGTACGAAATTCAAACGCAGAATCGTCAGCAGAAATAGACGGTGTTCACAGAGCCAATAGGGCAGACTGTTCACCGCACTTACCTGGGCAGACCAAATGTATGTGATGTGACGAAGGGACGGTTGGTGCGTCATACCGCCGGCGAGAAATCAGCGAGATGACGCACCCACCGTCCCCTGGTCACTACGTGGACATCACATACATCTAGTTTGCTCAGGTAAGTGAAGTGACCAGTCTTGCCTATTGGCCCTGCGAACAGCGTATATTTCTGCTGCCGAATCTGCTTTATAATTTCGTACACACTTACAACAGTATAATCTACGCGACTAGATAGAAAGAGAGACACTTGTTGGTATTCAAGTGTTAATC
Organism: Ridgeia piscesae; assembly: GCA_025642075.2. NCBI lineage: Eukaryota > Metazoa > Annelida > Polychaeta > Sabellida > Siboglinidae > Ridgeia > Ridgeia piscesae. Next base: position 5,196 of record JAODUO010000919.1, on the reverse strand, counting down.
GTTTACAAATATATGCGCCAGTTTCCGAGAGTAAAGTAGCAACCTGACTGTTGTTGAATTAATTATGCAATTTATATTCTATGCGACAGTTAACCAGAAACATGTCGGTATTCAAGTTGCAACGTACAGCCAACGTGTTGGATAATTAGTATCGGTAATTAATGGTACTAATTGGATACTAAGTGGATCATTTGTATAGATCATTAGTTATACTAATATATAAATGCAGTGGATAGCAGTGCTAAGATTAAGAAAGCTAAACGGTATGCGTGTGAAGCCATTGTCCCGCGCGTGTCACCACCCTTTACATGAGCTCCACCTTTGTTGCCGTGACCTTTCATTGTGCAGTAGAGTAATTACCGCCTTCGCTGGTCGGTTCTTTTCACACCCTAACGTCCGGGCTTTACGCTTTATCTTCGGTTTCTACACGAATGCCAGCTGACTCGAACTGGGTTTGACCCTTTAATGACATCGTTGTGTTTACGTCGTGGATAGTTTGACATATGATACTTTATTTCCAAGGTCGTGTTGTTGCACGCTGTGTTAATTGACTGTGTTTATGACATTTTATCGTCATCAATCTAGCTACAATTTCGACTGTGTCATTATTCTAACTATACGAAACTAAAGCCCGGCGCTCACGAGAGCTATCAACTGAGCTAACAGCCACGCGTGCCTGTTTGCTGAGCTGATAGCTTTCGTGTGCGTGCACTGAGCTTTTCGTGAGCAAAGTGCCACGCGAGGCGGTGAACAAAATATCTATCATGTTTAATATTTTCAGCCTCCGAGGCGAAAGTCTCACCGTGTGCGCTGAATGTGAGCTATGTGCTCAGCGGCATAATTAAACTGGCCAATGAAAATCCGTAGCGTTTACGGCATTTGAGAAATGGTGACTACACATGACATAGTGAATGATGTGCTGATAGCCCGTGTGTGTGTGTGTGTGTGTGTGTGTGTGTGTGTGTGTGTGTGTGTGTGTGTGTGTGTGTGTGTGTGTGTGTGTGTGTGTGTGTGTGTGTGTGTGTGTGTGTGTGTGTGTGTGTGTGTGTGTGTGTGTGTGTGTGTGTGTGTGTGTGTGTGTGTGTGTGTGTGTGTGTGTGTGTGTGTGTGTGTGTGTGTGTGTGTGTGTGTGTGTGTGTGTGTGTGTGTGTGTGTGTGTGTGTGTGTGTGTGTGTGTGTGTGTGTGTGTGTGTGTGTGTGTGTGTGTGTGTGTGTGTGTGTGTGTGTGTGTGTGTGTGTGTGTGTGTGTGTGTGTGTGTGTGTGTGTGTGTGTGTGTGTGTGTGTGTGTGTGTGTGTGTGTGTGTGTGTGTGTGTGTGTGTGTGTGTGTGTGTGTGTGTGTGTGTGTGTTTGGAGGTCCGATGCCCGTTATCCCAAAATGGGGCCGTAGCATCCGTGATTGTCACTATGCTAGTAATCTTTCATTTTTCTTCCTAAGATTCAATACTTTAGTAGTTTTAGTAGTTTCGGTAGGAGAAACCCTGCTACTTTCACGACCTGTTCTTTAGTGAATGTGTGTAAGTGTCTTTGCTTGGGATAGTTGGTCTGTTCACCAGTGACGGTATCAGCAAGACTGGCGGCTGTCTTTCCTGTGTTTCGTTGTTGGCGTCGTCTTCAGAATTAAATGCTGTATTGTGTCTTCCTATATTGCAGAAGGAACTGAGACAATGTCAGGGCCGACCTACACCAGACCTTCAGCACTATTGTTCTGCTATTTACTTCTACTATTAGCCATGGCTGTCTTCCTCATCTTCGGAACGTTGCTGATTAAACTACCACAGAACACGACTTCTATGATTCCTAATTATTCGTACGGGAACACCGACAGTTTGAAGACACTCTTCCCTGAGCGAAATGGAAGACCGATCAAAATGCTCTACTGGACACGGTTGTTTGGTAGTTTGTATGATTGGGAGTTTCAGAGTGCCATTGAAAGGGGATGCCCAAAACTGAGTAAGACGTGCGAGTTCACCACTGACCGTACGCAATACAATGACAGTGACGTGGTCCTCTTCCAAATTAAAACAAACTGCTCAATACCCAAATATCGTCTACGATTCCAGAAGTGGGTATTTGCCACTAGGGAATCGCCTGTCAACATCCATAGGAACATGTCGCAGGAACGATGGCTGTACAATATTACAATGACATACAAACGAGCTTCCGATGTGACCTGGTTTTACGGTGAATGTAGGCGGAAGAATACAAAGCCGGCGACATCACACGTAAAGTATAATTACGCGGGCGGCAAGAAGCACCTGATTGCGTGGTTTGTGAGTAACTGCAATACACAGAGCAGACGAGAAAGGTACGTAAGAGAGCTGGCGAGACATGTCGACGTCCACAAGTTCGGTTGTGGAGGTAAATTCTCCTGTCCTCGCACAAAACACAAGTACTGTGACACAGTACTCCTGAATGGCACGTACAAGTTCTACCTGTCGTTCGAAAATAGCCTGTGCACAGAGTACGTCACGGAAAAGCTGTATCGCATATTGAATCTGAACGTCGTTCCGATAGTTCTCGGGTATTCGAATTATTCCGCTTTTCTTCCGCCGCATTCATTCATTGACGTGCGAGATTTCGATAGTCCGAAAAAGCTAGCGGCGTACCTGAAGATGTTGAACGAAAATGACACGGAATATAACAGGTATTTCGCATGGAAACAAACGCACACGTGCGCGCCCCTGCCGCATTGGAACGCAGCGTGCAGACTGTGTCGGTACGTGCAAAGACAGAGGCAAAGGATACAACTGGCTGACGTCGTACAGTTTTGGGATCACAATACAAACTGTATTGACGCGGAACAATTCTACCGTGGCGTGATGTCTATGTAAAGTTACATTTAGTACATACACCAATCTCTTGGAAATGTTTACGGAATAGTTGACTGAACTAATCGCCTAGGTCGGTGCTAGGGTGCACTATGAAATGGCCGGAAAAGACTATTTATTTATCTGCATGCCGTCGACTTACGGCAGCATGTTCGTGATGCGACACGTATCCCCGGAAATATATAACCGCAATCCCATCTCACTACTCCTGTTTAATATTTCATGCGTGAATTGCAGCTCGAGAAATTCATATATGAGTCGGGCAGCAAGCAATAAATTATGCTACAGACGCTTTTGGGATAACATTTATCTTTGTCGGGTCATCCAGTAAGTCGGTGTTTGCTACGTCACAAAAATATTACGCGTGAAACTTCCGTCAAACGTTGCCTTCGCTAACTATGTTGAAAAACAGTTAAATATGTTAATTACATTAGTACTTCGACATCTCCTGCAGCAAACGTTACTGCATACATTTGATACTTTGAAACTTTCGTTAAATTTTTTGTCAAAGATTAATTGTTTGAAAACTGAACCGAATAGTTTTTCTAAATTCGCGCGTGTCTCCGTCAAGCTTCGCTTTTGCAACGGTGTCAACAACGGTAATATAGTACCAATAAAACTAATACTGCGACATGACATATCATAAACCAAACGTTCCCTGTGCGATAAGTGCCTTATGGTTTAAAAAAATTAATAACAACCTTTGTGGCCAGAATTCCAACAAAATATACGTCAGATTTTGTAAACGCATCATGCCTTTTGATGGTTTCACGGAGCTCGAGATTGACAACAGTAGACGTAATAAATAGGTCAGTTGCGTCCGCGGATTCCAGCTTGGGCTTGATTTTCGCCATGAAGCTTTCGCCGCGTGGAAACGTACCGTCCTGTTTCGTGACGTGTTCGTTGAGTTCTTACGTTATCTATCCACTTCGCTAAGTGTAAGCCATTCGTGACCTACTGGGATACTTGACCAGGCCGGTTCTGCATGGCTGCTCGCCTTTCTATCCTCTCGTGACCATCTCTGCCCGTACTAGGCGCCGAACGTCTTACGGCATGTACACACACACATGTAGGGGACAACGAGACCACGTTGATGTCCATCGGCCTGTATAACGTTTACTTAAAGGGAACCAAAAGGGAAATATTAAGTGCTATGCACGTGAAAGAGCTAATACAAAGCAACCATTCTGAACGGTAATCACATTTTTAACGTCAGTGGTTTATTAGTAAAATAATTCCAAAGTGGATAATTTTACTGAAATCATCGGCTTCATAGAGGCGTCCATGATGCGCCTCTTCCTGTTGTCTGACCGTGGTCTGACCACTCAGCACGCAGAACCGGCCTTAAAGTCACGTGTCCAATTGCGTGCGTCAATGCTATTGCCGTTGTAAACACAATGTTGTAAGATACGCGAACTTCGAAGAAGGACATCCGTTCGAAGAACGTTGCTTCGAATAGGATGTTTCTCACCGTATATACTGGGTCAAGATCCGCAGAAACGTCGGCGATGTCGAGTTTTCAAGTATGGAGCTGTGCAAACGATATTAGCGCGATATTTAATCACCAACGATAGTCGTCGAAACGGGTTACCGGTCGAATCCTTCCGTCGCCGTAGCCAAGTCATCAAAGCGCGCAAGAAGGTTAGTAAATATTATTAAGTCTTCTGTATCTAAATTATTTGAATCTTGTACCATTAGACACATTGCGATGTCTGTCGAGATGACTTATGTACATACTGATATTGTTCGTAAACGTCCACCACAGTTAACGTTCTAGAAGTTATGTACACGGGATCATGGAGCCGCTAACTAGGTCCAAGCGAGTTAGGCCGTCCGATATTGTTATTCATTATTATTTGTTTAATGTTATCCTACTTTGAATGGTATATATCACGTTTGCATGAACAGAGGCATAAAAATAAGGTAAACTACATGTCAATAACACAAAAAAACAGCTGAATGCAAGCCAGATAGTAGACGTCATAGTCAATCCGCATGAACGATAATATAGGCACTTTGATATCACTCGCTAAATAACTTCAAAAGTACTGCCTTTCGAGTTTCGTAGCTACGCATGCAGTTCCTATTTTCAGGTTGACCGCTCTGAAAGTGCCAACATGACTGCTATATTTTTCAGTAAACATATTATTCAAACATAAAAAATAGCATTGCGAATGTTGTTTTCAATCATTCATGTTATTTGTTCAGTGAGAGAACAAATTACAAATTCTGTGTGCTGTATCAGTTCAGATACTCATACAACATTGATACTAGGACATGTTACAGGCTTACAGTAAATGATGAATAATTAGCTATGATGAGACATAACTTATGTACTGAAAAAATCACTTTGCAAATTTCTATTG
>JAODUO010000918.1:175000-186183 GCA_025642075.2 Ridgeia piscesae | reverse complement strand
ACATGTTTAGTGTTGGCGATCTGTTGTCGAATAGTTTCTCTGCTGGTACCTGCTGTTAGCATTATCTTGACATACTTAATTTGAAATACGGTAACTATCTAACCAATTGCGTGCCGGAAAGTGGTAGTGTGATTGCAATAAATACTGGTCTCAAAATTGTCGATCACATGTTAAAGGAAGGCAATCAAATGTGACCTGGTTACACTATTGCAAAGAATTGGCACTTGTGTAGGTGCCTTTGCATCCTGCTTCCTAAGCATACGTTTCCAGTCGAGATTAGTGCGTGTCTGTGATGAGGGCAAAGATATCACTCAACATATTAGTGGGGGTGTGTGTGCGTGCGAAATGTGTGTGATATTCCGCAATGTGCTTATGAATTAAGATATGTTCGGATGCGATCTCGCCTCTACACAAGTTTCTTTCGTGTTCCTTATGTACATCATTTTTGACATAACTTAATTTGAAATACATAACTAATGTAGCCAAGTTGTCTTGGTGCAACAGAAGCTCGCACAAGGTGATGTGTAATGGTCACATTTACGGCATAGTTGGCTGCTTTGTCTTTATCACCCAATTTACTTCTAAACTACAAGCAGAGCATTCGTGAAACATAAAACATGCAAATACTAGCCCCAAAAGCACCCCTGAAGTGTTCGAGGAATTATTCGAGTTTAAACCATCTTCTTATATCAGTTCTGACAGTCATATAGCGTGATAATGCTCGAACAATCGTCAAGTAAAACGTTCGATTGTGTTAAAACTAATGCCATTGCACTTGTAGTCATATACGATGTCAAGCTATCTTTGATTTCCCGGAGATCGCCTACATTTTTATACATCAACACCTGCACAAAATGGTTGCAGTCGATAAACATAAGATTCACCACTGTCAAAGACGACCCGCTCGGCAGTCTACATCATCGCGCCCGGTCGTCAGTACGTCAAATTGTCGCCGGTGCTCTGTATCTTCACCAGACGCAGACACCGAAAAAAACAGTGAAAGCGTTACAGTATGCACGTGACTAACACGGAAACCGAAGAACCCATTTATTACACAGTCTAAATCCCTACAACACTGGTCTAAGCATAATCCCACAGCGAAGCGGTCGGATTACATTAAAGAAACAGTATCTCTTGCCAGCATGTGCCGCATGTAACGCGCCAAACGGAAGAGGCATCCTACTGTGCGTCACGAATACGGCAAACGCGCCGTTTTCGTTTCGTGACGTCAGATTAGATCGATGATCTAAGAAACTGGGGCAGCTTTCTTCCGTCTTCCGTCTTCTTATTCTTACTTTCTTTAATGTATGTTGTCATCTGTCACGCATGGATACGTTTTATTAGGTGCAGCGGCCTGTGCGAATCGGATACTTTTTATGTACACAGTATTTGCGTCTATAGAACCGATTAGATTAAATAATGTCAGATTCCATCAATTTTTTCCAAATATACAGGCCATGCCTTTTCGTTGGTTATAAAATGTCTCCTCCGGTTTGCGCTAACACAATAGACCTCCTAATGAATTTCAAGTGTAGGAACATTCAAGGTAGATTAGCAGTATTCAAGTGCAATTTTGTCGATCGCACGAATGAATTATATTCTCATTCACGCCAAGACGGCGCATGCACTTTTCGATGAGTTTCAAGCTCCTAAGCTTTCACCTTTGATATGCAAGAAATTTGGGAGTATCTAATTTAACAGTCGTACTCTAGCTCATATTAACTTAACGAAAGAAGTCGTGAAAGTGTTGGACTCTACTCTCTGCGATGACTCTCAAAACGTTCGACGCCACGAGTGCTGTATGCAGGCTGCGCTAAGATGTGTCTGAAGCATTATATGCCATTCCAACCTCTTTATATTAACAAATGTTGTGCAACGCACGCAATAAGCAAAAGCTCTAGGCACACCTGCTGTCGAATGAAATACACGTCGAAATATGTCAGGCGAGAGGCGAGGCGCGCGATGCCATACAAGATGTTCGTCGCATAAAGATTTACTCTGTAATGTAATACTCTTTGTAGAGCGTACAATTTATGTAGCCATCTCAATACAATGATGTTGATGCGCTGCCGTTAGTTGCATTGTGGTTTCTTGTTCATATTGAACTTGCGAAATATCTGCTCTTTGGTTTCATGTCTTCCTACTTGAGTCCGAAGTGTGACAACAACACCTCTCAGAACACGATGCGAGAAAATGGTGCATCCCACGCAAGTCTAGTATGTCATCTCGTAGTTGTCTGTGTAGTTTGTCGGAATGTTTCAGGCAGGCAAAGACCTGGCCTGTTGGCATTGTCACTGTAGCATTGTATGTTTCCATGACAATCTTTCAAAATATGATGCCGGTCGAGATATTAGCGAATTGCGTGCCGAGAAAGGGATATTTATATTAAGTGGGGTGTGTGTGTCAAATTGTTGTTTCGCGGAAGGCTATGCAATGTGATATGTTCCCGATGCGATCTCGGCCTCTTACACAAGTTTCCTTTGTGTCCTTATTTAGCATATTTTTGACTAATTATTTGAAATACAGTATAATGAGCCAAGTGTCTTGGTCAACAGACTCGTCACAAGGTGATGTGTATGGTGCAATGTTGTGATATTGGCTGCTTTGTCTTATCAATGTTTAATACTACAGCGAGCAATTCGGTGAAACAGGTAAAACATGCAGATTGCTAGGCCCCAAAAAAGCACCCCTGAAGTGATTGCAGGAAATTATTCGAAGTTTCCATCTTCATTATATCAGTTCTGATCAGTTATGTGAAATAGTCACATTGTCTAGTAAAAGTTTCATTGTGTTAAAACTAATGTCCACTTGCACTTGTAGATACATATATCGATGCAAGCTATCTTTGATTTCCCGGTGACGGCTACATTTTTAATGAATCAACACCTGCACAAAATGGTTGCAGTCGAAAACATAAGATTCACTCACTGTCAAATATACCGCGCGAATCTTCACAATCGCGCCCGGTCGGTCGATGTGCCAGAAGTATGTCCCTTGCTTGTTCTTCAAGACAGACACCTGAAAAAAACAGTGAAAGGGCGTTACAGTATGCAGTGACTAACACTGGAAACAGAAGAACCCATTTATTACACATGTATAAATCCCTTCACAACACTGGCGCTTGCATATCCACAGCGAGCGGTCGGTCATTAAAGAAACAGGTTCTCTGCCAGCATTCGACTGCGCGGCATAGAACGCGCCAAACCGGAAGAGGCATTCCACTGTGACGTCACGACAATGGAAACGCGCCGTTTTCTTTCTCACGTCAGATTTCAAACACGCCGTTCTAAGCAAACTGGGGCCACTTCTTCCGTTCGTTTATTTCTTATTCTTTCTTTCAAGTATTGTCTCGCCGCATAGGACTATCGTTTTATTAGGGTGCAGCGGCCTGTGCGACATTCGGATACTTTTTATGTACGACGTATGTCAATTTGCGTGGCGTATAGCACCGATTAGATTAAATAATGTCAGTCTCTGTCCATCAATTTTTTACCAAATATATCAAGCCTGCTGCGGCGTTAGCGTTTATTAAACATGGGCCGTCGGCTTGCCGGTTGGATGCGCTAACCACTACACTACCCGCGCCTCTCCTAATGAAGTTTCAAGTGTAGGAACATTTGAGGTGGGTTTGCAGTCTATACAAGTGCCTAATTTTTGTCGGAAATCGCACAGAATTCATATTATTATTCTCATTCACAGTCCAATGTACATGGCGCATTGATATTGCCGATGTCTTCCAGTTTGAACTGAGTCCAGTCCCTCCGGCCCTGATCGATGAGTACGGTTGCTTGGGGAAAGGTGACAAGGACGTGCTCGTCAAGTCTCTCAGTGTCTCTGTCACGACTCCATGTGCTCCAGACGTGGTGCCGGTCATCTTCTGTACCACGTCGTCTGACCAGTCTCCGGGACTAGAGGAGGCTTGGCTGCTAGCTTCGGCACTCGACTGGCCCACTACCCTCCTGTCTCCAAGAAAATCATTCTGTTCGACAGATATGATCAAGATGCTCCCAGCGCAAAGGACCATAAATGTTGCCCAGTTATTAGATTAAGGTCAATTTGAACATATATTGTGACTAGATTGGATAGTTTGAACTTCCTACTGTAAATTAATACATTTAATAAGTAGCAACGTTAGAAATGGTGAAGTTACTAATTAAGTGCCAGCCCTTCACCGTCCATGTTAATACGAAAGTTTAATTACTATTTCGTCAGAATAATTGCATATGGGTTGGTATTTGTTATGTTCCTGGTCTGTACGTTCGGGAGTTGTAGCGTGAGGAATATGGTTGCCGGGTTTAAGTGGATATTATGTGGGGGCCATGAGTTCGTCTCTTTAGTACTGTGTTTTGTCTCTTAGTTTCGTAGTTTGACGCTTTCTATGCAGGTTTTGTTGAAAGCCGAATGGCCCCCTCCAATGCAAAATACTGTCTGCGCCACTGCTACGGAATACCCTCACAGTGAGTGAACAATTGTGGATTAAGGGTAGCGAACAAAACAAACCGCACCTTAAAATGGAAATGAAGGTAGCCCAGAAACTGTTTGGCAGACAGCTACAAGTTGCCAAACTCAAAGTCTTGGCGTCAGCAACAATAACACCTACTTGCTTTGCCGTCGTACGACCCAAATGCCTTCTGGAAACACAGTAGGAATAAACCAAGAACGCAACCGTACTATACCCGTGGAAGTGGGACTAGAGGATGGCTCCACCTCCACTGATCAAGGTGTCATGTTACGTAAACTGAGAACTGACTTTCACACTTTACTGAACCCTGTCACATACGAACGAACAGTTGAATAGCAACCGCCTGTAGAAACACACTCTTGGTTCGCAATGAACATCTTGATGGACCTATTTCCAAAGTGGACATTTGCGTGGCCTTAAGGAAGGCCAAGAAATATAAAGCGCTGGGTAATGACAGTATTCCAGTCGAAACACTGTGCAATGATAATGCCATCGGCTTGCTCTACGAACTATGTAATCAATGTTTTGATAACAAGGTTCGACAATGGACTCAGGATGCCACCATGCAGCTCCAGGGATCTCTGGCTTGCACAGATTGGGGTGTGTTTGCACCTGATTCCGTGAACTTAAATGAACATGCTTCTATCATTACGGACTACATTACCTTTTGCATGGACTCTACCATTCCAATGAAAACTGTGACTGTTTATCCTAATTCAAAGCCTTGGATCACGTCTGATATAAAAAACACGCTTAAGAAAAAAACAAATCGCATACCGCTCTAAGGACATACACACAATGAAAAACGCTACAAACAGCTACAAACAGAAATCTCGCAAGCAAAACAAAGGTATCGTGAAAAGGTTGAAAATGAGTTTAGCTGCATGAACACTAAACAGGCCTTTGCGCATTTGAAAAAGATGTCAGGTCGTTTGGACAGATTATCTGTCCCTTCAACTACTGATCCATTGAAATTTGCTTCAGACTTAAATTTGTTTTATAACAGATTTGACAACCATGATTTTTCTATTGAGTGTGAGTCGCTCCTAGCTGCTGGCCCTTTACACGTACCAGGTGATATTGACATTTCTACCGTGGATGTCACAAATCAATTCAAAAAGTGTAAGGCTAATAAAGCTCCTGGTCCAGATGGCATTCCAGGCCGCTTACTTAAAGAGTGTGCAATTGAGTTAGGTCCGGTATTTCAGCCACTGTTTAAACAGTCTGTGGATATAGGTGTGATTCCAACCATCTGGAAAACGTCTGTAGTGGTACCCGTCCCTAAAATGTCATCACCGTCAGAGTTAAACCACTTCAGACCTGTGGCCCTAACGTCCATCGTCATAAAATGTTTTGAAAGACTGATTTTGTCTCACATTCTCCCACATGTTCAATCTCAACTGGACCCATATCAATTCGCTTACCGTTCCAGAAGAGGCAATGACTACACACACTATTTGAACACATGGAGACAGCTGGTAACTATGCTCGAATCTTATTTATAGATTTCAGTTCAGCATTTAACACAATACAAAGGCATGTCATGATTGATAAACTACAGAAACTAGAAGTTCCAGCCGCACTTGTTCACTGGGTTTTCAATTTCTTAAGTAATCGCCCGCAGTGTGTTCGAGTGGATGACATAAAGTCACCAGTGCTTGTTAGCAACACAGGTGCGCCTCAGGGTTGTGTTCTGAGTCAATTTGTTTACACATTGTATACAAATGACTGTCGTAGTGTTGATTCATCTACCCAATTTGTGAGGTTTTCTGATGATACAGCCATGCTCGCTCTTTTGAATGATTTTGCCTCATACCAGTCATATCTTTCTTCAGTGGTACGTTTCTCTAGTTGGTGCAGTAAAAAAATTCTGCATCTGAATGTTTCCAAAACGAAAGAAATGTGCATCGACTTCCGTCGTAATAGAACTGTCATTAGTCCTATTGTCATCAACGGTGAACCTGTGGAACAGGTTGATTCATTCAAATACCTCGGTGTTATATTAGATGAAAAATTGTCATTTACAGAGCATGTTACAGCCGTGCAAAAGAAGTCTCAGCAGCGACTGCACGTTCTTCGAAAGTTACGAGCTTTCTATGTTGATCCACTACTTCTTCTACGCCTTTACCGTAGCATAACTGAGCCTCTCTTAACTTACTGCAGCATTTGTTACTACCCTGCTCTTTCTGTGAAAAACCGTAACAGGCTTCTGAAAATCTCACATGTTTCTGCCAAGACCATTGGTTTACCTACACCAAAGCTCACCGAAATAATCGACCATGCAATTTTGAAGAAAGCTCGTGCTGTCGCTACTGAGTCTGATCACCCGCTCTCTATGTTCTTCCATGTACTTCCGTCTCAAAGGAGATACCGTTGTATAAAATGTAAAACATGTCGCTATAGCAGGAGTTTTGTGCCGGTGGCCATTAGAATGTTGAATGCTAAATGAGTCGTATTTATGTCACCCGGTTGAATTGTTCTTGTAGTGTATACATCTGGAAATTCATTTGCATTTTGTTGAGACCATCCCATATATTTTAGATGTGATCATGAGTTGTAAAATGCATATCCTTTTTAAGGACAATAAAGTAAAGTGAAAAAAACAAAGTGAAAAAAAAAACAGCATGGTTACCGGAGCGTCCGGGCATCGTAACCCCGATACCCAAATGTTGTGCGTCTGACCCATGAGTGCCACTGAACTATAGCGAAATTACGCTTAGTTCGCATGTGCATAAATATACTGCTCTATTTTAACTGATCATCTCATATACCACGGGGGAGGGCAATAACCTATTGTGTGACGAGCAAGATATGGGTAGACTTGGTCGCAGTTGTCTCGACCACCCATCTACCATTACAGACATAAACAACACTAGAAAGAAATGCCGACAACAGATGTTTGCCTGTTTCGTTGATTTTAGTAAAGCTTACGATCATATTAGTAAATAATTTAATAGTTCTTTAAAGAAACAAAATCGATCATGTTCACTGAATCGAACGTGTTGTGTTATTTAGTCGAATCTCGGCCCGGGCTTGACGTATGCCGTTGCCACTACGTCAGCGCGTCAGAACAGATTAAAGCGATCATTGCGCATGCGCGCGCATGCGCGATATGCGTTTAGACTAATCCTGGACTGGTCGAATCTGGTACCAGCACAGCGGCAGTTGGCAAACCCACTGTGACGTCACGACGATGCGGCCGACGCGCCATCTCTCGCATAGTTGCCGCATATTTCCGGCGATAACGTGTAGGAAGATAGCGACTTCGTTGATCTAACCGAACCGGGCGAAACTCTTTCTTCCTCCTTTTTCCCTTCACAGGGCTGCTCTTGTATAGAGCCTGTAAGTGGGTCACGATACATGGCGAGGCTCCGCGCGACTGGAACTGATTGGGGAATGGACACAAGAATAATATTCTAACGATGGATGACAGTTGTAGCTTCCGACTGATGACTGATGAATACTAGGAAAATCAGGTCATAAACATCTTGTGTTATATCTTTCTTATCTTAAATGTCCGATTTAATATTGAGTTTACCACACTATCATAGACATTATAGCGATTTACGTAGTGCATATCATAAACACGATTTTAGGCCGTATATGTTTGTTACCGGATTTTACATTGCTGTACGTTGTGGTTTCGATAAGCACCTATATCTGATAAGTTGTCTAAATGCACATAATCAGAACATACGTTTGCCCCAAACAGGTTGTACTGCGCGATAAATGGAACTCTTCGTTATTAGTCAAGATCGCCAAACACAAGTACGTGCCGCTAATGCCACGACAACCACCATAATAAGAGATTAAAATTCATGATTTCCGTGATCATTGTCACCGGCAGTGTTCCATTGCTTCTGCTTGTAATAATCCTTCGGACAATACAACTGAAATACGCTATTTAGGAACAGTTCGATTGTTTCGGACAATATAACTGAAATACGCTATTTAGGAACAGTTCGATTATTACAAGCAAAAACAAAACAAAGTCCTATATGTTAACATGGAGAATATGGACTTCCTGCCCCCAGCCTCGTTTTCGCGCGCGAAACTTACCGCCCTTTTGTGATACAGCGGCCTGTGCGACGTACACATTTTGGAACCGTTTCATATACGAGACATGCCATTGTGAGTCATGATTAGCATTGCCTACTAGCCTACATTTTATTCATCATTCGAACCGTTGCGGAGTGCCGAATTCTTGTGCAGAATCTGGACCTACTTCGATTCTGTCCTTATAACTATATCTTTGCCCATATCTTACCAGTGATTAAATCCCAGTCCCGACGCAATCCCAGAAAATTAGGAGGATGGGGAAAGGACTATTAACTGACTGCCTTATTCATTGAGTGACAAAGTGCAGATGGAATGGGATGCCTGTGTAAGTCCTACCCTTTGGCAAAGAAATTTATCACCATTCAAATAGGATTACGTTCCCTTAAGTGGAGGAATCATCCACTTCTTTCGTAGGCGATAAGCATCCAGCTGGCTGTAGCCCAAGTGACAAGGCAACACAAATGTCATTCTCTATGTGCGTGATTACTACCTCTAGTAATGACATATTACATGTGCATCTTCCATTGTTTCCACATGACATGACCTGCACATGTCAACCTACTCCTCGACAATTACTTCTTAAAGCTTCTCTTATCAGCTCTTTTAACTCCAACGATTCGTTTTACCCACTTGTTTTCGCCGCTCCTTTTCTTTAAGTTTTAACGTAACATGCGTTTATCTCCCACCACCCCTTCGAGTTCTCTCCAAACGTTTGCACCGGCTGTAATCCTCATTGTAACCAAAGCCATGCATCTAGTCGAACTTGCACTGGGTAACTGGAACTTACTATCGTGATTTAAAAAATTCAATAAACAGCAACTTTAGATATTATATTGTGAAGTTACTTGTTGAACGCCGATGCCCCATTATTCATGTTAAGGTGTGAATGTTTGGTTATTGTTTTATCAAAGTAATTGACTACATGTTGGTATTTGTCATGATTCGTGTCTGTATGTTTGGGAAATATAGCATGAAGAATATGGTGGGTGGCCTTAGATGGATATTAATATATACTGTCTATTTAGTAATGTGTCGTTTTCCTCTTGGTTTCTTAATTTGACGCCTTCTGTGAATGTTTATGCTGAAGTGGCAGCTACAATACATTGCCACTGGTCAGTAAAATGTGTTGTCTTTTCGATAATATATACTTTATTATACACATACAGAGTTTGCTTGGAATTGGATGTCGGATGGCTCCCTACGATGGAAAATCCTGGCTACGCCACTGTATCTTAACTGCGTTGCTTTACGTCAATCATTCAAAATCAATCCAAGTATATTTATGCTATACACATGAAATATTGCATCTTAATTTTGAGACGCCTCAACACAATCCCATATGACTGCCTCCCGCGGCGTCTTACTGCGTCTACCACTATTACTGCTGTAGTGCACTAAATCTAAGACTAAGACGCAAAAAATGTTAAACGTAAATATACCTGGGATTATGTTGAATCATTGAAAGAACGCAGTGAAGTATGAAATGTAGCAAAAATTATGGTGGTTCAGGATTCTACACAAGTGCCAAATTCTTGCCAGAAATGGCACACAATTCAATTTGTTTGTTCTCATTCACAGTCCACTATAGTACATTTTTTACATGGCGCACAGCACACTGACACTGTTTGATCAGTCGTATTTTTCTAAAACGTTCCGCATATTGAAAACAGAAGTGTTGGCTGTAGATCTATTTAACATAAAATACGTACTTCTGACCTTCATATACTATATTCGACGATAGAATTTCGGATAAGGTGTTGCTATTCTGCGCGATCTTGTAAACTGAAATCGGTCAACCAAGACGCTCCCGCTGAAAGTTTATACCGTGTGTGACACGGAAATAGTTTCCTCGATAATACGCGGCGTCTTGTATAACATTGCATTTTAATTTGTCAACGCATGCTGCTGACAAATGGCCGGTGGGGCGTAATTTTAGACACTTTTCGACAAGTAATAAAAATATTTTTGTCGAAATGTACCAACTGTTTACATTATCGATTGGCATAATGGAAGGATAATTACAAGCAGAAGCAGTGTGACACTGCGGATAAAAATGATCACGGAAACCATTTATTTTTAATTGGTTATTATGTTGGTTGTATAAATGTGTACGTAAATGCATACGGCCTAAAATCGTTAATAATATTTGCACTACGTAAATCGCTATATGTCTATGACAGTGTGGTAAACTCAATATTAAATTGGACATTTAAGATAAGACAGTTGTAGTACTGACTTTCCAAGCATGATGCAATAGAAGCCGACCTGATGAAGTCCTATAGTCTATAATCCATATTTTATCAGCCGTTGTCGCGCTTACGTTTTTCCGGTCGTTATAAACTTTCCGATTGCCCTTTTTGTGCGCATGCATGTGCAGCGAAACAACAAAGCATCTTTTGTATAAATGCAACGGGCTGTTCGTTAACTCTCCTGTGATGACTTATATGAAGAGTTGCCTAAAATTGTGTTCAATACATAAAAATATTATGTTTGTTTAAATCACTATCACGGATTATGGCGCACTACGATCACGTGATTTGCGCTTGCTATCAAAACATGCCTCGTGTTAATTTGCGACAAATAACTTTGCTGAGAGGTTATATACATTCTAACGAGCAGCCCGTAGTAATTATACCATAAATGCTTTGTCGTTTCGCTGCAC
>JAODUO010000918.1:67500-170000 GCA_025642075.2 Ridgeia piscesae | reverse complement strand
CAGCACATTTTAGACAAATAACAACACACCGATAAAGTTGTAGCTCAATTTAAGTGTTATATCCATATTATTGTAAATAACTAGCTGGGATCGCAATGCAATGGCCCGTAGTTCAACCGTGGCCGGTGGACAGACAGTAACTAACTTTATGAAACATGCGGGATCAAGAAGACAATTAACACGTTAAGTTTAAAAGACACATCTCATCTACTGCAGGATTGTTATTCTGTTGCTAAATATGGCTGTAAGTTCTAGGTACCTTTCTGAAAAAGAACGAACTGATATTGTAATATTTTTCTGCCTATTTCGATCAGGCTCTCAACGGAGGATGGGGGGAGTACGACGGGGAAACGGGTATGAACTGTGCTAACTAACCCTAACCCTACCACTACTATTAACATTGCTATATAAAGACACTAATATCGCTATGTTACGTTAATGTGAATTTCTCATTTGGGACCATCATTTGGTTATTGTATTGTACATTGTCACTGCAGCCAGCGGTCCAACAGTGGCCGGTAGACAGCCAGCCAGCTACGTTGTGACTGCAGCCAGCGGTCCAACAGTGGCCGGTAGACAGGCAGCCAGCTACGTTGTGACTGCAGCCAGCGGTCCAACAGTGGCCGGTAGACAGGTAGCCAGCGACGTTGTGACTGCAGCCAGCGGTCCAACAGTGACCGGTAGACAGCCAGCCAGCTACGTTGTCACTGCAGCCAGCGGTCCAACAGTGGCCGGTAGACAGGTAGCCAGCTACGTTGTCACTGCAGCCAGCGGTCCAACAGTGGCCGGTAGACAGGCAGCCAGCTACGTTGTCACTGCAGCCCGCGGTCCAACAGTGGCCGGTAGACAGGCAGCCAGCTACGTTGTCACTGCAGCCAGCGGTCCAACAGTGGCCGGTAGACAGGCAGCCAGCTACGTTGTCACTGCAGCCAGCGGTCCAACAGTGGCCGGTAGACAGGCAGCCAGCTACGTTGTGACTGCAGCCAGCGGCCCAACAGTGGCCGGTAGACAGGCAGCCAGCTACGTTGTCACTGCAGCCAGCGGTCCAACAGTGGCCGGTAGACAGGCAGCCAGCTACGTTGTCACTGCAGCCAGCGGTCCAACAGTGGCCGGTAGACAGGCAGCCAGCTACGTTGTCACTGCAGCCAGCGGTCCAACAGTGGCCGGTAGACAGGTAGCCAGCTACGTTGTGACTGCAGCCAGCGGTCCAACAGTGGCCGGTAGACAGGCAGCCAGCTACGTTGTGACTGCAGCCAGCGGTCCAACAGTGGCCGGTAGACAGGCAGCCAGCTACGTTGTGACTGCAGCCAGCGGTCCAACAGTGGCCGGTAGACAGCCAGCTACGTTGTGACTGCAGCCAGCGGTCCAACAGTGGCCGGTAGACAGGCAGCCAGCTACGTTGTGACTGCAGCCAGCGGTCCAACAGTGGCCGGTAGACAGCCAGCCAGCTACGTTGTCACTGCAGCCAGCGGTCCAACAGTGGTGGGTGGACAGGCAGCCAGCTACGTTGTGACTGCAGCCAGCGGTCCAACAGTGGCCGGTAGACAGGCAGCCAGCTACGTTGTGACTGCAGCCAGCGGTCCAACAGTGGCCGGTAGACAGGCAGCCAGCTACGTTGTCACTGCAGCCAGCGGTCCAACAGTGGCCGGTAGACAGGCAGCCAGCTACGTTGTCACTGCAGCCAGCGGTCCAACAGTGGCCGGTAGACAGCCAGCCAGCTACGTTGTCACTGCAGCCAGCGGTCCAACAGTGGCCGGTAGACAGCCAGCCAGCTACGTTGTCACTGCAGCCAGCGGTCCAACAGTGGTGGGTGGACAGGCAGCCAGCTACGTTGTGACTGCAGCCAGCGGTCCAACAGTGGCCGGTAGACAGGCAGCCAGCTACGTTGTGACTGCAGCCAGCGGTCCAACAGTGGCCGGTAGACAGGCAGCCAGCTACGTTGTGACTGCAGCCAGCGGTCCAACAGTGGCCGGTAGACAGGCAGCCAGCTACGTTGTCACTGCAGCCAGCGGTCCAACAGTGGTGGGTAGACAGGCAGCCAGCTACGTTGTGACTGCAGCCAGCGGTCCAACAGTGGCCGGTAGACAGGCAGCCAGCTACGTTGTGACTGCAGCCAGCGGTCACACTGTGAGCTACATTGTCACTGCGTACCACATTAAAACAGATGGTGCACTTTAGGGATCACTGGTGGAAAATGTTCCACACAACGCTGTTGCAACTGCGAAGCCGTTCGGGGTCAACTGCACCGTGGCTTATAAACCAATTTAGCCGAAACTATGTGACATATTCAGCTGTCCACGTTAATTATATTCCATGATTACTCCGCGATCCTGAAATGTGTCCGGGGTTTTGTTCAAGCAGACATTTAATCTGTGAGTTGGACCATGGTACAGAAACATTTCCGGTGGAACAGTAGTACAGGGTATCACTTAAAATTGCATTTTGCAAACACTGGCATATAAACTATTTAGATTACGCTGAAACGTGAACGTTGTAGGTTAATCCTCCCATGTCTCGTTAAAACCTCGTGTTATATGAAGCCCCTCATATGTATTTGTTCGAAACAAAGAGAAGACAACTGCGCTACAATTTTGACGTTTTGACTAACTACGACACATTTGAAACCACACTCTGTGAAAAGAAAGAGAAACATATCCGAAGTGGATACTTTCATATTTTATTGACAAACAGTATTGGTAGAGATGAATAAATACATTAAGGTTATGTACTATGTACACAGACCTCTTATCGTCGACAGACGCATCACTGGCAGTTGGCACATAGAACCTGCATTGTGGTCGTTTGTAAGTCTTAAAATATCGTGCTTCTATACACCTGCATGGAAGCACCGGGAACCGTCGGTCGCTCAGCTGGAAACTTAGTTGCACGAATGGCGACGGCCGACCAACCGCGTGCTTGTCTTCAACGCGGCGACACCGTGGCAGTTGATATAGCACAGGGAAGCTCTGGACAGGCGTCACATGATGTCGACTAGTCTTTTGTGCAATATGTACGGGTGCATTGTCAGTTCCCTTTGCACCAAGTAGACTGTAAATGGTCACCTATTGTTCTTAATATATAATGTCTGTCTGTCTGTCTGTCTGTCTGTCTGTCTGTCTGTGTCTGTCTGTCTGTCTGTCTGTCTGTCTGTCTGTCTGTCTGTCTGTCTGTCTGTCTGTCTGTCTGTCTGTCTGTCTGTCTGTCTGTCTGTCTGTGTCTGTGTCTGTCTGTGTCTGTGTGTCTGTCTGTGTCTGTCTGTCCTATGTCTGCTAGATAACAAAACATGGCACAGGAGAACTACTTCTAAAGAACTTCCATTTAACACACTCTTTCCCCTCGCACTGTTACCTGACTGCAAACGATGTGCAGATCAACAGAGTCTTTTATATCTACAAGGCAGTGCAGAATACACTTACTTAATGCTACTTTATGATAAGGATGCGGTCAATTACAGGCCACATTTCCAGTATATAGTTTACAAGAGTATTTTGGGCTGTTCTGATATGACAGATTTTGCATACTTTCAAAATATATTTTGTTGAAGCAATATTTTGTACACATAGATTCACAGTAACAGTGCACATTCTATCTCTTTTGCTACTGGACATGTGAAAGCTATAGATAATGTCCACGCTCATGCATAACGGCACCATACATCAAATACAAATACATACGTTTTATAAATACAAGACCAGATATATTTTGTTTTTGTAATTAACAGTTGGTTTGTAGCATTATATTTCGATGATTAATAACGATTACTTATTTAGCAGGTACAGTTGGCAAAAGAACAATGTCCATTAAAGATGCAGTTTGGTCAGCCGTTATAGATGTGTACAACATCATCTGCTGATATACAGTACCATTGGCTGACAGCTGTGTTACACATGTAACACATATGTTGCCAATCGTACCATTTATTGTGGCTACACAAGAGAAAGTGTGCAATTAAGCCAGAAATTTCAATCAGTAATAGGTACATTGAATATTAGTAGCACAACCACCTGAGATCAACTTCATGTGCTGTTTTGTATATCTTTTTAGTTCATATAACATCATGACACTTATCCCACTAAATGTGCACATCAGTGTTATCATAAGATGAATTTTTATTTTGCGATCAACCATTAAATGGTTTGGTATTGACAGTTATAAATGCATACGCTGTTTGGGATACACATATTTGTTTTATGGCTGACATATGGACATTCTGGAATCATACATATTCATCAGAATACAAATATGTAGTTTATCTTTTTTCCTGTTTTATACAAACTCTAAATTACATAGAAAAGTCAACATACACTTGACATAAGGAAAGACAGGAATACAAAGCCTATGTGACACGTTAAAGCACTGCAAGCCCTTTGACATGTGGTACTAGTAATGACACTGACAGGTCAGTCAACTGAACTGCTTACATGTTCTCACAAGCAATCGCCTAATGCGAGTGATGTGACACACACACACTTGGCATTGTCACACTCTCCAAGCAGTGTATGAAGTTCTGTCTCCAAATTAAATCATCAAGTGAGTGTCCGGGAGAGTGTCTGTGACACATGTAGGACACTTCAAGGTAGCCAGTGGCTGCTGATTGTAACAAACTCAGACCAGTGGCCCTGGTACGGTGACAGTCAGGACAGGGTCAGATGTCGATCCTCTCCTGGGCTGTAGATGTCACCCACGGACTCTGGCGGTGTTTGTCACCTCCTAGCTGTTCACGGGGATGTCTCCTCTGTTTGCTCTGTCTGTGCGGACTCGGAGTTTTGGGGGAGCGTCGAGTCCTGCAACACATACAGCACATGAGAGGGAGAAGTCATTACTCAACATACACAGGCAATATCACACATACGTCTGTACCTGTTGCCATGTACTAAACATATCCATCAAAGGTTTCTAATATATATTGCGTTTTGCAATGAATTAATTATTCTCAATGTAATTATGCCATGTCCCATTATCATGATAAATGTTATTGTTTTTAATTTACAACTAATAATTTATTATTCTAGTTATCAAGTTTTATTAACTTTTAAGTAGTTTACTTCTTATTTACTTTTTATCTGAGTGTAACTTCTTTGCTGTTGTAAGCTACAATTTTTTTAAATCATATATCTATATATACAATTGCATAAAATATGAAATGCCACTTATTTTGTTTAAATAAGTGACAATTAATTAATACATGTGGGGCCATTTAAGTTGTCATTGATCTTATACATTCATAAGCATACAAGCATAATTATAACATGTTGGTTAATAATGATTGTTCTTACATTATTATGACACTATAAATAAAACTATAAAGCTTACTGAATTTACATGAGTATGCATAAACATGTGATGGAATATCACATATTATACTTATTTAGAAATGGCTTAAATGAATGAAAGTGAATGAAAGTTTATTCTAACTTTGTCTATGTTTAAAATGTTTTAATACAAATGTTTTAGGTAATCTAGCAGGAAAATACATCATTGTTGATTTATATAACAGCTTTACAATATAAGGACAAACATCCAGACATTTGGACAATTAGTACTTTTATCACATTGTTTTGAAAAATAGAAGCCATTTTATAAATGTACAAGGGTTGCATGTGGAGCTGTATTAAACTATCCAATACATTGAAGTGTTTATATACCTTGTACCCTGTAATAAGCACACAAATGTGATAACAAATTAGGTTTGTAACTTGATTTCTTGAAATGTTTTGCCTAACCTTGGGCTATGTGAAATGTCATGCCCAACTGTCATAGGTAATAACTATAATTCTATAATACTACACACTGATGTTATGACACTTAAAATATTACGACAGAAACTTTGAACACAAGTATTAGTTTTGACTTATAAACATAACATGTACTACATGGTACAACACAAATGAATGCTAAATGTACGAAGCAGGCCTTTGGTATGCATTGTTCACACCTACCTTGTAGTTTGCGTTTTGCTACAAAATATATGAATATAAAAACCATTAATATCCTCCATTTTGGATGTAACTGTTGGAAATTAACTGCTTTAAGGTGGAAATGTAACTGGCTCTACGTGATCAGGATGCATAGAATGACAGAGGTATGACAAGCAAGAGTTTATTAATAAGTGTCCAGAGTAACGATGGTTGTTAATACTTACAAGACTGTCTATTTCTTTAGTGACGGCGAACACTTCTAAAAGAAAATTAACCATAAAGGTACATTTTAAAAGAACACTGCTTGGCTAGTGTTAACACTACATCGATGCCTTGTTGGGTGGGTCATGCGTATTTCATGAGGAAATTACATGCGTCTTTGTTAACAGGATAAAACGGAAAAGCGCATGGGCCAGGTACATGCTCACCTGTCTTGAGGTATTCAAAAGCATTTTTACTAGAGATTATAGAACACTGAAGCCTTAGCTTAACTTAAGTAACATCCACATTTTTCAATCTTGTTAAAATGGAACATTTCTGCAAAGAAAGGGATAAATTACGTTGTCATTAAAATAAAATTTCTGCCATAATGTCAAAATAAATCCTGCATATGTATCTACAATAAGATGTTTTTGTTTTCAGCTTAGCTTAAGTTAACATCAAACGGTGCATCACTTAGATTGTTTCTTTGTTGTAAGTTACAAACATTATATTCTGGGATAAACTAACAGCAGTGATGCAATGTATTGTTGACCTAAGTGAATGGAAGAGAGAGGGTAGAAGAGGGCGAGATGATGTAGAGTGGGGTAAAGGGAGGTAGAGAGGGAGAATGACACGGAGTTTAGGCAACTGCATAATCAATTTAGAGAAGATATTGTTTAGATATAATCTAGATTTTTTTTATTAATTTCCCCTTTATATAAACCAACCCATTTCATTCATAGGGTTTGTAATGAAATATAGCAATGATAAATCATACATAAAACAAAACAAACCACAGCATTTTGCAAAGTTATTTAAAATATGTCTGTTAGATAATATCCTCCGTTTGGTATATAATGATGTATTCATGCTCGTTGCTGCTACAAATGCAGGTTTCTGTTAGTGTTTGAGGTTGAACAATATAATAATATTGTTAAAGCAGATATTGATGGGGTTTAGTACATGGCAAAAACAGACACTCACATTCCCTGAAAGGTAAACTCATTAAGCAGGTAAACAGTACAGCTAAACAGGTACACAACCAAGTGACACAGGTAAACAACCAAGTGACACAGGTACACAAGCAGGTGACACAGGTACGAAATGAAGTGACACAAGTACACAACAAAGTGACACAGGTACACAACCAAGTGACACAGGTACACAATCAAGTGACACAGGTACACAATGAAGTGACACAGATACACAACAAAGTGACACAGGTACACAACAAAGTGACACAGGCACACAACAAAGTGACACAGGCACACAACAAAGTGACACAGGTACACAACAAAGTGACACAGACACACAACCAAGTGACACAGGCACACAACAAAGTGACTCAGGTACACAATGAAGTGACACAGGTACACAACAAAGTGCACAGGTACACAATGAAGTGACACAGGTACACAAACAAGTGAAACTGGTACACAACCAACTGACACAGGTACACAATGAAGTGACACAGGTACACAACAAAGTGCACAGGTACACAATGAAGTGACACAGGTACACAAACAAGTGAAACTGGTACACAACCAACTGACACAGGTACACAACTCATACACAAACACGTGCATACAGAATAATGTTATTGTATTGTTACATCACATGGTTTCTTAGGGAAAATCCACACAATGAACAATCAGGCTTCTGGATGCAAACTACAGGCAACAACAGGATTAATGAACACGCTACACCTAGGACACACATTCACATGACAGATAATACACTAAGTTTATGAAATCAACATAAACTACAGATAAACCATTTTCATGATGATATTGTGACTGAATAATTCATATATTGCATACAAGTTCTACATGTGTACATTTCTCACATATATTATAATAAAAAATAAATAATATATATATATATATATATATATATATATATATATATATATATATATATATATATACATACATACATATATACACCAGGCATCATTTCTGACTAAATAAGTTAGTAATGATCTCAAACTGAATATTCCATTGGTGCTATTAATTTAATACCACATGCATGTCTTGCATTATCAAAACATTATTAAAGTAAATACAGTATACATCAAATGTACATCAGCTAAATGAAATAAAACATGTCAAACTACAGTACACATGACTAACAATTTATAGGTATATTTTAAAACAGCAGAAAAATATAATATGTTAAGAAATATACTCAGTTTGTGATGTTGGCTCTCTTCAACTAACATATTGTGACAGTCAGGGGAATGTTTCACCAACATTCTCATGAGCCCATAATACTGATTTTACTTTTGAAATACATATGTTGCTCCTTAACAGTGATCTTAAATACCGTAAATTGTCAATGCTAGAATGCACCACTGAGAAATTTTTTGCTGGTATATCATGGAAATAGTGTCCTCAGTGACATGGTGACTTTTTTGTATGCTACTTAAATGTAGTAAAAGACTGTTTACTGGTATTTTTCTGATGAGCTCACTACCTAAGTGACACAACCATTGGAGAGCAGGTGTTACCTGTATGTGTGCCACACTCTTGACATACCTTTGTTCTGAGAGCAGCGAGGGCCAAGCCAGCCCTCCTGGCACACGCAGGTGCCAGTGACAGCATCACACGAGGCACTGTTCTCACAGTTACAGCGGAACTCACAGTTAGGACCATAGCGTCCTCGGCGACAGGCTGAAACACAAACATTGTCCTCAGTTAACGTAACACAAACAGTGTTCTCAGTCGACACAACACAAACACTGTCTTTAGTCGATATAACACAAAATGAAACACTGTCTTTAGTCGACACAACACAAACATTGTCTTCAGTCAACACAACACAAACACCGTCCTCAGTTGACACAACTCAAACACTGTCCTCAGTTGACATAACACAAACACTGTCCTCAGTTGACACAACACAAACACTGTCTTTAGTCGACACAACACAAACACTGTCTTCAATCGACACAACACAAACATTGTCCTCAGTTGAAACAACACAAACACTGTCTTTCGTCAACACAACACAAACTCTGTCTTCAGTCGACACAACACAAAGTGTTCTCAATTGACACAACACAAACACTGTCTTTAGTTGACACAACACAAACACTGTCTTCAGTAGACACAACTCAAACATTGTTTTCAGTCGATACAACACAAACACTATCTTCAGTTGACATAACATAAACATTGTCTTCAGTCAACTCAACACAAACACTGTCTTCAGTTGACATAACATAAACATTGTCTTCAGTTGACATAACATAAACATTGTCTTCAGTCGATACAACACAAACACTATCTTCAGTTGACATAACACAAACATTGTCTTCAGTCGATACAACTCAAACACGCTCCTCAGTCAACACAACACTGTCTTCAGCTGACACGACACAATCACTACGTTACTTCTGTATTCCAGCAGCTTTGTATGTTTACTATCAATAAGGGTACCGTTAATAACAATGGCTTATTGCTAAATAACTTTTATTGATGGTAAAGATTTGACTCTTACAAGTAATCAATGTCATTATTCAATCTTTGATGGACATTTACAGAAAACACCATGTTTTAGGCAATATAAACCTACAATATTACAAAATTAAAATGTTATGGTCCTCTGTTTGTTTTGCACTGTTGTGTTCTCAGGATATGCTCCACAAAACATTGTCATATTAACCTCAGGTGTACTGAGAACCTTGGGCTTACTCACCCTCAGTGCAGTTGTTCCCGCGGTAGCCAGGTGGACATTGACAGGTGCCTGTCACCACGTCACATGTGACACCAGGTCCACACTCACACTTCTTGAGGCAGTTGACACCATAGGTGCCTCGCTGACAAACTGCAAAACAAGCAGATGGGTAATATCAGATTTCTGTGTGGGACAGATGGGGTTAACATTGCTTATGCAGCCATGAGTGTCAAGCGTTAATGTTGACATACATTACCTTTGTTCATTTTGATACCTTTCTATGGCTACATCTGGATCTGGACATACTTAACTTTGAACCCGTTATATGTTCATCTGCAATATTTATCCATCCATGTCTCATATGTCTGTTCTTCAATAATCCAGTTGGGAACCATTTTAATACCATGTATAATATGGTGTCTCGCTAATCCACACGTTTTGTTTTTTCGACCAAATAACTTGGGGACTAGTGTGAGGATTAACAAAACATAACGGTATATATATATATATATATATATATATATATATATATATATATATATATATATATATATATATATAATAAATAAACTATCATACATGTTAATGTAAAGGACTTTGGAAAGCAAGCTGCCATTCAGTTATATTGATAAAACATTATATTTAAGTTGTACTTTCAGAAAATACAATTTGACATTTAAAACCATTGACATCTCATGTGCATGCATGCATATGTGTGTGAGTATGGTGTGTGTAGATGCAGTGCGTACCTTTCTGGCAGTTTTCGCCCGTGTATCCAGCAGGACAGATGCACTGGCCAGTGGTGGGCTCACACTTGGCGCCATTGACGCAGTCACACCGCTCCTTGCAGTACTTGCCACTGTAGCCCTGGGAACACGCTGCAACAGGACAGGCCCTGGTCAGCCACGCACCCTCACACGTGTCCCTCTCACACGTCTCACACGTGTCCCTCTTGCACGTCTCAAAACATCACCCAACTGGACAGTTTATCTTTCTAGCTCTTACACTTTTGTATTTATTGTGTATCACAGCGAGAACATAATGCAATTTTCACACAAATTAAAAATATTTTCATTTATTGCAGAAAGCAACTTTAAAACACAAATAATGTAATTGTAAGGGAGAGCCATGTCAGACAAATTATTTTAAGGAGAAAGCATCTTTAAAACACATACTATTAACTTCGTTTAAAAAAACATCAGTGTTAGACTGCAAATAGTTCCTAACATTTTAAGGAGAAGACTTACGTAAGTCACACTGCTGTCCGAACCACCCCTTTTGGCACTCACAGCACCCTGTCACATGATCACAGGTGGCATCGTTCTGGCAGTCACAGATATGGACGCAGTTGGGGCCATACTTGCCCTCGGGGCATTTCTGGTCACAGTGCTCCCCCATCCACCCCATGCCACATTGACACTCCCCGGTGACAGCGTCACACATTGCGTTGTTCTCACACGCACACTTCACCAGGCAGTTCACCCCAAAGAAACCCTCAGGGCATGCTGAAAAAACACAAACAATATCTATACAGCTCTGTTATGTTTATTTATTCCTATTTTTAAATATGTCATTTTATGGATGTGTTAGTCCTGTATTGCGGATTTTGGGTGACAAGAGCTGGGCTGGGCTGGGCTGGTCTGGGCTGGGCTGGGCTGGGCTGGGCTGGGCTGGGCTGGGCTGGTCTGGGCTGGGCTGGTGCTGGGCTGGGCTGGGCTGGGCTGGGCTGGGCTGGGCTGGGCTGGGCTGGGCTGGGCTGGGCTGGGCTGGGCTGGGCTGGGCTGGGCTGAGATGAGCTGAGCTGAGATGAGTGAGCTGCTGTTAGGATGTTATGGAGAATCAGAAGACGGCATAATATGGTTCAACAGTTCAATACCTCGCCCTCACCCCTGGTCTAGGAATAAGGAGAAAGACAGTCTTATTTACATTGATGTGACCATTAATGGATACGTGTCACTCTATGAAATATATGTTATTTATATGTTATAAGCCACCTTTCTTGTATTTAATCAGTATTCCAATGTTGTACTATTCTGTTGTAAATATTACATTAGAGTGTTTTATAAATGATACAGCTGCATACTCCTTTATCAAACAATTTAAGTGTTGATTCTTTGACATCTTGATTCACTTCTGGATGACTACAGCAGTCCAATCAAAGGTGCTGATAAATGCCATAATTATTATTGATAAGCTGTTCATCAATTAATAACATGCAAAAACATTGTGCTGATGTAGATGACATCTTTTGCATATTTGTATTTAGCAAAAAACCTGCTGGGTTTTACATATAAATTCTGTGAAAATAATGTATTTATGACTGTTATTAACCAATGGCCATGGGGAGGGATAAAAAACATTAACAACCCAGGCCCTTTGACTGCTGCACACAAACACTCACCCTCCTTGCACTGGTCTCCCATGTAGCCAGGGGTGCACTCACACACCCCTGTCACATGATCACAGGGTGAATTGTTCTGACAGTCGCAGGTGTCCATACAGTTGAGACCGTAGCGTCCAGCGGAACACCTCTGTTCACACACTGGTCCGACCCAGCCCGCTGGACATGAGCACTGACCAGTGGAGATGTCACACTGACCACCATTCTCACACTGACATGTGTCACGACAGTCCGTGCCAAACTTGCCGTTATTACACACTACAAGAGACAACAACAGCCATTAAAGCTTTGATATGCATTCCTCGGATGTTTTACATCTTGTCCTTAAGATTAAATATGTCTAATGCCTAATATCCACAAATCTGCAATTAAAAAGCCAGAAACTGTATTCACCATTAGAATACTGCATTTATAAAAAATTTTAAATTGTAAGTAAACAATCAATTTGTAAATAATTTTGTAAGCATGTGGACATAACCAGCAACAGATAAGATGGATTAAGTGGTGAGGATTTTCAAATATGAATAACTGAAACTTTGCAAAATGTCTGCTTGCATCATGACATTTACAGGTGGCGTAATTATCTTTATGATGATACAGCCAAACATGAAATTCCAAAGCTGGAACTCCACATACAGCCTTTTGAAATATTGAGCCCCAAGTTCTCTGACCCCTGGATTAATTTAGAAAGTCTAAATTTATGAACCATTGCAATGCATGCAACATTTCAACCCTATAGATGCAAAACTGATGGAGATGTACGTCTATAAACAAACAAACATCCAATGTACACACGCACGCAGGCACGCAGGCACACACGCACACACGCACGCATGCACACACACAAATATACATTCAGAGAAAAACTATTATATAGCATAGAAATGCTTCCATTGTATTAACATAACGAATGATGCCACCAACCTCGATTACAGTGGCGCCCCTTGTGGCCAGGCTTGCACATACACTCGCCAGTGACGTGGTCACATGTGCTGTTCTTGCTGCATCGACACAAACCCTCACAGTTGGGGCCAAACGTACCCTCCTCACACCCTGGGGGGCAATGGAAAACTAGGGTTAAAGGTGATTGATGAAACTAATATATCCACGCATTATTTCATAAATATCAGACTTTAATATAATACTTTACAAAACAAATTGAATAAATAAACCAATAAAATGTTCACTTTCATGAATTGACATCTTGGAATTCCTTCACACTGTAACAGTTTTGGAATTTTTTGTTATCAAATGACACATCACAAATCCAGGACAAGCCTGCCAGATATATATTTTAATGGTACTCTATTTCTATTGAACAGAAACGCTAAATATTTACAACTAATTATATTTTCTGTAGAAAACTGATAAAATTATTCATGCTATAACACATTTGCTTATACCAAAACTACACATTAGCAAATTTTCTTAACTGGTTCCAGAACAGTTGGTCAAATGGTACTTATTTGTGGAATAATTAAAAACCATTTATTTAGTTTGAGACCATGCAGGTAATATTGTAAATTATATAAAACATTGACGACAATTGAGGCTGACTGTGGAGTAACTCACGTTTCTCGCAGGCCAGGCCCTTGTAGCCAGGTGGACAGATACACTCTCCAGTGACGTGGTAGCATGGATCACCTGCTGCACAGGTGCACTTCTGGGCACAGCCAATACCATAGGTACCAGGGACACAGGCTGCAGTCAAAACAGTCATTTACACTTCTGTGCATAATCACTAGTGAGCACACCGAAACCTCATTTAGTCACTCTGTTATAGTTATTGTGACATATTGCACAGAGATGTTAAAATAAGGTATCAGTACATCACACCACAAACGCTGAAGCAGCTTTTAAGAAATATATTTGAAACAGCCTAAATCTAGAAGTAACATAGTGTGCTGATTTCAATGTGTGACCATGTAGACGTTGAATCAAGGAATAGTGATAATGCAAGCCATGGAATTGAACAGAGCAAGAACGACTCGTGCACTCGGGCAATGTTTACAGAACAGACAACTGAAAGGTGATAGCTGTGAAATAATATTGAAAGAGATTCTACTGGAAAGACCCGCCCTTGATGTGTACAAAAACGGTTGCCATAGTCCCACTATGTGACCAGTGACTAAGTGTCTGTGTATGCGAGTGCATGTCCTACCTTTCTCACACATGCGTCCGTGCCAGCCAGCCTGACACTCACAGGTGCCTGTCTCGTGGTTGCAGTGACCGCCATTGCGACACTCGCACTGCTCCAGACAGTCCTCACCATAGAAACCATCAGGACAAACTGAAACACACACGGTCAAGTAACATACATGGTCATACATCATCCACAGGTAAGAAACGCTTTAGTGTCAACCTTTCAAAGACTTGTGACTGTACACTCTGAATAGCATTTGGAATGTCAGAGTTGACTGTACAATCTGAATAGCATTTGGTATGTCAGAGTTAACAGTTCCAAGTTGCCAACATTTCTCCTGAACAGTGGGAATAGTAACTAAGGAAATGGAGGGAGCAATAACACAAAGCTGAAAACTGTGAACATCAAATGTGAAGTCCTTCAGCAGTCAATCACATGTATTAATAATGATAATTTGTACCTAAATCCTTGGAAACCAGGTTCAGAGGCACATCAATACAAAACAGTTCATCAATCTCAAAGTCACTAACAGTCTGGTTGTCAACAATGGATTGATATGCCAGGGAGCTATGGTGGACAGGCAAGTTTATAAAGGTGTTTTTAAATGATGGTAGAATTTGGGAATATTTTCAACTACCTAACACTAGAAAGAAGCATATTACAAACAGTAGGTGCAACTACAAAAACCCTAGTTCCAATATTAGTATGCAATAAGCGACATAAAAGTGAATCATCTAGATCTTCACACCTGGATATGTTTTCTTTGAGGAGTAAGCAACGACTGTGAATACTTACTGTTTGTGCACTTGTTCCCGGAGTAGCCAACCTTGCACTGACACTTGCCGCTGAAGCGGTCACATGACACGCTGTGTTCACAGTCGCATGCTCGGCCGCAGTTGAGGCCAAACATGCCAGCCGGGCATTCTGGGAACACACGCACAACTTGTACACAACAATCTTGTGTATTATGAAACATCCATCTTCAAACTGTTCTAGTATTATAACAATGTAGTAAGACAATAATGGGAGAAAACCGTGTCACAGCGATATATGTCACATAGAGATATATTCATGCTAAACATTGTAAATAGCCCTCTTTTAGCCAGTTTGTACAGCTAAAATACAGCATGGAAATTACCAGGTGGCCTGCATAGTCACCTAGTAAATAACACGCAAACTTGACTTTACAAACATTAAATAGTGATTCACAGGATAGTTGGATTCAGAAACTGTATACTATTTTATAATATATTTTGCAATTGGAACAGGGCATAAAGATTTCATCAATATTGCCCAAATTTACGACAAAGCTGTCAATTTGGAAGCACTGTAACTATGGCAATTTAGTGGACAAACTGACCTTGTTCGCAGTAAAGCCCAGTCCAGCCAGATGTGCAGTTGCAGTCACCTGTCACATGGTCACACTGACCACCGTTGACACACCGACATCGCTGGGTGCAGCCGACACCGTAGAAACCCTCCGAACACTCTGGAGTATACCATGTGACATTATGTAAACATGACATAATGTAAACACTGTCATTAACAGGGATAGTTTTTAAAACTGCAAAAACACACATTACAATATCATATGAATACTTCCTATCATATGGTTGAAGTATTGAAATTGATGGTTAGTATGCTGCTAAATGTCACAAAATAAATTTATACTAGACAACTATATAAAGGCAGGTAAGTAATTATATTATTTGTGATGAGACTGAAATCACAAGTTTCCATTTCTATTTGTGCATGCTGGTGTACGTACTCTCTTCACAGTGTGGTCCAAACCAGCCCTGGCGGCACAGACAGCGACCTGTGATTGTGTCACAGCTGCCTCCGTTCCCACACCGACACTCCTGACAGACAAAGACAATTGATATCATTGACACATGGACGGACGGACGGACGGACGGACGGACGGACGGACGGACGGACGGACGGACGGACGGACGGACGGACGGACGGACGGACGGACGGACGGACGGACGGACGGACGGACGGACGGACGACGGACGGACGGACGGACGGACGGACGGACGGACGGACGGACGGACGGACGGACGGACGGACGGACGGACGGACGGACGGACGGACGGACGGACGGACGGACGGACGGACGGACGGACGGACGGACGGACGGACGGACGGACGGACGGACGGACGGACGGACGGACGGACGGACGACGGAGGACGGAAGGAAGGAAGGAAGGAAGGAAGGAAGGAAGGAAGGAAGGAAGGAAGGAAGGAAGGAAGGAAGGAAGGAAGGAAGGAAGGAAGGAAGGAAGAACAGAAGGAAGGAAGAACAGAAGGAAGGACGGATGGACGGATTGCTTGGGAGAGGAGTAGAAACTTAGAGCAAGAGACAGAGGAGTGGAGCCCTAAAGCAAGAGGCAGAAGAATGGAGACTGAGATAAAGAGACAGCAGCGTGGAGACTAAGAGCAAGAGATAGTGGAGTGGAGACCAAGAGCAAGAGACTGAGAAATGGAGACCAAGAGCAAGAGACACAGAAATTGAGACCGACAGCAAGAGACAGAGAAATGGAGACCGACAGCAAGAGATGGAGGCATGTAGACAAAGAGAGGCATGATAGAGACAACAGTACAGCAACAGTAGCGAGAGGACAAATTAATTGAGGGCCAGTTTCAAGGCCATCTTTACCATAAACTACAGGGAGAAAGACAGCAGTGACAGTCACTGGACCCACCTTGTCACAGTCCTTTCCAAACTTGCCGAGAGGGCAGGAGCTGGCACAGTTGCGTCCTGTCCAGCCGCGAGGACAGAAGCACTTGCCTGTCACCGGGTTACACTTGGCCCCGCGCTCACAGTTACAAATGCCCTGACAGTCCAGGCCAAAGAACCCTTCAGGACACGCCTTCTCACAGAACATGCCACGCCACCCCGAGGTGCAGAAACAACCCCCACTGATGTGTTCGCAGGACGCCCCATTCTGGCAGCGACAGATACGCTGACAGCCAGGACCAAATGTACCATTCTTGCATTCTACAACAAATACACAACACATCACGATGTGAACTGTTGTGGTTAGTAAATAGCAATATCCTTTATATGTATAATATAGGAACAAGTAGCAAAACTGACAATGGACAATGCCATCTATTTAACTAGAAAGCAAAGACAAGTCCCTATACAAGTGTAGATGAGCAACGATCTCTCACTGGGAATTGGTGATGCATGATTAACATACATGTATGTATATATACAGTGGAACCCCTCATTTAAGACTGCCCCCCAATCAGATTGGGGCAGTCTTAAAAGAGGGGTGGTCTCTCGTGAGGGGTTTGCAACATTCAACACTAGGGGGCGCTTACAACGACTAACATCAACACTAGGGGGCGCTTACAACCACTAAGTAGTAAAATACACAAAATAAAAAGTAGAAAATAAATAATGAGATAACATAGTAACAACAGAATTATTTATTCTGTTTATTTTATGTGTGACACGTTTCAGTATAAGTTTAATTTCGAATCGTTTTTTTTCTAAATAATATCTGATAAAAGTATCCTCATTTTTTTTTAATTATATCTGATAAAAGTATTCTCATTTAATTTATTTAAAATTTGGTCTGAGGGCTAAAAAGTGCCGCCACATCACGGCGTCTGAGTAAACACACCGCGGTCGCCATTTTGTTGTTCTTTCCAGCGCCGCGAAACGATCTTTTACTTTCTGATCTAATCATGAAAACGACCTCTTACAGCAGCTAAACTTCCTCTCTAATAACTCATATTACATATACATAAGCTAGGTCATAAAATTTAATCATTTAAATTGCTGTGAAGAATAAAATTCATAAATCTAAATCGTGATAACCTAAAGTTGACATCGCCTAGGCCGTAGATTACCGTGGCGTTACGTCGATATATTATCGCGGTGTCGCTAAATCTGGATTCCGGTTTTATCCTAAACTAACCTAAAACTTAGCCTACGTTTCTCAACTTTAATCATACACAAGTTTCTAAACTTTACTCATACACAATATGGATATTTAATCACAGAGTTAGCGTAGCCACCGACGGTGACCATGTCCGCCATGAATGATGTCTTGCTGGCGAGTTCTTGTTCGAGTTTGTTTCGTGAATTTGATTTGTTTCAATAATGTAAGTGATTAAATTTTATAACATAAGATATGTGAGGAAAGTCTAGCGGCTGTTAGATGTCGTTTTCATAATTCGGTCAGAAAGTAAAAGATCGCCAAAATGAATGGTCGTCATCAGGCGATTTATTGTTTTTATGGCATTACGCGCGTCCGTGCGCATTAGTCATTTGTTTAATGAGAGTTCATTGCGATATTTAGGTTAACAAATGTGCTGGCCACTTATCGGATGGTCGTTCGTCAGGGGTAAAATTCAAATTGCCATGGTCGTTGGTCGCGTCTGCCGGGTGGTCGTTGGTGAGGGAACGTTTATACAGCGTAAACATTCCGTCAATGAAAAAACGGTCGTAAAAAGCAGGTGGTCGTAAATGAGGGTGGTCGTTCGTGAGGGGTTCCACTGTATATATAATATATATATATTATATATATATTATATATATACATATATATATATTATATAGATATATATATATATATATATATACATATTAAATAAAAAACATCTAAATAGGATGTTTAACTTGTCAATGTTAGTAGTAGAGCTAGCATCAGCCAATCAGACATTTGATCTCATGTATAAATAAGCACTGATTATCACAGATGTGTAGGCGAACGTTTCATATGATAGATCCAGATATGTCACTTCTACATAATTAATCACTGTGTCAAGTTATCACATTCTTAAGACATCTCTTAGAATGTGATACATTTTCCAAAGAAAATCCATCCTCTAACACTAGATGAATTTGAATAAGATAATGTCTGCTTACTTTCGTCACAGCCCTCTCCCCTCCAGCCAGGGGCGCAGATACACTCCCCGGAATGAGGGTCACATTCAGCGCTGTTCTTGCACTGGCAGGCCAGCTCACAGTTGCGGCCATATTTGCCTGGTGGACATGCTACAAATACACCAAACTCTGATCACTGGCCATCCGTGCCTAGTGGACATCATCATAAATTATCATTTGTTGAGCTACACAGCAAATTGCAGCAATTAAGTAAAAGAACTGTGTGGATTGTGTATGATTGCGAACATACTCATCCTTGCAGAGGGTAACTGAATGGACTGAAAAATCTACTGGGTGTCTAAATGAAAAGTGATGGAATCTTTGTGGCATCATTGTCTACCAGCTTATCATTTTGGGTTACAATCTCAGTTTAATCAGCACCTAAAAGTAATGCTTCAGACACATCAAATATTGCATGGTACCTATGGAATATTATGACAACAGACAATTCACCAACGTCTGGGCAAACAAAAAAGAATTCTGTGCTGTTTCTAAAATAATATATTTTACACAAACTCTCATTAGACATTTGTTACAATGTACTCTAATTTTCACCCGTCAACAAACTGTCAGAACAGTTCATTAATAATTGCATCCATTCTCATGTCGAAACACAATTGAGGTAAAGATGACAAAGCAAGACTTACGCTGGTCACACATCTGTCCCATCCACCCCTCGGTGCAGTTGCAGTGTCCCTCGACGGGGTCACAGGTCGCCCCGTTTTCACACTGACAGCGCATCAGACACTGGGTGCCATAGCGCCCCTCAGGACACACTGACAACACAACATACAATGTTACACGTCACCAGTCAACAGGCTCAGTCCTACTCCTGGTAAGTCAACTTATGTTTCTATACTGGTGTCATGTCATTTCACAAACAACTTTTCGATTACATAACATATTCAGAAATTTTATTCAGGTTATATATGGACTAGTAGTACATAATGTCTTATAAACCATGCCAACAAAAACTAATTTCAGAACATTCAAAGAATGCAAATATAGTCATGAGTTATTGTATGGTTATTGTTGTTTCTTTTGTAGCAACATTTAAAATTAATATCTGGATGTTCACAGTGAAATTTAGAGATCGTGAGAATTTTTATTGGAGGAATATCTCCACTGGCATTTATTGCAGCAACTTGCTGCTTTATTGCTACTCTATAGGTTTATAGATGAACTATTTACAAAAAAATATTTAAAAAATTATAAATCCCATGACTGCTCTAGTAGCATGAGATAACCAGATACATATATGTGTGTTGTAGATTTATAAGCTATTAGCCGTACAATCAAACATTCTTATATGAAGAAAAGTGTGTTCCTAAATGCAGCTCACATCCTAGACGTACTGTATCTCCGTCACTGTTTCTACACTGATGGAAAGGAGACTGTAAGAGAGGAGGTGGATGACTCACGTTGTTCACACCGTTGTCCGACCCAGCCTGGCTTGCAGATACACTCGCCAGTGACAGCGTCACAGCCGTTGGAGTTGATACAGTCACACTTCTCCTCACAGTTGATGCCCCACTGTCCAGGGCGACAGTCTGCAGCAAGTGGGGTACAATACAAACAATTGTTACTTTGACTGTTGTCAGTTTTTATTACACCCTCATATATGTTAATGTTAACACATTTAATTTTACTTGTTATTATTTACATTAGTGTTTTCTCATACTTGTCTTCAGTTATATAATAATGTGCACATTAATATATCTGTGTTACTAATTTTACTGTAAAATATCCCTGTATGTTTACATATTTATTTTAAGGCTCGCCTTAAAATAACAACCTTGGTGTTCTAGTACAGGATACATGTTTCCAATGTTGCATTGTATCGGCCACTCGTCACGATCATGTGACTTCTTTCCAACCGTCCATTGGCTACCTACCCTGGTAACATGACTCGCCAGTTTTGCCCGCCTCACAGACACATTCTCCTGTCTCAGGGTTGCACTCGCTGTCTCCACAGGCACACTCAAAGAGACAGTTCACCCCGTAGCGCCCTCGAGGACACGCTGCACACAGTCAGGGTGTGATATTATTATTATTATACTGTTATGAATATTATATTATTATTATTAAAGAAATTAAATATCATTTGCTGAGGCCTCACCTACACAACCGACAATGTAAAACATACATGCAGTCATAATTTCTTCTTTTTTTCAATACTAACATCACAAATATTAGAACATGGATGTCTATTTGTGGATCTATAGTAACTGTTGACATTATGACAACTATTCATGCTGTGCTCATGACTACATCACTCAATACATATACCGGAAATGTAGCAACTTTAATCAATATACATGTAACAGTAACACAGAAAAATTGTAAAAATCGCCAAACTAAGATTAACAATGACAGAGATGAGACAGAGATGTAAACATGAATAAAAAGACGTACGTTGGTCACAGCTCATGCCCATCCAGCCTGAGGAGCAGTTGTAGAGACAGATGCCCGTCACAAAGTCACAGTTGATGTCCTTCTCGCACTCACACCGCTTACGACACCACTCGCCATAGAAACCCGAGGGACAGGGCACCTCACACTTCGCCCCGTGGTAGCCAGGGTGACAGATGCACTTGCCATCCTACGCACACAAGCACACAGGCTGGGGTGAAGACAACAGACACAACACAAGGCCACACAATCGCTAATCAACATCATCTTTCTATACGAGTTCTTTCGAGATGCTATAAGGTTAGAAGATCTACATCTACAGTTGTCTTTCAATATAAAAGTCATTTAGTACAATCAAATACATAAGCTGAAACAGAATCATTCCATATTGCTGCTGTGTTAACATGTGGTATTTAGAAGTACCTCACCCTACCTTACTTACCCTGTAAGACACCCTACCCTACCTTAGTTGCCCTGTGAGACACCATACCCATTCTGACTTGCCCCATAAGACATACTACCCTACCTTACTTG
This sequence comes from Ridgeia piscesae, assembly GCA_025642075.2. Classification (NCBI taxonomy): domain Eukaryota; kingdom Metazoa; phylum Annelida; class Polychaeta; order Sabellida; family Siboglinidae; genus Ridgeia; species Ridgeia piscesae. The sequence goes on along the minus strand of JAODUO010000918.1, from coordinate 147,807 downwards.
TTCTATATGACACCCTACCCTACCTTACATGCCCTGTAAGACACCCCACCCTACCTCGGGGTCGCAGCCATTGGAGCTCTTCTTCGCGCAGTCACAGGAGTGGAGACAGTTGGGTCCCCAGGACGTGCGAGGACATGGCAGGTTGCAGGACGGCCCAAACTTGCCGGCTGCACACTCACAGAAGCCAAACATGCGGTTGCAGTAGCCACTCGGACACTGCTGCAGACACTTCTTGTCACAGTCCTTGCCGTACGTACCTGGTGACATGTGACATTGGTTATTGACAACGAGAGACACGCGGTGGAGCACAGGCTAAAGATAGTTCACTGCCCTTGCCTGGTCATCATGTACTCAGGCTCACCCATTCTACACATTTATTTGTTTTCATTTATTAACATTTCATATTGCCAAAATAATTACAAAGAGAGGAACTGAATTTCTCCTAAAAATACAGATTGCCTGATTGTTATATTTTATTCTAGAACTATGTCAGTTATGTCTTTAATGTGACATGTTATTCTCCATTGTTGACACTGAAAATGTCTCTGGGTGGTTTTCTGACGATCTGGAACCTTGGTTACAATTGCATTCATAAACTAATCATAGCATAGGCAACTGTTACTATGAGTAACTCATGTATATTTTCTTCCTGGTCAATAAGGTACAATGTGCATCTGTACTTTACATATCTGACCCTCCAAGAGGACTGCAGTTACTTCTGCATTGTATATTTCACTCACGTCACTGGCCCTGTCTGTCTGTCTGACTGTACATGTCACTCACCAGGTGGACATCCGTCCTGACACTTGTCACCCTTGATGCCTGGGGGACAGCGACATTCACCTGTGACGGCGTCACAGCGGCCACCGTTCTCACATGTACAGATGCTGTTGCACTCGCTGCCATAGGTGCCCTGAAGAGACGGACTCGATGTTAAGTTTTGTCAACACACAGCACAAACACCTGTTCCTTCCTGGACACAAGCACTTCTCCGCAGCTGCATCACACACTCGTGTAAAGACACACACACATACTGATCATCACTTGTTAAGTTGTGAGGAATATGTCCTTCGTCAATCCTCACATTTTCAGGCAGTTCAAGTTTCTTTATGACTGGAGAAGATATGACAATAAGAGTTTCTGAGTCGAGTTTTGCCAACGCTATCATAATGCAATTGTTTCCTGTGAAACGTAACCAGTGGTTTACCCCCAGAAGATGGAGGTGGTAACTGACCTCAGGGCTGGTGGTTAACTGACCTCAGGGTAGGTGGGTAACTAACTTTAGGGTAGTTGGGTAACTGATCTCAGGGTATGTGGATAACTAACTTTAGGGCAGATGGGTAACTGACTTCAGGGTTGGTGGTTTACTGACATCAGGGTAGGTGGGCAACTAACTTTAGGGTAGTTGGGTAACTGATCTCAGGGTATGTGGATAACTAACTTTAGGGCAGATGGGTAACTGACTTCAGGGCTGGTGGTTAACTGACCTCAGGGTAGGTGGGTGACTAACTTTAGGGTAGTTGGGTAACTGACCTCAGGGTATGTGGATAACTAACTTTAGGGCAGATGGGTAACTGATTTCAGGGTTGGTTGGTTACTGACATCAGGGTAGGTGGGTAACTGACTTTGGGGCATGTAGGTAACTGATTTCAAGGTACTAACTGACCTCAGGGTACAGGGGTAACTGACCTCAGGGCAGGTGGCGTTACAGAGGACGTCAGTCCAGCCGGGGGTGCAGATGCAGCCCTTGCGATCCTCCGTGCATTGGCCTCCATTCAGACACGAGTGACAGCTGAACTCACAGTCAGGCCCAAATGTGCCGGGAATACACTCTGTCGACACACACGCAGCAGAATTAAAATCATGTTTTTGTAATACATTTGTGCCAAAATTGTGAATGTTGTTGACATTTCGAGGCACATTACAGGACTAAAGTATGCATGAATTAATATATAAATGTGTAAAAAATACTAAGAGTAAATTTATGTTTTTATTGGCTTTAAACATGTGTATGTATGTTGATGTATATATATATATATATATATATATATATATATATATATATATATATATATATATATATATATAATATATATATAATATATAATACAATATATATATATATATACATATAATATATATATATATATATATATATATATATATATATATATATATATAACAAGTTGCTTCTTGAAGGCACAGTAGTTATCTACAGGAAGAAGCAAGGGACAGATGCTTTGGGAATATTCCTTTCTATCCTTTGTCATATTTACTGAGACATCTGATGACATGTATTTGTTTCAGTTCACACAATGTAGTTACCGCACACTCGCGTAGTCCTACTGAGACACACTGTCACACTGGCAGACTGTACCATAACTGCCAGGTGTGACATACAGAGACTGAATGAGTCAGTGTGTCAACCGGGTGAAGATGAATGGTTTTATATTAGGGATCTGACAAACTTCTTCAGTGACACGAGACACTAAATCACAGCAGTCTGATGACAGAGACACTAAGTACAGGAAGTAGTAATGACTGCTGTCCACTTGTCATATTGCATTTAAAATCTGCTGTTTAAACTACAATGTCCACTCATAACATCAACAAATAAACCAGCCTACTGCTCAAACTGCAACGCAATGGAAGAAAGCATTAATAACCTAAAATATAATAACATATAATATAATAATAACATAACAGTACCCAATAACCACCGTACAGAACACAGTACTATTATTCTCCTCTCACCAGACAGCAATAACGAGAGAAGTTGCCTTCAAAATAACCATAAATTGTCAGATGTTTTACATCATACACCGTAACAAAATTATTGATCTTATGCCAAGCATAAATGTTCTGAGCCGAATCAGTCCACATACACATTGCTGTCTGATGAAGAAAACTGCTACTAACTCAACTATTGCCCCATAGAAAATGTGAGAACATCCACCAAGAGTATAAATCATATCAAGCAAAGAAACCCAACCAATCCTCTTGAGGATGTACACACGATACAATACCAGATTAATACAATGAAGTGCCTACGAAACACGAAGGGCACATTTATACAAACACATTAGTAGAAGGCAAAGCAACAGGTATGAAACAGTCGTTTCATCTAGTAGACTGTCACCAAACTGTCACCAAACTGTCACTAGACTGTCACAAGACCAGTGACGGTGAGACCATGCAATGTTACCTCGGCGAAACCCTCGTTGCCGCAACTTTCTCGCAGGGTACTTGAACTCCAGCTGTAGAGGACTGAGGGTGACTACGAGGTTGGCACGCAGGGGAAGAAAACCAAGACAGTCACACAGGAAAGATGACATGGGTACATCTCGCATTTCTCACCCCGCCCTTTGGGGTTAATACTCACACATGGCAACTAGGAAATGCACGGAAACACACTACATTGCTAAGCACAAATTCAGAAATGAATATATAATTCATACGTATAGATTGTATTTTAAATGTATACATTTAGCATCTTGTAATGTTAAACAACACAATTACATTTAGATTACTAATAATTCAAAAATTTCAGTGAATTAAGTTAAAGTGATATAATTTGTTTGTATGCCATAATTATACGTCATATCTATACAACACGTTACTTACGTTGACAATGCTAAGGCCAGAAAAATAGTTTATACCCAAATGTGACTATGCAGGTTGCTGCCTATAAGCAAACTATTCTGTCTTCCTTCCGATACTGATAAAAACAGACTCAGAACTTACCCAGTGTCAGATTTATTACCAAACTGAATTACTTTAGTAATATGTACAAATCATATTTTTCAAGTTAATGTAAAACATGATTTTTATGCAGTTTCATTTAACAAAATGAAGATTCATAAGTTATTCTTGAAAAAGACCTTGTGGGGCTTGACTTTTATTACTTAATAACTTGACAATAAATTTATAATAACAGAACATATTTTACTGAAACACACAGTAATCCTTGTTTCATGCAATGCTTTAAGCTGCATACAATAAATTGTGAAAAATATTTAAATTAAATTGAACTAAGTTCTGACTCAATTAAAAGTAATTCAATATGGAACTGAGTCAGTACAAAATAGTCAACTTTATCTTGCATTGTCCACAGACAAGCCAACGTTGCATTCATCACCTCATACCTCAAACCAACACCTGAGCAGTTTAATTGCTTTTTCACATAATCACATTAGGGTATACCTAATCTTGGTAGTCCAACAGTACTCAATCAATGGCCTGTTAGCCTGCTTTGTCACACATATTTCTTGAATTTACCATCCAAATATTTGAGCATCAACCACCCATTCAGTGAGGCTACAGAGTTATAAAATACAATGAGCCAGGCCAGCCTCATTCTCATTAAGCAGCTGGTGCTTGATGAATATTTAGACAGGAAATCCAGTGTGCTGAAAAGAAACGTGTTTAGGCAAACACATATAAACCAGTTGAAACCACTTATGTTTGTAAATATTACAACTGCAGGTCCTTCACATCAGAATGCCTTAGTTACAACTCGAAAATGAACTGTGTGTACGAACACTTGTTGATAGATGGCTACAGAAAATAAATGTATTAGAGTCCAATGCTGAATGTAATAACACCGGGCTACTACATTGTATTCACGGAACTTGTTATATGGACATACATAAGTAATGTTTACATGACCCGCTGAATGATATACTCAAATCCATATTATATAACAAAATAAGTGGTTTCACTAGCTAGATAAGCTCCAGCATTCACAGCAACAAAATATACTGAGTCACAGCTCTTTAGACCAAACAGAAACTCTAAGTTCTAGTAACATGAAAGAAACCCTGTGTGTTTTACTGGAGAAACGTTCAATATATTTTATACATGTCTCTGTAAGTAAACAACTAATGGTTTCATTTCACAAACCTCCTGTTTATTATTATAATAATGAACTAAGTTCTGACTCAGTTTGTCTTAACAATAGCACAGGTTAGGAATTTTTTATTTTCTTGCCTTTAAAGATAAGGCTTTCAAGATAGATCATGTCACAAGATCCAGTTTTTGTTTTGCACCTAACCATTGAAAAACAGCATGATAGAAGTGATTTTAGATACATCACTAACTTGGGCTGACAATTGAAAAGGCACAAATTTCAATGTAGTGAGAACAATAAATATAAATATTTTACAGCCACACTTCACTTATGGTTCTGTGCATCTATTGTAACACAATTGTTTTTAATTAGCCAAATACTTTTAAAAAGCAAACAAATCTACTAAAATTAGACATTCAAAATAGTTATTCACAAATAAAGAAACAATATACTTATTATACACCATGATCCATTAAGCCAAAATAACTGTTATGATTTGTGTAAGTTATATCGATATTACAACTTGCCATTGAAATTTGTGATTTCCAGGAAATCGTCAGCCCTAAGCACAGAGGCAAAAATAAACAATGCATTCTCAAACTGCACACATTCTGGCTCCATTCCTTAAAGCAAAAGCTGAAATAAACATAATTACTAATCTACGAGGCACTCACTAGGAACAAAACAGTAACAACTCTGACCCATTTTATCAAGGAGCAACGCTGCAACAAAACTAGCAGTGGTCACATAAGTTCCACAAAATCAAACACACAATGGAGTGTCTAGTTGAGTGGACATAATTACAATAATATCTACTTACTGTATATGAACTTAACTTTATTACCTGTCACCTTGTCTGGGACCAGGTCCAGACAGACAGGTAATAAAACTAAGTTCATATAGAGTAGAGTGAACAAACTTGCCCAAGGTTTGACATTGCTGCATAGGATTCAAACATGGGTTCTCTTAGTTGAGGGTCCGAAGTACTAGCAACTGAATCACAATGTCTTGACTTGTCACATCAATTTGATCAGGTGAATACTGGCAGCCATTCTGTGCAGCACCATGTTTCGCCTTTAGGTGTGGGTGGTAGCTTAAACCAATATAAAATGTACATTTGTTTGACTTTGCCAACTTATGTGACTCTCCACTAGATGTAGACAGTAGCCTCCTAACACGCCAAACACTAACTGCATGAACCAAACTGCTAGAGCTGTGTGTGAAGCAACATCTATGTACATTTGAATGACAGACAGATAAGACCAGTCACCTCCAAAGAAACAATATAATGAAGATCTCCACCAGGTCACTTAACCACCAGAAATATTAATCGTTAATGTGACACGATACATGAACCAGCGAAACGAGAACCAAACCATAAATACAGAACCAACCAACTGCACATGTGTTGTTCATGATCCCAAGAAATAAATGAAGACAGTGAATTTACCATAAGAAAATCGCCTAAAACGTCAGAGTCATTTCACAAAATGTGTAAATGCACTGTCTTCATAGCATTAGCATAAAACCAGTGTTAATGGATGAGTTATAAAACGGTTTAAATGAAAGACCAAGAGTAGCAGAAGGCCATACAATGCCTACCTTGATGTATTACCTTTATTCCTGTCGACGTACACAAACAAACAAGGCACAGTTGTACATGAACGTCACATCACTATACACACACAACTTGTCATGCAGAGCCTAGTCTGTCACTCATACAAAACATATGGTTACTTAACATCACACAACAAACATTTTTACCCATTTTGCCAACTGTTTTAATGTACACTTTCAGCATCCACCTGTTATGAGTATGGTCAAGGCGGTGGTGCAGTGCAGGAGGTGTGCCTCTCTCATCAAGCAAGGGATTGATGTTGAAGAAGAAATGCTGAGTACTTGTTGTAATGTATAAATTTACCCAAATGTTTGTTCAGTTCCTCAACATATAGAACTTAATTAATACACAGCAATTGGTTTTAGATATTTTTAATGCCCCTGGCAAAAAGAACTTATAACAGACATTTGGTGTATTTCAGAAACTTCACGCCTCTCATGCCTGTAACACTTTTTGGACAAAGAACTAACTACCCAGGTAAATCATCAACCAATCATACACAGAACTTACCTATTTTGGCTTCAGGCCCCTTGAATTCAAGATGGTTGCCATCATCATTGTCGAGGGCAACAATGGGGCGCTCAGTGGGTGCGTAGTGCACAACGGGGATATTGCCATTCTCTGGTCCCTTGTGGTAGTCCCCTCGCACCACAAAGGTGGGGCTCTCCTCCACTGAAATCGGGACAACTCATGAACATAGACTTCCTCTTAGCATTCATACAAATTCTAATGTGACAGACAGACCATGGATAGGCTGCTTCTCATAGCAATTATATACACACACACGCGCACGCGCACGCGCACGCGCACGCGCACACACAAGCTGTTTTCATACAGAGTGGAAGCTAACAATTGTAATGTTATGAACCAGTTTAAAGTAAAGTCACTAAAGGTTTTCTTTGTGAATGTGCAATTCACATGCACACAAAACAAATTAAATTATCAAGTAGTTCATGTACTGCAAATTATGCCTAATTTTCAGTATCAATACATTTTAGATAACATAAATTACCACGGGGTTACCCAAACAGATAACTTCGACAACACATCTTAAACAGACTGACAGTTCAAAACCATATGCCTGTATCTGTCCTATTGTCTTTAGCCCCCTTGTTGCCAGTAGTAGGGCTATGGCTGTACCTTTGATACACCTGCGCCCATCATGAGACAATCGGTAGCCAACATTGCAGACACATTCATAGGCCCCCTCCGAGTTGACACAGATCTGTTCACAACGGCCGTTGTTGTTTTCACACTCATTAATGTCTGTAATATGAATACAAATATTTCTCCATCAAGCAAATATTGATAACCAGCTGTGTTTCCCTTTAACCAATATTATCATGCCTATTATCATTGCAACATTTTGCAGATATTGATAAATATGATGCTTTATAAAATATAATTTGTTCACTGCAAAAACAAACAAACAAACAGAAATTATAAACTGCAAATCAACAATTTATGCCTCAGATGTATGAATTTGCAATTTTTTTTAGATATTTAGGTACATAATTATGTATAAAGACATTTGTTATTATTGCATGTCGAGATCACAAATGAAAGTGCTAGTTCTGGTGGAACAATCTAATGAAAACAGTTCAAACATGATGATGACAAAAGATGGAACAAACCTATGCAGCTGCATCCGCCTGAGCCGAGCATGAAGCCAGGCTTACACTCACAGGTGAAACTGCCTGGTGTATTAGTGCACAGTTGACTGCAGCAGGACTGACTCAGTGAGCACTCATCCATGTCTGCGTGCGGCCGTGCGTGACCATGCCAAGTGCAACAGCAATGTGCAAACATCAGCAAAAGCAATAAACAGGTAAGTTCGAAATATACTGCAAGTGCTGTTATAATGGTATATGCCGATATTTCATATAATTATAATAAGAAATGCATCTTTTTGCATATTGCTCTGAACTTGCCACTGTTTTGCATAGAATGTTTATTCATTTATCAAGGTAATGCTAAAACATGTCACCTCAGTAAAATAGTCTAAGGATGTTCAAATAACAATGAAACTAAAATTCACAAGCATCTTTAAATAATGCCTTACAGTGACAAACCCCTAGGCTGGCCAAAGGAGAGAAAGATATAAGAGTGCTAGAATGCTAACTGTATAACACTTGTACTCTGTAGGCCCACATAAATACATGGAACACCTAAATAGAACCTTAATCCCATGTAATAAATGCTTAACATTAACAATTACTATCAAAATATGTGCTTCTTTTAGTGCATTAGACAAACAAATAGGTTAAGCAGTGTGATGAATGATAAAAAGTAACTGTAATACAATAGTGAAAAGTACTCAACACCATATGACTTGGTGACAGGTTTCTGAACTCACCTTCACATGTCCTACCATCTGCCTGCAGCATGTACCCCTTATGACATGAACAAATAGGACCCCCTACGCCGTGCTTGCAATCGTGGTCACAACCACCGTTGTTGGTTGCACAACTATCGATAACTTCCATTTCAATAGCTGAAACAAACCAAACATATGATATGTTGATATTATTTGGCAATAATAAGTGACCTATAAACTGAAGAACATTCCGGATGCTTTGTAGATCTTCAAACACTGTATACTACCTAATATAATTATGACATTCTGCAAATAATATTCACCCACATACCATAATCTGTTGAAAACTTTAGAAAGCTTATAGATTTTGAGATTGACCAACTTATTTTTTAAGTGTCTCTGATCTTGGTTTCATAACATTGAAGACATAAAAAGTTACCTTATTATTGCCTATAATTTTACACTGTACATTTATTGACCTAATTCATCAGGTATTAATTAACAACAACTATGTGTTCTTCATATTTGATTTGACATATATAATTTTGCATCCTTTGCACTAAATAAATGTGACAGTCTGCTTAATGAGAATGTTCTGGAAATTTCATTTGTGAAATGACCTGGATTTTTTCTAATAAAAATAGACCTTGCATTCTTGCAATGATACCACTGTCTTGTGTAAACACTACTGCGAGCTCCAATAACCACAAGAAAGTGGTGACACAAGAAGTAAATAATGAATGTAGACACTGACTGTAGCACTCCTTGCCGTCAGTGCCGAGCTGGTAGCCAGGGGTACAGGTGCAGGTGTAGGAACCCTTGGTGTTGACACACGACTGCTTGCACCCTCCATTGTTCACCTTGCACTCGTCAATGTCTGCAACACGTCACTTAACTGTCACACAACAGTCACTCAACAGTCACATGGCTGTCACATGTCACACAACCATGACACATGGATATAATGAACATTCTAAATGAGCATCAGCTGTCTCCATTTTGCTACAACTCATGTGACCTCCCTCATGACTGCAACATTTGTGAACGTTTTGTCCCTTTCTTAATAATTTTATTATGTTTGCAAAATTACACCCATTACACAAAAGCTTGCAAAATGACATATAATTACATAGAAGCTTGTGCAAAAAAATCTGATTAAAGTAGCTTTGTTATTAACCAGCATATCAGCAAACAGATCAAGTATTGTAGTCATAGACCTGCTGGTGTACAGAGCTGCCATCTAGTGTCTTGTGGTGTACTACTGGCAAGTGCTGCCACCTGCTGTATTAACACAAACTACCACAAACACATTTCAATAAACATTATGAAATGATACCTAATACACAATTACATCATTATTGCATTATAATGAGACAAGACAACGTGTCTGTTGCTGGTTGTTGACTGACCTTCACATGTCTTGCCATCAGATGTGAGTTTGAAGCCAGCATAGCACTGACAGATAGCCTGGCCGCCATAGTTTACACACTTCTGTTCACAGCGGCCGTTGTCCGTCTTACACGGGTCCGTTTCTATAATCACATGACCAAACAATTTCAAAATTGGAGCACATCATAATTGCAGTGAATGGAAGGTCAAATATTGTAAGAGTTCAAATAGAGAAAACCTGTCACAATAATAAAATAAATTATTATGAAACCTTTCTGAACAAAATGGGACAGGGCAACATTTTAGAATTTAAATGCATGAGGAAACATTTCAGACAATATTATCAGTTGATAGATTTTTAATCTACACATATTTTAATCTACACATATTTCGATAATGGTACACAGCACAGAAGTGAGTTTGGTCAAAACCAAAAACAAATATATTATTTTATTGTGCTTTGTTCTAAAACCATTCATATGTGGTATGTATGTATGTATGTATATATATATATATATATATATATATATATATATATATATATATATATATATACATTATATACAAAAAAAAAAAAAAAAAATATATATACATTTATAATATATATATATAAATAATATATTATTATATATATATATATATATATATATATATATATATATATATATATATATACATTTATAATAATATGTATAAATATATATAATATTATATTATATTATATATATATATATTATATTTTATTATTATATTATATATTATATATATTACATATATATGTATATATAATATAATATATATATATATATATATATATATATATATATATACATTTGTAGTTATATACATATACTGTGATATACCATGTGTATAGTTATATATATATATATATAAATATATTATATATATATATATCATATACTATATCTTATTACACACTACTTGGACATACCACGTGAAGTATGTCCAAATTTTACGAATCATACCTTCACAACTCTTGCCGTCATCCTTGAGTCTGAAGCCAGGGCGGCAGCGACAGTGATACTGGCCGTTGAACCCTGACACACAGATGTGGTCACACCCTCCATTCTCAACGTCACAGCCCCCAGACGCTGCAAGAAAACAGGTGCACCTTACAGCAAACTGCTCCACTTACACAATGTAGAAACATAGATTGTCATTTTACAAGAAAACATACATGCCAATTACAATTGGCTTATGGTAGAGCTTCAAAAAGGTTCAACATTTTGCAACTGATACATCTGGGAACCAAAGTCACATTATTATAAAATATGTATTTTTTCTATACAATATCATTAACTTGTCCTGGTAATAATATATGTGTTGGGTATCCTGTAACATTACGAATGACTGATGTCATTATACTTCCTTTTTATTTTTGAGACTAGTGACAAACAAGCATATGTTACGCTGCATGCTGCTTCCACATATAAAATATTTTTTACATGTAAAAGCCCACAAATTTAGCAAGAAGGAAGTGAACGAGTGCCAAAATTACAAACATCCTGCATTATCAGTTTACCTTATGATGTACAGAGCAACTGACTAAGCAGATGTGACCTCTTGATTCACTACAGGATCTGTTTTGTAAAATGCACCCGATGGAAAACCACAAAGCAAAGCCGTGTCGTTTCATTTTCACAAGTAGTGAAATGATGACAACAGCATGATGCATGTTAGGAAATGACGCATCCTTTGATGCTGACGTCAACAGATTGCTACTAGACGCTACAGAAAGTGTACTTCTACGTGAAGTGCCATAAGAGGTAAGTAGTCTACTAGTGTGTAACAATATCAGTCAAAGAAATATGTGAATTACATAGAGAACAGAGTGTACTTCTAGGTGAAGTAAGTGACTGGTACCGTCTCCTAATCCTAGAGGTTCATGGCATCAGTCAGAAGGTGCAAACTAACGACAGTGAAATCTCAATAGTCTGGCTAAACAGACATGTTATTACATGTTGTTGTATTAGCCACAGATGAAATATAAATAATTAATAATTATGACTAACTACTGACAACAAAAGTCAGAGGGAGAATTTGCTGATAGTAACATACTCACCCTTATCAGAGCGATCTGAAGCCATATTCAGAGTGTGTAAATTACAATATATTATGAAATCACAAATTAAAATTTGAAAGACCTGAAATTGAATTAAAATTAATCTTATATGCTGAATATTTGTTTTATATATATATATATACAGTGTATAATGGAAACAAACTGAACTCTTCTTTAAGTTGATAGTAGTGACATTTCATGAGTGACATGTATTACTCTCAATGCACATATCCTGGTGATATATAAACATATCTCATCAATAGTTACAATTATTATAGCTACCAGCAGTTCTGGTGAAAGAGAAGCAGAGAGAATAACCACTGATCTAGTTATTGACCTTGCAAGGTCATCTGAGGGTTCCACTATGATAAAAGAAAGTGCAGAAAGAGAGATTTCCAATAAACAGTTTCACGGCAATAATCTCCTGCCTGTATACACGGTCTGATCTATCTACGTCATTACTGATAGTGGTACCATGCCACACGAGGTACTAAGTAATAGTATGATTCCTATTTGATTGTCTCAAATTCATTATGGTATACTACAATATCTGTGTATTTCACAATGGCAACTCAGACATGGCACTTAAACTGTTGTTAACTGACATTTTCTGCAACCACATTTCTGATAACAAATATTTTATTTTATTCACCAAAACTAGAACTACCAGTACTAATACTATTATCACTGACATTAAGTGTCACAATTCTGGCTCTATCAAATGCATGAAAGAATCTATACAAAATAAAGTGGTCAAGGTTCCTTTGTGATGATGTGATCGTCCCAAGCATACAATGTCGAATCATCCGAAACATTAAATTTCTTCCAACTGAAAACTTTGGATAGTTTCTTCAGGGACAATAATTAATTTACCAGTTCCACAAAAATGTTACTCACAGCAGATTAAACATGAAATGACACATAAACAAATATGAACTGAGACATTATTTGGCAAAGCTGCTACTATAATGATTCAATAAAAAGTGACTGATGGCGATAAAATCCGGCTTGTGCTCAATATACATTATTTATGTCTTAATAAAGGCTGCCTTTCTGACAGGTATGAGGAACAATGCATGATGGGATATGACTGCTTACCGAGACATGTCCTGCCATCGGCGTGGAGTCGCTGACCAGCTGGACACTCACAGTAGAACCCTCCATGGGTGTTCTGACATTTGAACTGGCACCCAGCGATTTGTAGGGCACATTCGTCTACATCTATGACAGACACAATCACAGTCAGGGGTAATTCTGGGAATGTCAAAATTAAGGTTAAATTTGCATATATGGATCACTTGCGTATGTGGATCACTGTTAACTTCCGGAAATGTGAAACAGAACAGTGATTAATAATTAAGTAACTCAGAAATTGTCCTAGTTATTTTAATTTGCAGTGCTCAACTGAAACGTCTAAATTGCCACTAAATTGTATGTAACACATACATTTATCCATGAAGAGTAGTACAATTTGAAATAAGTGCAGAAAGTTGTCCAAGTTAAAAATACATTTCCTATACGTGCGTACATTTATATATCAGTATCTAGCACAAGAGTTTGGCTGAACCCAGACATACATGCATGCATACACACGCACACACGCACACATACAACAACTTACAGATAAGTGACTGTACTGTGTCCACTTACCAACACATCGACGACCGTCTGGGGCGAGGGTGAATCCGGGAGGGCATTTACAGTAGAACGAACCAATCGTATTGCAGCATCCATGTTCACAACCACCATTGTTGACTGCGCACTCGTTCACATCTACAACAGCAAGTATTGCCTCTGTGAACCATTCATCTCCATAGTCATACTAACGTGAACTCTGAAGACAACAGAGACGTTAACGAGGGTTAATAGAAAAACATCACGATTAATTATGGGGTTCTGTTCGTGATTCAGTGTAAACATGTGTTACATGACAGTGTGTTTCCTTTTGGCTAAATTTCAATCTTTGTTTACTTTACATAATGCTCTTTGTTTATGCTTTCTTCATAAACAAGATTAATGTCACTATCTATACTACTTTTTCTGATGGGATGTACCCTAATTTTCATGAGAAACTTTCTCTTGCTAATTATCCTTGCACTATTAAATAAAATGTTATAGTTCTGGGGCGATACACACAAATATGTTGCCAACCACATAAAGTGACTAATATAACAATAGTGATCAAATATCCATACAACCCACACTAACAGAGATATAATGCTATGTTGATGACTATTGGGGGCGGGCAGATGGGGATTAAGTTGGCGACAACATATTTATGTTGATAAAAAATTGCAAACATTATATTTATTTATTATAACAAACTGGACCAATCATTGCTCAGGTAATGCCATGTATCAAATGAATTATGAAATGTCACCAGAGTGACCAGACATAGTCGTAAGTATGTCTTTGATAGAAGACACTGCCTGCCAGCAAACTGGACCAATGGGTCAATGGTGAGAACTGATATACACAAACTGTCACACTTATACAATAAAAACACACACTGTGTCCAGCTACATCTGATCGTGACCCTCATTTCTCAGGACACTGTACTCAATGAACCCTCCCCCACAATAGGGAATGTACCCATTTATTTACTGAACAATCACCTTCACTGCTTCAATAAAAATACATATTAAAAAGTGCCAGTGGATTGGCATAATAGATTGCATACCCACCTAACATTGACAAAGTGGTTTTAGGTGGATATAAGTGCATTAACACTTAAGTGGAGCAGTGCCAATGCCAAATGTTTTCTGTATTCCCTGTATAAGTGACAGATAATGGCCTTTATCTTATCTGACTACTTGTAGCAAAACAATAGTCGTGATTGATTACATCAGTGGGGCTAGGGTGCAGTCTGCAAGTCACCCTGGCGCAGCTTCCAAGGCAGGGCATCAAAACAAGGAAACAACTGGGAAGCTACAAATGGGGTGGACAATATTTATTCCACGATTAATTGTATGTAGGAAAAACATGAAGCAATGACATAAACATGATAAATTTACCGATATTTACAATAGGACTGTTACTGGGTAATCGTCACCCTAGAGAGACTCACCATGCTGTGAGCCTTGTTGGGTACCAAGGACACTGGGTAAATCTTAATCACCAATAAATAACCAACTGAGATAAGGCCAGAGGGTAATCAGACAGGCCAAAGAGGAAATGGGGGTGATCATAATTCACCTGTGATGACTAATCCTTGTGAGGAAATGCCACCAGATGGCATAACAGTTAGCAATCAACACTGGCTGGAATGGGGCACATTGTGATGGTTCATACTACTGCCCTGGGACAACAGAGACTCCCGGACTGTTGATTTAGGTGAAAGCACCCATTGAGGGGGGGGAGAAGGAACCTGTGGACTGTGCCTCATGGACTATCCCAGAGGGAGGACAAGGCTTGTCCTGGAGCAGCCAAAACACAACTGTATATAAACGACAGCTTTGTCAAACAAACAACCAGGACCACCAGATGGCAGGCATGGCAGCATGGTGGAGACTAGCAGGATGGAAACAGGCCTTTAAGCAGGATAAAAAAATTGCCAGTCCAAAGATGTTGTGGTCATCACATGCATATTAACATACAAGGCAATTGAGATGTGAATTTAGTCATGAAATAAACATGAAAAACATGTGTGACATATATTTTCAAAGCATAATTATGTGATTTTTAAGACCTTATTTGCTCCAAATTTGTTTACACATCTACTGCCCATCCAGTCAAATTCATACACATCCAAAACTGGTTTTCCCCACCAAAAGACAGGTGGACGTTTTGTTCTGCAGCTGCAAACGTTGCAAGTTGCAAATAATTTATAGCAAACAATGGTGAATTCCAGGTTATCGGTCTATGTGACATTCAAACGGTCATTCTTGACCGACTACGTCACAGTTGAGAAATGGCATGTCAATAATTTGCCCCATTTAACATTTCATGGATATTTCCTTCTTTTCTAAAAGGGCGTCAATGAATGCCAAAAAGTGTACAATCACTATTTCAGTGAATGTTAATGTTATACGATATGTTAAGTGGTCTGTCTACATCTAAGACCGCATCATTTCTAAGAAAAACGTTATAAATGGATGCACACATTTAAATATACTTGGGGGTTAACACAAGTTGGTCATACCCCTACAAAGTCAGTCACATGATAATACTGCTTCCCTGGTTGATTCCACCAATCTGGTACATGCAGCCAACATTTGATTTGGCAATGTCTGGTCACTTCAGAGTCAGGGTTAGTATGTTCTGAGACCAGAACACACACACACACCACCTACACTGTTTAATGAGCTCTTCATTCTGCTCAAATGTCAGTAATTTTAAGGTAAGATTCTGCAGCGACAGGAGTGAATCAGTCACACGATTAGAGTGCTGGACTGTCAATTGAAAGAATCAAGACTGAAAACCTAGAAGCAAACATTGTTTCAAACATTGGGCAAGGAGACGTAAAAGATCACATGCAAGGGATAAATGTCTCACTTGTGGTGAGCTCACTAATTGTAGAAATGGACAACAAAGAGAACCAAGCTAGCCTAGCCATAAACATGGATAACACAGAGTGAAGAAAACACCAGAGAAGAAGAAGACACCTTCCACTGACATGAAACTAAAGACTGACATCTGAACAAAATCACTGCACAGTTTAACATTTACCTACAGTTTACCAAAACCTAACTATGTCTGAGCCATCCACTTAGGTCTACATGACGCCAGCTGTCAGCACTGTCTGCAGATTGGCCCCTGGCCTACATGCCTCAAGTCCTGGACCAGTGTGGTCTGAGTCTAGACCAATCTGTCATCATAACATGGGACTGTTGACATGAGCCAGGGAACATTTTAACTGCAGCAGTGACAGTAGTGAACTGTTAAGTTGTGACTGTGCATCATCTTTAAAATGTTATATTTTAATTCTATCTTCTTAGATGACGTTTTATATTTGTGTCTTTTTCTATATTTTTGTCTATAAGGTTTCACACGTTTATGTACTTCTTTATTCAATTGTGTTTGCTATTTTATTTTCTATTTTGATTTGTCATTATTAAAAAGGGGCTCTCATGTCAGTGACATGTTGTCTTAAAGGGAGTCTCATTAGTGTTTACATATTATGTTAATCGTATCAATTTGTGTATTTGTGGTCAAAAATAAATCTCTCTGTTTATCTGTCATTTACAGGGAAAGTAAGTTTGAGTAACTTCCCTGCATTTTGTAGGAAGATTCAGAGATGGAATGTATCCAGTGCAATAACACACAACTATCTGACCATATTAAACAGACTACTGTGTACGGTAGGCTTTTAATATATTATAGTATATTCCATTGCTCTATATTTTATGGCTCTCTCAAGACAGTAACAATCTTACTATTTGTCTCCACATTTTACCCTCCTACACATGTGACACACTGCTGACCCCACCCCCCATCCCACCCCAACCCCCAAATACAAACGTCAACATTCCACACATTTCCATGGACAGTTTTCTGCCTCAATTTGCACATACAATTTCAGCTGCCTCATCATGTTGATCAACAGAGCAGAAATGCAATAAGCGGGCCACGTCTGGCATGGGAGTAGACACTTTATCAACTGGGAAACCTCACCCGCCATTATGTTGGAGAAATTATACATGTTGTTGCAATCACCGCTGATAGTTGGTGTCCTTGGTGACTATCACTACCCGGGTAATGACAGTTCTAGACAGTGCATCGTAGACATTTATGTAACATCGTGTGTGTGTGTGTGTATCCATCTGTCAGGGTCTATATATAGCGGCGCTCACACTTCATGCGAGACTTACAACTTACATAAGCCTCGTCACAACCTAGGCTGTTCTCTCTGACACGTGCCATCTGGGCTCATAATCTCAAGTGACTTATCATGTTTTTAGGCTGCTGCTATATAACCATGTTTCTGTTCCATGTTTCGCCCCTTCGTAGACCTCTTCAACCCTATACATAACTGACTTCTTGGGATTAACCATTAATTGTAAGAAAGTCATTCTTTTACTTTGTTCATCATTATCCTGGTTGACATGTATCCAACTGAGTTGACACAGTCAATGATGATAGGATAAAGTCACCCATGCTTCAGGTTTGATAAAACCTTCACATATAGTTCTACTCAGCCATGAGAATGATAAAATAACAACTTTTCGACAAAGCCAACAATCCCTGCACTTTTGCCATTCAATCCTCAAATGATCGGAGGACACTTTTTACTCAAAGCAGCCTTCTAGGTTGACTTGGTAGCAGGAATCTGTAATTACATATGGAATTACACTGTTCCCATATCTTATCTGGGCAAAGTTAAACCATCCTTAGTGCGGCTGTTTTCCAACTAAGCTGGTTACATGAGCACATAAGACACCGCAGACTTGTCACAACGTAACGGACTTTAACGCTGTGACATCAGTCAGACACAACAAGTAGAGATACTCGTTACACTGCTGAGAAGAATCCACTTGTTAGAGTTGCCATAAGAAACTGCAGTCTCAAGAAAGTTGTACCACAAGTCTAGGTGGAAGAGAGTGTGTGTTTAATAACATTAGAGTGTGAGTTGTCACTATGTTTACCTCTTGACTAGAATCTACGACTTAGGCTGACAGCAGCACTTGAACATTTTGGGCCAGCAAACGTTTAGCTACATCCACTAGTATACTAACTAGACATGCTAAAATTGACAACTGGACAAATGTTTATTACACATGTCAGCGCGCTTTCATCCAGCAGTAACATCAACATTGATGTAAATCACCTTTATTTCTGTGTACATAAAATCACGATCTGACACAATGTATGATATGTCTCTTACCCAAATGTATTTAGGAATGCTTCTGTAAAGCGCATGTATATTTTTAAAAATCCTTCCGGAACTTACTTATAGTCATGGCCATAATTAAACATTGTTACTAGCTATTCATGTTAGTAACAACTGTTTCTCTTACTGCTTCTGCTTCTTTATCTTATTCCTGTTTTCAGACAAAATGTAAACTGCCAAACCATAATTTTTATTAATTAGCATGCCAAATTATTTTGCAAAGACACCTCATTATCACAAAACATCAAGCAATCATGGCAATTCCGTTTACACCTATTTCTGTTACCATATTCCCACTATAACTGAAACAATTGTCGTAAGAGGCATCAATGCCTTCTGGTATTGTCCAGCAAATATAGTTCTGGACATTGTCCAGCAAATATAGTATTGGGCAGTGTGTACCAAACAAAGTATTGGGTATACGGGTGTATTAGTCTGGTCTAGGGAACAACTGGGCCTACACAGAGGGATGACTTGAGAGGCTGAAGCAACCAAGATGTGGACAAGCAGAGGACACTTTAACAAGATTTAACAAGATTTAACAAGATTTAACAAGATTGCCACCTAGAGATTCAACTCTAGATGGCAGGTGGACTAGAGTCCAACCTATCTATCTAAGTATACCCCGCCCATCTTAGGTGTATGTCAATTTTACTTTTAAATATATTAACACTACTAGCACCTACACAATCAGCTGATAATCTGTTCCATTCGTTTACTGTTCTTTGCGAAAATGAAAATTTTCCACTATCTAGTCTACACTGCTTCTTTGCTAATGTAACTCCATGTCCTCTAGTCCTTCTCTCTTCCTTGACTGTGAAAAAAATATTTCTGTCAATATTTTCATATCCATTCAATATTTTAAACACCTCAATCTGATCTCCTCTCAATCTTCTGTTGCTTCGACCTGAGTTAAAAAGGACACTGACAGACTGGAGCTGTATGTGTCTCAGTTTACAATCTGCTGATATAAAAATTACATCAGTATAAATCAGAGATAAATAACAAACACCACAAGTGAACAGCTGACCAGTGATTTCTGTAATCAAAGTTGGTGTTGGAGTGTGACTTGGTGTGACTCGGGTGTGACTGAGCATGACCTTGTACAATTACAGCATGCAACTAACTGGTTCTAGAGACAGCTGCAAGGATCTCTTCCAAGAACTTGTCAGGGCAACAACAACACCTCAACGGAGACATGCGACACTGACATGCCAACGGCACCCTGGTACAACTTCTTAGGGAAGCTTGGTAAGCAGTATCTGAATGTATCTTGAGACAGTGAACAAAATCAGTCTTTGTAGTTCTGAATCTCACCAACCGGTTATATATTTACCACAAACTTATTGATTCATTGATTGTTTTTGTTGAGTAATTATGTTTGAAAGATTCAATATTCTATACTGTAGTCACAAGTTCGAGTACTGAAATATAGACATTAGAACCAAATTATATTTGGGCAGCTTTTTACCCCTTTTAGTTGCTCCACATTTGGTATCCTCCTGTATCAGCAATGTGACATTCCAACTGTCATGATTGACAGATAACAAATCACAGTTGAGTAATGGTATGTTGACAATTTGCCCCATTTAACGTAGATATTTCCTTCTTTTCTAAAAGGTCTCAATAAAAGAATGCCACAAAATGTACAATCTCGGTCATGGTTCTTTCAGTGAATGTCAGTGTTACGCGATATGTTAAGTGGTCTACATCTCGTAAAGTTGGTAACAATTGACACTAGACCTTTGGAATCATAGATAGTACTTAGTACACATACAATTATAGTTAATCACAAAAACTAAATAATGTAATATATTTAACGTGTATGTAAAAATAACAAAGGCAGTCTTGACAAATATAGTTGTTGGTTTAGGTCTAATCTTAAAATAAAAGTACAAAGATATATAACTCAACAGCAGTACTGAGATAAAATGCAGAAAAGCAATAAATTGACAGGATAATTGATTGGAGGGTGAAGTTCCTTATAAGTGCAGTAAGTGCAACCAACATGTCCTGTATCCATCAACAAAGAGATGACTAATGACCTATTTGTTTGTACTCAAGTACCATGATATGATTAACAGCTGTACACAAGATCCCATAGTCGCCAATGTTTATGTAATTCTTAAAATGTGGCTCATTGAAGTCTTTAAATCTAGATACACCATGCAACAAAACTTGTAACCTAGATTTAAACTATAGTAATTCCTATTATTAGAGCTTGAACTCTTGTTTAGATACTTTAGTCTACAAATATGTCCATCTCATCAAATAAATATCATACTGATTTTCCATTTATATTCAAGCATTAATATAAATTAAAGCTCTCAACTTCTTAACAGGGAAGGCAAAAACAATGCCTAGACAATAATAGTACATTTTATAATACATATACCTGTAATGGGTTTTTTACATTTTATAATACACTTGTAATGGTTTCTGTCTACATAAACTTCCTAGCTTTAGTTTGAACCATTCCATGATTTCCACCAAGCACTACAAATCCAGCCAAAGGCAGCTTGGAGATTTTAATTGGAATTCCATCCTAATTGCCTAAGTAAGCAATGTTCTGCCTATAAGCACACACTGTATGACGTGTCCTAAGTAGTTAATTAATAATAAATAATATAATAATCCATACACAAACTGTAAATCTAAATGCTTGTTTATACACTATACATAAACACAAAGCAGGTGAGATCTCACATGAATGGGACTCAATGTGCCATTCTGGAGGATCTGTGGCCTGTGACTCTTAATCCGCACTCAAGACATGTCCTCCCTGGATAGGCAACTGCAGAAACACTCCACCAAATCTTTGTCTGTCGAACCATGTCTTGCCAACACCTTTACTTCAACCTCCTCTAAGTTGGTCAGAGACTCTCAGAATAACACACTTACTGAGATATAGAAAGCAATCCAGTAGTGTGAAGTGTGCACTCAGGCACGTAATTTAAACATATCAATCACGCCTGCTTAATCTGACCATTCACAGGGCAGTCCACACTGTCCACTGCTCCACGCTGTCTGTCTGCCATGTCCAGTGCGAGCACACAACAAAGTAACACAATTTGCTGTCCAGCTGCATGCTGGTTCTTGCCAGCACCCTTACTTCAACTGTCCAGACGGAATTCTGAGGATTTCCCTAACCACTTGTGCATAAATCATTCTATGTGGTCTCAGAATGACCCATGTTCAAGAGTACCATTTTGAGATGTGGCAACGTTCCCACTAAAAAACGTAAATCTCTTCAACCCAATGAAGAAGAAAATTAAGACATTTTGTTTATGGTGGAAATCACAAAATAAAAACTATGTTAACTGCAAGGGACTGCAGCCACAACAACGCTTGAAGCACAACACATAATTATCTGATGATAAAAGTACTAAATATGTAATATAGCACAACTGGGCAGCTCTGTGAAATTAAAAAGTGGGGTTTAAACAGGGCGAGATTGCTAGACGTTGGTGTGCCCCACATATGGCCCAGACAGGCAGATACAGCAGTGACAACCACTTGATATAGACTTCAACAAGGCCCCAACATAAACATTTCTACAACTATCTCTCTCCAATTTGTACCAATGACCAGACACCAAGATAATCACAGGCATGTCTGTCGAATGGGTGTGACAAGGAAATGGTCAGCATTCTGGCACAAGACAGTGGAATGTTTGAACATTACTGCAAATAACGATGGTGATTTATGAAACAGAATGTCAACTGTACTATGCAATTGTTGTCTTTTCCCCTACACTGATGGAACTGCTATAGACAAAGTGTCTGTCAATTGTAGTATTAGTGCAACATATTAATGTCATGTGATGGAAAATATGACAGTGGTAACCTGGTCTGACAGAAAGTTTATCATTAATAAGTAAATATTTTAAATTTCTGTTACACACTAAAGTGCTATATGTGATGGTTAAATTATAGGAACATTGGACGTGTGGGAGATATTAATTTTACTACAGCAAGTCACGTGGTTCCCAAGTTCTTGTTAATCTGCAGAATTCAGTTGATGCTGTCGCAGCATCCTAAATGATGATTAGATGTCCACTGAGAAGATAGGGTCTGAAATTCTGAATCCACCTGAGACTATCAGAATCCAAACAAATGTTTGTCACACCATTTTGCCTGTGTCCTTCGCATGAGAGAATAAGTGCGTTGGTATCTTCTAATAATATTGGTCCCTATTCCAAGAGATGTCAAAGATCCCATGCACTCAGTAAACATGCAACTTTTTTAGCTAACCAATGCATTAGTCCGAGAACAAGCTATTTGAAGTACTCCAGTAAACAGATCAAAAAAGAACGCAGGAAAACTTGTCAGAGAATTCTTGTTCTGCCATTAATCAAATCTACCGGTCTGGGGATTTTGGGCCATCAACCCAGGTGAGGTGGTGCATGGGTCTACGCCAGCAACACCTGGTCAATCCCTTGGAATGTGGCCACAACAGACCGCAGTCATGTACATGCAGCGGGCCTACCTGCCCAGACATTGCACTGCACTCGGCTGCCAACATTCCTCAACAATTAGGAATCACGGAAAGTCTCAAGGAAGCAGGATTCCACATGAAAACGCTGCAGCTGAACTACAAAGTCACACAGCCAATCATCACCTCACACATCCTACTCTTAAGTGTATGCTGTCCATTCCGCATGTATTGTTCATTAAGCACTGGCCATAATGCGCCTGTGAAATGTTATAACTGTAAACAAAATATTCAATTTGTAAACAATCCCTTTTGGCTCTTATTGCTATGAAGCTAGTTCGGCCCTCCACTGCTGACCAAGACAATGCTGACGTTTTGATGAACTTCCTGCTAATAATTACCAGACAGTAGAGACAACCTTCCTTTAATCTCTTTTATTAGTTTCCCAACTGTGGCCATGAATCACAAGGAGATAAGGGAGTAGGGCAAACAGTCAAAGTCTACTACAGGCACTAGCCTTGACAGTATTGCTTTACACGCTGTTTATATTCCACTGAAATTATTACTCTTTCGTAGTGCCAAAAAAAATCCAACATGACCTAACAGATAGGAGTCTGATAGGGACCGACTCAAAGCATATCTTCTCTGCACATCCGTCATGGTTAATAACACTGTCAAGGGGGATGGATATACTGTGCCCAGTTCCCACACGCGTACCCTTTTGTGTCAGTCAGGGCCCAGCTGCCTTTAATTTAGCAACATCGGGCTTGTTTAAAAACCCAGAAACCCAACTACCCAAAAGAAGACAGTTCTGCCATTGGCAATGACCCACAAAACATCTTGTTATTGAGGCCATCCCAACTACAGCATCTGAATAAAAAAAAATTAAGTGTTGTCATTTACTCAAATTACAGTGGGACATTCTTGTGAATTCTGTTTGTCTAACAACACTGTCAAACTTACCCATATCTTGTCAGATATTTCCTCACATATTCAGCTACTATTCAGCAACTCACACTGCTACTTAATTTACTGAATCCATTGTTATTAAAAATTAATATCATGCTGAATGTTTAACCAAGCAACTGTACTATTTTCCTCTGCATCATCACAATTATGAAAGATTAAGAAGGGGAGGATTTCTGCAGATATTTCCTGCTCTGTTATGCGACTAATCACACAACGTTGAGGGACTGATAGGGAAATCTCCTACATTACAGAGCCTACTCGTACAATCACACCTGTGATACATCAGCTAAAACAAACACAGTGTGCGGGCTGTATAGATGTCTGGCTAAAAACTGTCCTGATAGCAACAGTCCGTGGTAGTCACCACTACACTGCCTAGGTGTTTAGACACAGCGCTGGTATCTTACACTTTACACATAATGGCTGTGAGACAGCTCCTCCATGAGTGCTTCTCCTATTACACCTGTCACTGAGGGTTTTGAAATACGCACAAGTTGAAAATCTGTTTCTAACTAAATGCAAAAAATAACTACCGGTACAACAAAATAATAACAAACATGACATAAAACATATCAGGAGTTAGATTTATGTGTGAATATAAATAATTAGACATATATATATATATATTTTATATATATATATATATATATATATATATATATTATATATATATATATATATATATATATTATATATTATCTAAATATATATATATATATATATATATACTATCAAGCATCTACAATTTTCTACCACAAAAAAGGCTGTTGAAAAAAATTGCATTTAAACAATAACACAAACACCATCTTCTTCTACCCTACCCCCTTGCTGTGTAACATATGACAGGTTCCACAACAAACCCTGGAAACCGCTGAACCAAAACCACAGCAATTAGTGGTGGGGGTCATTCATCACCCGCATGCTTGTTCCCACAGACCCTGCATCTACTGGCATGACATCATCGATCAAAAATTTACTTTTTTGTGTTACATAATTAGCCAACTTGCTTACTCGTTCCACATCATCCCTTTCTTTGTACATGTGAACAAAACAATTTGCATTAAAATACAACTACATAATAAAATTGGGGTAAACTGATGTGGGCCAGAATATAATTCCTATAGGAAGGGTAACATTCATTTGCATGTGTTAACCCCATGACTATTTCACACGCCCTGCAATACCGCAAGCAGAAATATTAATGGTTATGTATGGTTCAGTTAATTTATAAAAAGAATTTGTTTTAATATATACATGCCTTTACAAGTCAAGTCCTTTGCAAATTAATTTACACACATATTGTCAATATTTCATAGCATAATTTGTTCATGTCAAACAAGAATGAATGATTCCACTGGTCTAGACAGACTTTGTAATGTGGAGTCTGAGTGCACTGCTATACAACACAAGCAGCACAAAAGTTCCAAACCCGCCCATAAAAGCAGCAATTAATGGGTTCTGCTAAACAGAACCGTCACATGACTTGTACAGATCATGGCTACAGTCTGGTAATCAATCTTCATAATGCGGTCAAGAGAAATATTCCGGGGACTCATAACAACGTTCACTGCTACAATACAGTGCAGCTGTCCACAGGTATACAAGCATCCTGTAAATGAGGCAGTTATTCAGCACAAATGGGATGGTACCACAGCCATTGTGTTGAAACACTGCAATAGAATTACTGTAGCATGGATACGGTACTAAACATTATGAGAGTTTTGAGAGTGTGAGACAGCTGGGAGGAGTGTATGGACCTCCACAGGCTGCCCACACAGTCGGCCACAGGGTGAGACACTAGTACAAACCACTGAGGCCAGCTACGTGGCAGGCCCACCCACAACCTGCACATAACTACCTGCACACAATTACATGTGACTAATAGACTCATTCCAACAGGAAGAGATGTTGCGTTGTCCCACCATATCCATGGGAGTTAGCCAACTGGATATCTTATTAACTGTTTGATGTTCTCATTAACATTATACTAACTTGCACCCAATATACAGCACTTATCAACAATTCAATATTTCCGTTTTACTTGTTCTGGATGATCAGGTAATAATGCTAATCTCAATGTGGTAACTTTGTAGAGATGCTCTCCACTCTTTATATAGCATGTCACCAAATACCCTCAGTCAATAAATAACTCTAAATAACTACTTTAGTGTTTCTTACATACATCACTAATTGGTAGATCAGAGGGGAAAGGGTTGAGGGAAGCAAATGAGACCACCAACAGAATGAAGCATGTGGACCTGGCCCCTGGGAGGAGATGCTGCCAGTCTGCCCCCAAAGCTGATACATCATTACCTGAATAAAAAACTGAGTACCTTAAATAATCGCTGGAACCTACACTGCCATGCCGGAATACAAACCACAAAGTCTGACCCCCCTCAAAAGCAACATTTTCCCTGTCACAGTCAATTTCCGGGGGGGGGTGCATTTCTTCTCAAAAGTGAGCTATATTATCTGAATGGTTTGACCCCGAGGTCAAATTAAGATCAGTTGTAGGTATATAAATAACAGCAAATGTGTGACAGGGACAGGGAATGCACACAAAAATGTGACTGGCAAAAAAAAGTAAAATGAACCAAGATTTGATTACAGGTTAGGGGACATTCCTGAACAAGTGTAGCTGTAGATAGAACTAGATACACTGTGTGTGTCCGGTAAATAACCATAGGTTCTATTACTGTCACATCTAATAAAACTTACAGAGCATCTACCACAACCAGTGTATAATGCTGCGTAATTTAGTATATTTATAGACAGATAAGGCCGTCTAAACCAACACTTATCAAGTGGTTCTACTTGAGAGGAGACCAACTTGTACCAGTGTACCATGGGAGGAAATAAACAAATTCCTGGCATCGCCTGATTAATGAGTCATCATTAATGGTAATTACACATGTGGGTTGATGACCTGGTCTGACCCTTCATCTTGGACCAGTGGGGCAGTAATCTAGGCAGAGATCAGTGGTGATGACCCATGGGTCTACAAGTCAGAGTTGAAACTCCACTAATAAATGCACCTAATGCCTACACGGGAGAAACCTAGAAGTAGCTCAGTGCACTCTATTGATGTTAATGTTAACAGACAGGCTATTCCCTCATGTACCCAAACTTGTCATTCGGTTTTAATAGAAACTATGTATTTTATATTATTTGTCCTGTCACTGACATGAAATACTGTCAAAACATATTAAAAACAGCACAATTTCTCTCAAGCAAGCTCGTCAATTACAGAAAGAGGTCATCATTGACAGAAGCATAGAAAACTAGTCACTAGATAAATAAGTCTGTATACATTGAACTGCAAAAGTGTAATTTTCATTGTTCATGAGTTGATTTCAAGATGTTACAAAAAGATACATGTTAACTATTTGCTTATGTTTTTCTATTATTTTTAACCATTTCGTTTATTTGTATACATGGCAAACCTACTCAGAGCTAATTAAGATGGTAAGAAAACAGTTTACTACTAAAATAGTTCACTTATTAGAATTATGTCTATAAATAAATGTTGCAGTCCATAAATACTATATGTGCACAACTGGACAAACATAATGAATACAAGAAAGCGTGGTCTAGACTTAACAACTACCCAGTACCTGCAGTTTATGATCAAAATAGATTAAATGTGATATACCTGATCATCTTCAGAGATAACTGCTGCCCTTGGTAACAGTTGAATACACAGGCCTACAGACCACCCACTGTGATAATCACACTGTACAACCTGCTGGGTAACAGTACCCTGCTGAGTCACCCTGCACTAGTGGTCACTCTGTGCCCTTTGCTGGTGCTACTTCTTAATGCTTGTTAATTGAACTAATTGGGGTTAATTTGTAGCCTGCTGTGCCAACAAACACCCCCTGACCAAGTACACTGAGTAGCCAGGGGGTTCTGTCACACTGTATGCAGGCTTCTTTCTTGTAAGCACTGTTTGCCAGACTTGTCAGACAACACTCTTGTGACACCCCCCACACTGGTACAACTCCAATCACACCACACCCCTATCACACCCCACTCCTATCACACCCTAACCATCCCTGTCATATTGCACTCCTGTCAAACCCCACTCCTATCGCACCCTACCCACCCCTGTCATACTGCACTCCTGTCAAACCCCACTCCTATCACACCCTACCCATCCCTGTCATATTGCACTCCTGTCAAACCCCACTCCTATCACACCCTACCCATCCCTGTCATACTGCACTCCTGTCAAACCCCACTCCTATCACACCCTACCCATCCCTGTCATACTGCACTCCTGTCAAACCCCACTCCTATCACACCCTACCCATCCCTGTCATACTGCACTCCTGTCAAACTCCACTCCTATCACACCCTACCCATCCCTGTCATACTGCACTCTTTTCAAACTCCACTCCTATCACACCCTACCCACCCCTGTCATACTGCACTCCTGTCAAACCCCACTCCTATCACACCCTACCCACCCCTGTCATACTGCACTCCTGTCAAACTCCACTCCTATCACACCCTACCCACCCCTGTCATACTGCACTCCTGTCAAACCCCACTCCTATCACACTCTACCCATTCCTGTCATACTGCACTCCTGTCAAACCCCACTCCTATCACACCCTACCCATCCCTGTCATACTGCATGCCTGTCAAACCCCACTCCTATCACACCCTACCCATCCCTGTCATACTGCACTCCTGTCAAACCCCACTCCTATCACGCCCTACCCACCGCTGTCATACTGCACTCCTGTCAAACCCCACTGCTATCACACCCTATCCATCCCTGTCATATTGCACTCCTGTCAAACCCCACTCCTATCACACCCTACCCATCCCTGTCATACTGCACTCCTGTCAAACCCCACTCCTATCACACCCTATCCATCCCTGTCATATTGCACTCCTGTCAAACCCCACTCCTATCACACCCTACCCATCCCTGTCATACTGCACTCCTGTCAAACCCCACTCCTATCACACCCTACCCATCCCTGTCATACTCCATGCCTGTCAGACCCCACTCCTATCACACCCTACCCATCCCTGTCATATTGCACTCCTGTCAAACCCCACTCCTATCACACCCTACCCATCCCTGTCATACTCCATGCCTGTCAGACCCCACTTCTAACATAGCATAGCCTACCCACCCCTATCCCACTCTTGTCATATCCTATTCCTAACATATCCTCACCCACCCATATCACACCCCAATCTCATCAGATCCCATTCCTACCATACCTCACACACCCCATCATACTACAACCACCCCCTCCATCAGACCCCACATCAGATCACACGCCTGTCACTCATATCCCACTTCTGTCATATCCTACTTCTGTCATACCCCACTCCTGTGATATCCCACTTCTGTCATACCCCACTCATATATCACTTCTGTCATATCCCATTCCTGTCATATCCCTCGTCTGTCATAACCCACTCATGTCATACACCACTCCTGTCATAACCCACTCATATCATACCCCACTCCTGTCATAACCCATTCATATCATACCCCACTCCTGTCCCCACTCATGTCATATACCAGCCAACCCTTTCTAATGTAAGGGAAATAGACATCAGTGACAGAAAGAGAAAGTCACTGTGTTACAAGTCAATGACAACCACTAAGTGACAGAATTGGCTGACCACATGGTGACACAGTTGAATGACAGTGAGAACAGTGACATGGTTGAATGACAGCCACTCTGTGACACAGTTGAATGGCAGTGACAAAGTGACAACTTTGAATGACAGCCATTCTATGACACAGTTGAATGACAGTGACAAAGTGACAGAGTCAATTAATGACATGGAGACTGAACCACCTAATGACAGTTTGACTGGGCTGGTGACTGACATATCAAGAGAAACTGGGTGACAGAACCGGGGAGATAATACCAGACATGGTGACAAAGTCAGTTACCCTTGACACAGTGACAGGGAAACCAGAGTAGGGAATAACGGCAGAACTATACCGGTTCGTGTTACCACATCAATCACGTTTAATTTATAAACCGTTGCTCCTGCAACATCCATAGAAACTCTTACAGCACACAGCCTCTGAGGGTCCACCCCTCTGAGGACCTGGCAGTCAGACACACACCAGGCAGACTATAGAGCTGACAACATCAACTGATGAAAGGAATCCACTGCATTCAACCTACACAATGCCTGCAACCTACCAGCAATACCACAACTGCTAATTACCACTATTGGGCACAAGTTTATGGAGGCTTAATTCAAGTACCGTAATTATAGCAGGCTTTGTCTGTCTAGCCACATTACTCATAACCGTGGTCTGCATTGGGAGAACAATGCTGTCACATGAGTAATTTTTAAATGCAACAATGACTGCATATTATATACAAACTGTGAGAATATGTTGTGTAACCAAACTCAGTCTCCTCTAGGTAATTGTTGGAATTAATTAAATTTCTTACAGATGGTACCAGGAATGTGACCTGACATGTTTCATAATTACTTATTGATATAACTTAAATATAATACATGATGCATTTGTCAAAACCTGAACAGCAAACTGATTGTTTGGTATAAATGCTTGTGCTAACTTTGCCTAAGTGATCAGAATATTTGTATGGTATTTAAATGATGAAAATAATGTAAATATCACATAATGTCAGAACTAAATAATCCATTACTACCAGCTGCCAATTATAAAAACAATACTTATTGTCACATTAAAAAAATGCAGGCACATATAAGAGACAATTGTTTAATAGTTTTCAGAAATGTCTAAGCCTCCCCACCCTGCATGGTGCTTTGTGAGTGAAGAGACGACTATTAATTGCAAAGTACTCACCATATTGGCAGCGTGGGCCCTGGAAACCAGTCTGACAGGAACACATCTGAGAGTAGCCTCCCATACACATGCCTCCATTGAAGCACACCCCACTGTGGCATTGTCCTACAAGCAAAAGACAACAATCTGTCATGTAGGCAAACTTTGGTGAACATTTTATAGATAATAATAATAAAGTTAATTACATTGCTTCTGAATCCTTGGAAATAAAGCTCAGAGGTGCATCAAAATAAAAGGGTTGATAAATCTCTTTGATAAGTAATATTCCATTGGCAACAGATGAATTGATATGACATGGAGTTACAGTGGATACGCAAGGTAATGGCACATTTAAAAATGATGGCAGAATATATAGGAGCAAGGTTGGGAATCAATACTTATTGTTACACTGATCTATAATTCTCTATTTCACATTTAATCAATATATTTAAGTTTGAATAATACAGTACATGATGATTATATGTCAATAATATACTGGCCAGTCTGACGAACAAACATTACATAATTACAATAAACCTTCCTCCTCTGGACCATAGAATTAGTACTTAGTTTAAACATTCAACCACAAACAAAACAATCAATTCAACAAAATTGAGTAAAATAGAAGAAAACATTACTTTATACAGACAAAATGACATTAGCAAGACAAAGTGTAACCAAATCACACAAAAAAGACACATTGCAAGAAGATCACAAACTGAAACTTGTGAATAAAAACAGCAAGACTACTACAGAGTTTGATAATATTATAGGGTCAGCTGCCATCAGCTGTAGACAACAGCAGCTTTGGGCAAGCAGGGTACAACACAGCAAGATGTCAAGAAGACATCAGTGACAGTCCACAAAACACTCTTTCTATAACAACACATCACTATTGTACCATATCCTTTACAAACATCACTGGGAGATAGAACATACTTCAACGGCATGAACACATTATTACCAACAGAACCGACCGACACACCTGGACGAAAGTCACCAACATGAAACTGCCTCACTGAACACATGTCAGATGAGACAGTTCAAGAGCAGAAAAACTTGTAAATTTCTTACCCCGCCGGAATATCATGAGTTGACTCAGCTTGCCCTTCTTGTAGGGCGACAAGCTACCGGCAGCAGACTCGACTGACTTTGTCTTAATCTGCTGCCGGTACTTCAGGAACTGAGCGTACTTCTGTCGGAGTTGTGCCCGGGACAGCTTTGGTCTCGGTTTGCCGAGACACAAAACGGCAATGCATACGAGCACAGCCACACACAATACGCACTTCATGTCGTCTCCGCAACTGCTTATCCAACGTCAGACAGTAAGGTATATAAACATCGAGTGGCACTGCAAACTGCTTTCAAAATCAGCAAAACAAGCCGGCTCTAAAGATGTGCCCCGACTGGAAGCAACAGCAAGAGTCCGGTGTATAGCTGCTATGAAGAGCAAGTTGTACGACTGGCCACACACAAGTGTGCTCGGTGATAGAGAGACTTCGGATGAGGCCCAGACACATGGACTCCCGCTTATATCTGCGTGGACATGGGAGAGGCCCGAGCGTCCGTGTAGCCCTTCACTTCCAATCTTCTCACTGATCCTCGAAATGCCGCCGGCAAAAAACATGCAGTAAACAATGCTAAATGTGAGTTTTTGACACGCCAATACGGCCTGTTGTTGATGCAGGACGTGGATAAGACGTGTTCTGCTTCACTCTCAATCTGGCGTGAGCATGTTTGGGAGGAAAGGCAGGCAAAGTGTACTTGATAGTGGAACGAGTGAACACGGACGTCTATCAAAGAACGCCTGACCCATTACACCTCCACACACAAGCAGCCAGTGTTCCCGATAATTGAAGCACTTTCTGATGCCCCTTGGCATCAGCTGATATCAAGAAGATATGCCGGACAGTAATTCAACCCACCTCTTATATACGATTTGGTGCCACCTACACTTATTGTAGTTTCCTACACAGAGACACACCCTGAGGGCGATGGGGGCAGGCGACTTCTGGGCACCGTCTCCTATTTGCCACTGTCAGAAGGTCAGACAATGTATCGCTGTCCAATAACCAATGCAGCTGATATAACAAGGAACAATGAGTGCTCAAAGGCCTGTGGCAATCGTGCACTCACACTCAGTTCCTGTTGATGAATACACAACATGTGCCAGGCAAAAGATGTACTTATGATATAGAAGACGCACTTAAATATATATGCAACTCTTCCCCATGGCCATAAACTACTTCACTCACTTGCTCAGGCATTCCGCTGTGTTGAAATGCATTAAAGTATTATAAAAAGGTAAAGGTAAAGGTAAGTTCTTATACAACGCAGTATCCAGTCCTCAGGACCATTCAAAGCGCTTTACACTTTACTTCCCTGGCAGACCTGTTCAATCAGACACCATCTCAACTTCTCTGGGAAGCATCCAGCCATGCTACAATTAATGTGTGAAGGCTATTCATACACATCCACCAGTGGCTATAACCAGGTACTCATTCATACAGTTGAGTGAACTGGAGCAATGCAGGGTGAAACAAACTTGCCCAAGGTTTAACACCACAGCACAGGATCCGAACCCTGGTTCTCTTAGTCGAGAGTCTGAAGCTCTACCCCTGAACTGTTGCTCATAACATAACCCTACATCCTGCAGATGTCATTTTTTGTAACTTGCAGTACAAAGTTACCATGCTATTTTGTTAGCGCAGGTACTGGGATATTTTAGCCTTAATACCCTGTACAGCAATTTGGGAAGTTGGTAGAGGCATTGTAGCAACATAAAAATGTATATCCCTATCTTTATATAGAGATCTGTTCACCCATCATTTGGATGGGTAAAACCCATTTTGAACACACTGAAATATCACTGGATAGGTATAGGTAGTGGATGGGTATAAAAAGAAGCAAGTTTTCAAAAATCATTATATTTTGTCAGTTATGCTCTGAATATAGATACACTTATGATTATAGAAGACGCACTACATGCCTGTGGTTGTAGCTGTTTTCTTTTAGATTATAATACACTTCTTGGCTGGGTTATATGCATGTAAATTAACATTCACGTATCTAGTTTTCTGTCTACCACAACATTTGTGTGCAGAAAAATGTTTATCCTGCATAAAGGCCTGAATTACGTATAAAAAATACCACTGAATTTCCACCAGTATTAGCTGCAGGGGACCCTCGGTAAACCAAAGTTTTCATATTTCTATTTGCAGTAAGGAATTTTTTTAACTGTTTTATTTTTATAATATAAAATACTTTTCTTGTTTTTTATTAACCCCTGGTAGTTGCTCAGTAGTATCAAGTCAGAATCTAAAAACAAACAGTTTCATTCCCATCACATTAATTCGTCCAGCCATGTGAACATTTGTGGTGAGTGGTGTAGCAAAATGAGTGAATACTATTGTGCAATAATTACAACATGGCTGAGTGCTTCCATTGGACGATAAGGCAGATGAAGTGGCAAGTGCCTTGAACTGTCACAAAAACTGTATTCTGCATTGTGTATGCAGCATGACTTGAAAACATCCTGCCCAATGCCAAGTCCCACCGTCTCTCCTTGCATGTCCTGTGTGTCAAATGGTAGAGAGAGGTATGCTAGCTAGGGCTGTGTAGTTGCTACCAGATGGCAGGTTTGAGATGTATAGATGTGGACCATGGTGTGAATACACTTTCATGTGGCAGTCACACAGGGATGCATAAATGCATGCCATGCGTGCAGATCAGTACACGTGAACACACACACATAATGTAGCACATCCCTCTTTCTTCGACTTAAAATATTCATCTGTCGTTGTATCATCGCTGCACGCCATTTAGGTATTGTCAAACCTGACAGCCATGTTTAATGTCTAGATGCATGTTGCTGATAGGGTAACTAAGTCTGCATAGACTTACACACCTTGTGTGACACTTTATGTGGCACTTTATGTGGCATTGGCTACAGATGTGGAATGCCTCTGTGGCCCTTCTGTTCAGTCAGAATATCTAAGGTAGTGTGACTTTCAAGACAGATGAGAGAGCCAGACACAATATAGATTACACTGTCACACTGCTTACACAGACAGACTCACAGCTGACATAGGCAGACTCACAGCTGACCCTAACAGACTCATAGCTGACACTGACAGACTCAAAGCTGACATTGACAGACTCAAAGCTGACACAGACAGCCTCACAGCTGACACAGACAGACACACAGCTGACATTGCTAGACACACAGCTGACACTGCGTGACTCACAGCTGACACAAACTCACAGCTGACACAGACAAATTCATAGCTGACATTGATTCTCATCTGACACAGACTCACAGAAGACACTACCAGACTCACAGCTGAAATAGACTCACAGATGTTACAGCAAGATTATCAGCCTACATATGGCCTACACAGACTAGCTAAATCTTTAATTCAGCCAGGGCATTAAAAATAGATAGACAGACTCAGAGATGAGACAGCCAGACTCAAGATAAACTTGTTCTATGTGTCCCCATCGACTCTGCTTACTCTTAAGATTCCAGACAAGAAGGCTGTGTCTGCAGTTGTCACACCTTTCAATTGGTACTCTATGAAGCAATTTAAATGACTGCCACCTTGACCCCAACAGATCCAATCAATCCTGATTGGACCATTACAGGCTGTATCAACAAACGAAATGAAGGGTCCAGCCAGTACTGTAACAACACACAAACAGACACCTATATGGTGCTTCACAGTGGAAAGTTAAGAGGGGCACTAGACCATAATTGGGGTGCCCAGACACAATAGCAATGCTGGCCTGTTGATCAACACAGACTGGCCAGACCAACCTGTGCATGGCTCCTGGGAAGATACACAAGCTTTGTTAGCTCATCTAATGGTGTTTTTATGACAGCATTAGGCAGTTTGCTTAGAAGGTGCTAACTGGCTTTGGTCAATGTGGATTGGCCAGAGTGCCCACTGGAAGAGCAGCATAGATCACATGTATACAAGAGTGATGAGTGCCTGCATAAAGGCTTGTGTCTCGCCCTGTATGAGAGCCAGGTAATGTTACAACGTCAGTTGGCCCTGCAGTGTCAAACTACAGACATTTGGGAGTTCTATGCCACCTTCCTATAGTAGCTGAGATGATTTTCAATTGAACCAGTGAGTGACGTGTAAAGTGCTTTGAGCAATCCTAAGTACTCAGTACTGTGCTATAATATAACAACTTACCTTTTACATTTACTAGCTTATCAGTTGTCTCATAGCTATGTCTAACCGCAAGTCATAAGAACTCAGCATTTGCTGAACACTGATGGTTCTACATTTCTACTATTACTTTCTTCCTACAGCAAACTGTAGAATTTCCCAAGTCAACTGCGTGCACCATCAGTTTACTAGGCTGCATTGGAATCAGTTTTTTCTGATACTTTTACACACCTGCCTTTTCACCTGTATCTAACGTGTCATCTTACAGCAGGATATGGACAACACAGAAAAACTGGTCTGGACTCACAGAGAAACATCAATCACCAGGAAAAACACAACCACTTTGGATGATCTCAACTTCCTAACTATGCTATAAATTCTCTCATGTTGGTTCTTTGAAGATACGCCACATTCAAAAGATGCCTTTACAACGGATGCTTATCAACATAAGTCTTAGATCTTAGACAATCAAAAGTTTTCTTATAAATGCTCTGTGAAAGAAATTAAACAATGCCTATGCTCCAACTTAAGAATGAGGTGCCTGATGATTTTCACCTACTCAATACTCAAGAGATGCCATATAAAAGCAAGTTCTTGTACAGCACAGTATGCAATCCTCAGGATTGCTCAAAGCGCTTTACACTTTACTTCCCTGACAGACCTGTTCAATCAGACACCATCTCAACTTCTCTGGGTAGCATCCAGCCATTTGCTGCAATTAATGCACGAAGGCTGTTCATACACATATCCACTATTGTCTATAGCCAGAAACTTGCCCAAGGTTTTAACACCACAGCACAGGATACAAACCTGGGTCGTTTCAGTCGAGAGTCTGAAGCTCTACCCCTGAGCCACTGCCTACTTTCTAGCCTACACAGGGGATGCCCTATATTCAAACTCAAGAGATGCCCTATGTTCTAACCTACAGCAGCGATGCCCTATTATTATGGTCACTCCAATAATGTTCAAAGTATGTCCCTTGTGCCAGTCTTTGCTTCCAGACATTTATTTCTCAATTAATATTCATCAAGTGGTCTCATTAGACATAGTAGCCATTAAGTACCAATGGAAATGAACCCCCTCTGGTATAATCACCCTCTAGTTGCTGCTTGACCTCACAAGTTCAAGGGTCAAGGGCCCAACAATAGGGGGCATACAAAGTGGGGTCTTATTTCAGTGAACTGACAAAGTAGGTTTATCTGAAAGTGGACCTGTGTGGTTATTCTTGAGATAGAGTCCTTTGAACCTGGGCCATTAAAGAATATAGAAGTACCCAGAAACGTCAACACATTGATAGCATAGTTAGCTGTTATTAACACTCTCTGGGCAATGGCTGTGCTGCACAGTGTCACCAACACACTGGTGACAAGTGACTTCAGATGACACACACATGCACTGACATATGACACATACACCAACATGTGAACACCATGACAGGGACGTTAGGTTGTGACAATAAATGACAATGGTGTTAGGCCAACACTGATGTGACAATATTGACCTGACAACATTAATGTGACAACACCATGTTACTTTTGCGACAATACCATATGATAACACTATTATGACAAAACTAATGTGACAACACCATGTGACAACATCAATGTGACAATACTGAGGTGACAATACTTCACATTCATGTCATGACCAAATTTAATGTTGGTCAAATCGACAATGCCTTAGCCCAACCATCGTCAGGTTATATTTGTGATGCCAAATTGTTGTTGTTGTTTATTGTTCATTCTAGATTATCAAGTAGGCATTCTCAGTTTTTGTAAACCTCACACAATCAATACAAGATAACAAAACCTGTGTGTTTTCTTCAAATTCTTCTGCTCCAAGATAAAATGGTGTTTACATTGTCAGCTGCTTATTTCTGTTGTCTTCTAAGTGAGGATAAACTCTGGGTTTTTTCCTGGATAGCAGGAAGATAGATAATACTGCTACTACCTCATTGTGTGTTTCCTTCTATGGAACTGTTGTTTTTCAGAGGCCAAACTCATGTTTTGTCACTTTAAAATCTGTAGGGAGAAGTGCTTATGCAGAGCAGGTGGAAAGGGGAATGTAAGATGTTTATGTTGAGTCAAGTTTACACAGACCATGTTTACTTGGCAAAAGAGAGAGAGAGTGACTGCGGCTACAAGAATCTGGTGTTGACACTGCATTTTGACTTCCACAGCACACAGCTGGGTGAAGTGTCACATCACACTCTATACTGTCACACTTGGTACTGCATGCACAGAGGGGACCCACAGAGGAAGTCAGTGCCCACAAATCATGCTTAGCTCACTCCACAGGAAGCAAGCACCATCACAGCCTTGCTGACACCCTGTGGCTGCTCTTTGATGTCTGCTGTGGATATATATTATGGCAAAAACATGGATGACATTGTTGAGTTAAATTGAGACTGTAAAAACTAGCACACTGGCTAGTGCCACGCTTTGTAGTTGCCATATAAATAGCGTATGCAAAAAGGATTAACTTCTAATTATAGAGTTCCTGAGATAAAAAAATACAATTTCCTTAATTAGTTAAATTAAAAACATGAGCCACATTGGTAGCCACACCCAATCTTTCCCTGGACACAATCTGCGAAACAAGACATGCTTTCTGAGACAATGCCAGCTCTGCAACGCCGCCATTCTCGTTAGATAAAGTCTGCAGCTCGACTTTAAACAAATCAGTGACAATCAAACGGACACATTCCAACAGTGCAAAAAAGTGTGACTCGGGCAGAATGAAAGGCACAATTACCACTGTCTTGTGCGTTTTTCATACACAATCAAACGATTGATGGCGTTAAATGCCACGAACAGCTGGGATCAACTGTGCTTCTTAGCTTTCTGATAACAACTCCATGTCTTGCAAAATTATTATGTCTGTCAGTCGCATGTGCGTAATCCTGCTGAACCAGTGCTGACTGATGGCCTCTCCAGGTCATGTGTTTCCAAACTGTAACTGCCAGCGAATTAGTAGCAATCTTTATGGCACCACCAGTATCAGCTTATATAAACTGTCTGCAAGAAGCTAATCCAGTTCCCTCATTTACCGTTCATGGTTCTTGATGTGCATGTCATTACAAACACACGAGTGCCATATAGCAGATATCATATAAACCAACATTTTATATGAGACAGCAAAGGCGATTTGGAAATAATACCATCACTAAAAATTTTGCATAGGAAGCAATTTGTCTGTGAATTAAGCTAACCTTGTTCATCATTGACAAGAATATACCTTGGCAAGTTTGACAGCCCCCATCAACATGTAAGACAATAACAGTGCTACACTTTTGGAACTGAGGTCTTTAGCCACACATCTAATGGCATCACTTGCAGTTGTGTACATATCTCCAATACCTACAGCCACACCTCTGCTAGCTAACCAACTGAAATATTAGCCCATCCACATTCCACACAATGTCTGTTTTGCTTGGCAGCTCAGACATTTACATCAGGACATATGATCTGATTTGAGACACCTGCATTTGTGTCAGATCCGGTTAGCAGAACATCCACAGACATGGGAAAGGAAGAAGAGCAGTTACAAAAGCCATGTAACCCTCCAGATCACAACCCCTATAATTTTAAACCCTTATGCCTGGGGTATTTCCGACGGGATAACACGAAGAACCCCCGAGCTAGTGTCTTAAAAGCATCACAGGGTGGTCTGGCACTGCAGCTGTTGCTGCTGAAATCTGGCGGCTGCAGCATTTTAGTACATCAGAACTTACTTCATAGCTGGTTATTTTCCTCGAGCTATTTACCAAACTTTTCTAACTCTGGCAGACTGCCACACTGTTGTGAAGCCCAGTGGGAGTCTTGTCAAAAATAGCCAGTCTAAAACCACATTTTACAGTTTGCTGGAAGATACCACTGTGGTAGGTCCAGTACCTAGACTTGGCTGTGAAACATTCTGCCACATGAAATCAGCAAATCTGCCCACATGTACATGTATTTGCTTACTGGAACGAAGTCTGGACCTCTAAATAACCAGTAAATATACCTCACCCAGTTGAACCTCACTATTAAGGTCACTCTTGGGATGGGACCAGCTGACCTGAATAGCAAGGTGGCCTTAATTGTGAGGTGGGTGTATCGCCAATGTGATAGTTAAGCAAGGTTTTACTGTAATGCTTTCTTGGTTAATTGACTAACCTGAACCTAAAATAAAATACATTTTAATGCACATATTTAAGTTGATTTAATCAGAACACAGTGCTTATCTCATGGTTTCATAAATGCTCCACTAAGAACTCTTCATTAAAACGTTATTATATCATCAGAATATATTTTAATGGTAAGCGTGACTTCTCACTCTTCCTTTGCATATGTTAGCACATCAGCAATTAATATATTTCACATTTCACTCCCAAGTGTAACTGTAACCCTACATCTTGACATTGGTGTGTAACGTACCCGGTGTTGTTGTTTATAGCATTATAATCTTGCTGGGGCTAACACCATAGAGACATTGACTAATCAGTAGTTCACAGCTGAAACTATGTGTGAAATGAGAAGACAAAGACAGTGCTGTTGTGGCCTGCAGTGAAGTATACTAGGAAATAGGAATACAGGACTGAGATGACACTGCAACAATCAGCACAGACTGAGGCAGGCAGCAGACCAGGTGTGTGTGGGGCACGCTGGCTGCTCACTCAGACCTTGGCAACACCTGTGCCCAGGTGTCAGTGGACCCACAGAAGACCACCCCATGGTGGTAGAGGTCAGAGGTGAACCACCTCAGACAGAGACACTCACTCGGACTTGTAGTAGCTATGCCCCAGTCTACCTGCCGTGTAGCAGACATCAATTGTGGGAGAACTCAAGGACTATACTATATACAGTGAAACCTGCCCAGTGGACACCTATCCATATTGAAAAACTGTCTATAATGAACACTTTCGAAAGTCCCAAATGACTAGTTTGCATTGTACCTGTCGATAACTGGAATCATGCCATACAGGGCATATTGCACAATTCTGATTTTGTTCATTAAGTACATAATTTTCTGTGTTTAATCAATTAAGTAGACAAACACCGTGAATTATTTGGACACACCAGTGTCTTTCTTTCTTTCAGGTGGCTGTAGACTTCCCAATTTTTGCAACAAGGAATGTTCATCATATTTTCCTCATGTGGATTCATCCTAAATAAAGAATATAAGTGCCACAAAAAACTGTACATATCTCTGTATCTACTATCTGTGTATTAAAACAATTTTATTGTTTGACAGTCTTGAGAAAGTTGGTGTGATTGTGCATTATTCAGACCACGACACCTCATACTGACTTTAACATGCATGGTCTTTTTTGCTTCGTCAGAAACACCGTCTTTTCCAGATGTTCCACTTCATACTCTACACAGAACAAGCTACCTACTCTAATTATCTCAGCTGGGGTCTTTCACAGTAATACACTACCTCTGTTGTGAAAGACCCCAGCTGAGTGTTCCCCCACCAGGTAATACCCCACCAGGTGAAAGAGTTGTTCCCTGTGATGCTGACTGTGCAGTCACTTTGAAGGATTCATCAAATATGTTTTGCCTTTCCTTTGTTGAACTGTGTGTATTTGATGCCAGCTTAATACGTAAGAAACAACTGTTTTATCATGCAGTAAACATGTTTTATTGGAAGTGTGCTGACGCTACACTGATAATTAATTTCACTACATAACTCCTGTGAGGCTCACTGCATGTAAAAGACCCAACTTAAACCACACACAGATGACAAAACCTGCCAACTTAATGGGCAACGGTTTTAATCATCATCAAACATTGCTGGTTCTAAAAACAACTGACAGATCTAAAATAATAACATTACAAACACTCGCAATCCAAGAGAAAGATCACAGCGTACAGAGTAATATCAAACAGCTTACACTACAGAACTCTGCTTTGTTCCTGCAGACAACAACCCTTTATTTGGTTTAACTCATCAGCTCAACTAAAGATTGAGGACAAACATTAGTCTGACAGAGATAACAGACAGATGTCTAGACAAACTGAACATAAGACAGGTAAATTGTAAATGAAGTCCTGTACAATGGCTGTACGTGAACACAAGTTCTGTGTGTGACTGTGTGTGTGTCCTCAGGCAAGCTGACGTGATACAACAGCTGACTGGTCAAACCAGCTGCTATGTAGCCCCCAGTCTATCTGATAATAACCAACCAGGCTATGTTTCTTTGTGTTGAACACCTACATTAAGGGATTGTCTTCACGACATGGAAATGATATCTTAAAAAATACATCTACTAACTGCATGATTTAATTAATCCCATGATCAAAAGATGGAACTGCAATGTCAGTTGTTTTCTGCAGGAAGAGGGGCAATAAATATTGTGGACCATAATTTTTTTTTCTCCAGGCTTTGGGCAACATCCTGCTTAGAATTCCACCCCTGAAGTAATCATAGTTGTTTATGTAGCAACACTTGTCTCAGTACCAGTGCAGAATCATGGCACATTCTGGGAAAGTGTCCAAGTCAGATTCCGGTTCCAGGACAACAATAGTATCAATACAATCACATCTTCAACACTGCATTGTTTTACGTAAAACTATATCACTGTTCAAGTGTTGATCACAATCAAGTTGAATAAGTGCTACATCGTGGTATGTTCATTCTAGATGCTTAATACACTGCAACATTTGGTGGTTTTCCTTAATTTTCCCAGTGGTAATTAGTGTAAAACTAACGGGCTTTTAGCATCAGGACTACTTACTGCACTGTAAATCTCAAACAGCCCTATGAACTCCTACACCAATTCACATACCCCAGTTCTCATATCCATGTTGCCTTCCACTCCTCTTTCTATTCCCATTCTTCCCATAATGCTAGTTCGGGGTACATCTTCCAAGGCCTAGTTTCTTGCCAAGTCCACCCATTGCCCCCACCTACCCCCATCCAGGGTGGACACGTCCAGATCAGACCAGACCGTCCCAAATAATGTCCGGAATTTTACCAGCCAATCAGCCTTCTGTCTCCCCCCTCCGTTTCCTGCTCTCTTTTCCCGCAACTAGACCACGGAGAGAGGGTTTGTTGTACACGTGATCAATACAAGGCAGACTGAAGGCAACAGCCCATCCTGTATTCAGAACAGACTCCAAAAGACACCGGTAACTTTTTATGCGTCTGGCGTAGTGACTTGACAGACAGAGAAATAACGGGGAATGTCACTCAACCTGTCCACGGGGTCAACCAAAGTAACTGATTGTTCGTCCATTTCGCCACAGAAATGTCATTTTGTAAACAAATGCCAAATTTCTCAGATAGTTCTCTTTGACATTGATATCAAGTGTCGTTTTGGTGACAGATTTGTCAACGATTGTCAGCTTATTAAGATGCCAAACAACTGTGATAACATGAGTGGATCACTGGAAACCGGAAATATGTAACTTCAGCTGATTTTCGTGTTTTTCTGAGTTGCATTTACCAGTATTATTTTCAACTTGAATGAATTCACCCACTCTTGCTCCCTCGTGGTCAAGTGCTCCTGTTACATGCTAAGCAGTATGAAGTTCATTGACCTATGAGCAATTTCAATAATATCTGCTAGGTCTAAGAGTCACTTAGTGGTTGTAACAGAAAACTGCTTACATCTGCTTGAAATCAGCATTCTTTTAG
This sequence comes from Ridgeia piscesae, assembly GCA_025642075.2. Classification (NCBI taxonomy): domain Eukaryota; kingdom Metazoa; phylum Annelida; class Polychaeta; order Sabellida; family Siboglinidae; genus Ridgeia; species Ridgeia piscesae. The sequence goes on along the minus strand of JAODUO010000918.1, from coordinate 103,714 downwards.
ACACTGATATCAAAATAATGTATTTACGGAAAAATATCCTGATGTGCCATGATAACTAAAACAGCTGCTAAATCCATAACAAGTTTGTGTACTTCAATATTTTGATATTATCCATAGAAAAAATCCAGAACAAGATTTCTTCTATAGCCCATGGAACTTGATTCCGATACCTTTTGTTAGCTTCATCTCAAATAAAAATAATTATCAAGAATATCTATACAATGTAGTTGATGTGCACGTGATGTTCCATGTAAAATTTACTCAGGAGAAAGACAATGTCGAATTGTTCCTTGATAATGACTGTGTCATATCAGACAGAACAATACATTATTTTACTGCCCACGATATCACTTGCTAGACATGTATTCATGCACTACGAGTACAGTCTAGCAAGTGGTCCAGTGGAACATAAAACATCCGGCATGACATCTGATACTATGTCCACTGTTGTCAGTGTTTTCAATTCACTTGTTGGATCTGTGAATAGTTCAGTACTGTGTGCCTAGTGGCCAAGGTGCTGACAAATTGCCTACTATTCCTCGGGTGAATGCTCTTGGTAAGGTATTTGGACCACCAAGCAGGCCCACCCAGGCATGCCTGGTGGAATCTCAACATGTCAAACCACTGTGATTTAGCTCAAGTTATGGCTAGATCATACACTTGTTGGTTCACTCAATAACTCGCAATCAGTGGTTATCAGTGTAACTGCTGCAAGGCTGAAGAGTGCCGGAAGTTTGTGAATGAGCAACATACAACCACTGGAACGAATGGAGCATGCCAGAAAATAAGATAACAATACAATTAATGTGCCCTGCCCACAATGCAGGATGTGGGGTGTGATAAAAATCAATCTGGACCGGAGTCAACCAAGTATGGCAACACCCCTTTTCTAATGAAATCTATAATGATAACTAAAATAGCTCATGCTAGCTAGTGCCAAGACCATAATCATGAATTAAATATAGATATTTGACTGCTTTGAACATAAGTGAAATGGGGAATATGTATCAACTCGTACATTTGGAGAATTTCAGAGGTGGTTTGAGCGAGAGACACAGCAGTAGCTGCAGGGCAGGGAAAACACTATCTGTGGAGATAAAAGATACTGACAGTCTTCCTGGTGTTATAATACTAGACTGTAAATGATGCACAAAAGGCCTAATAGTGAATCAAAACAGACTGCTGTAAGAATGTTGCTGTGTTGCATGATCACTCTCATACAACTCATGACATATGATTTCTGTACCTCATAGATAGTGACCATACTTACTGCATATTCTTACTGGTTTTTATCTTACCTTAAGTACCTGTTAGTATTGATTATTTCATTATAATGTACTTAAATGCATGATACATTTTTGTGAACCAGTCACTTGATAATTTCTTGTTTTGCATGTAATGTACTTATGCTTTGGTATGTTTTAATGTACAGTCATGTCTCATCTATCCATAAACCAGTTACCTGAGTTGTGGCTGAAGCATGAGTGTTAATAACTGAAATATATCTACACTTAAACCTTGCAAACTACCGAAGAAAATGTGTTATCAAGGAATGGATAAGCAGACTTGTACCTAGGTCACAGATTTTTATATCTACGACACAGGTACATGGTGCCAACAGAGTGTCTACCATCACACCTGACTGTTTCTTGGCTGGCCAGGCTGGTATGCCCCCACCTCTCTCCCTTCCAGCACACCCGCAGCATTACTGGGCCCAGGGCAGGGTGGCTAGGCACAACTGCCATCAGGTTCTAGGTTTCCATGACAGGATGGTCATGTCCAGAGTACTTTTAACCCCAATTAAGGAATGTTGGCCAATAGGTCACCCATGCCAGTCCCCACTACTGTTTCCCTACTTTACTGTTATCATTGTTACTCAGGTTCAGACTGCTTAGTACATACATTGCATTGTTGCAGTCCTAACTTATCTTGTTTCTCTGGGTTGGGCTGGGCATGATGAGGGTCCTCATTGTTGTTGTTTTTCCTTCTGCTCCTCACACTCCTACACTAGCCTCATAAACCCATTTCTACCCTCCCTCTCTCTTGTTCTCCTCTCCCCACCTCTCTGCACACATGCACCAGCTTATTCAGTCTAATCCTTCACACTACAGGGGAGGATTTGGACAAACGCATCGAGGACCACCACTGAGCCTACTCAAGCTGACAGGACAGACCTCAAGATAGTCCTGGTGGTGTCCCAACAGACGCACATCAAGTATTCCAGGACAACTCCACTGATGTGTGAAATCCATTAGCCACACTCCAAGAGACCCATGGATCTGACCAGCATGGGACCCAGCGATCCAGACTGGACCCCAGCAAGTAATACCCTCCCAAAGCAGGATGTCACCTCAAACCTTATATCCGGCAGAAGGTTTACTGGGAGATTTTAACCATTAACGGCTGCTTCCATTATCAGCTCTGGACAATCTAAGATAAAGTGAGTCTTTGTAAACCAATATGGCAGTTACCCTTACAAGTGCAGCTTATGAAATAAATGCTGTTTAATTGAGCGGAAGACTGAACCTATTCACTGCAATGGCAGCACTGATGCAGGTGCTCAGAATGAACTGTGCAGAACTGGCCCTATAGCCAATGTCATGCCTGGTTAGAGGGCGAAGTTAATCACCCTGTCAGTGGGTAGTTGGTCTGATGACAGGTCCTGGCAGGTAACAAAGCAAGTGTCTGGACAACACAACTCTAGGTTAGATTGAGACCTTTCATTAACCAAAAGCTATTGTCTGTCTGGGGAGCAGTTATTATTCTCGCTTCTCCTCTGATGTGAAGGCAACGAATATGACAACGTTGTCATCTACTGTATATGTGTGGCACATCAGAATCTTGATAAAGAATCATCTTGCTGCCTTTTAAAGTTTTGGCAATTTTGGTCACTCCATGTTGCCTCAGTTGGTTCACACAGTTGTGTAACTGTGTTCATAGCAGTTGGCAGAGGTCAATATGTATTATGAATGAAGAGTCTTTGGGCAGTAATTGTTGCATGGCTGAATTCTTCCCAGTGAAGTTGAGATGCTGTTGAAATAAACAAATCTGCCAGCAGGGTAAAGCCCTCTGTGACAGCACTGTGCTCCATAAAAAATAACCTTTACTTTTTATCTTTTATGATAAAATGTCAACATTGCCTACAAGTCAGTTTCATTAATGCAGTCTTTTTGGTTATCATCCTGTAAACAAATCACACCAAATCACAATGAGGGTGGGTTTGGGAAGAGGATATAGAGGTGTGATTACTGTAATGTACTTACTGAACATGCACCCCATCTCTCCATTCAGCTGTTGCCAGCCATGACAACACTGGTATTTTGTCCTATAAACCCTCTCGATCGTCTGCTCCATGGCTGTGTAATAATATGTCCTGAAACAAACAGCATCTTCTGTCAACAGTTTATTTAGAAAATTGCAGTAAACGTGTAACTAATAATAACATGACAATAGTGTTTCAAGCAACAAATATACTGTACCAAGTTAAAGTGATCTATACATTATTGGAGTTAACAGTCTCATGTTTAAGTCTTTTAGCAAATAAGACTTTCATACAGCTGAGAATGTTGGTCCCTACGGGAATTACGTAAACATGCCACTAAGTGACTACAGCTGTATGGAGAAATTGTGATCAAAGAACCATCCTGGCACTGACACTTCTTTTATTCAGCGCCCGGAGGAACTGACATAAAACATTATAAAACACTGTTAAAATACACAATCTCACTTTGATCACAACCACAATTCCACCAATTAGTTTTGCTTCACGGACTCAGAACCATAGCTTTATGTAGAGACCCATCCACCCATCATTCAAAAATGAATATGGACGGGTAGAAATATGGGTGGACGGGTGGTGGACGGGATGGGTAAAAAAAATTGAGCAAAAAAAGGTCTTCCAAAACCATACATATTGTTAGTTATGCCTTTAAAGTGGGTGAAAATGGTGTCACATGTGTGTTTGTAGTCCATTTCAGGTCATCAGATACATTTAAAAGTTTGTAAACTGGCTCAACAGTTAACACCCATGTGTCCACCAACACATGTGTGACTGGCAATAATTTTATCCTGCATAAAGCCCAGCTCAGAAGTCTGCACTGATTCAAAGCAGAGCATGTTTACTCTTGCAATTTTTCTGGATTTGCTAATTAAAACAACCAATATGCAGTCAAAAGTTGTTTATATATTTAAAGTCTGTCTCCTTATGGATTGATGATCTTATCACAGATGAAGCTACCAAAATAATATGTGTAATGCTTAATCAATTCAAACACCAAGCAGTTTTATTTTTCTGTACAAAAATGAACATTTAACATGAGCATCAACTATCGCATTATCCAAATAAACAACCTTTGTTATCTACAAAACATCTGCTGTGCCTGACACATGATACTGTGTCCTTTGCTGTGAGTCTTTTGAATTGAGTCTATTTTGGGATTGTCGTGAAAATTGAAAGTTATCTAGGAAGCGAGATAGTGAATGAGGCTTCAAGGATGGCTCTCACAGAGAGAAGTGTAAACATATTTAACAGGTGTGACTGGACTCTTTGGAAGATATAAACACCAGCTACACTACAACTGATGTGTAGGAAGCTTTGATGGATACATCTGTGCCGTTCCACACAAAAGTGAAAATCATAACCAATTCATGGAGTTTTATGCCAGTTCTCCTTTCCATTTGTCACATCCTTGCATACAATTTTAATTAATTTAACAACTTACTGATCAAACAGTGATGTTTTATCTGTTGTAATATTTAGTGACAAGTTACATTCATTGAAGTCTTAGGATCTTACTTCAAGGTAAGAAGTCTTAAACTAGTTTGTTGTAGTTAGTATTATATTATTATTATCATTATTATTATTATTATTATTATTGCAAACTTATTTAACTATTGAAATAAAAGGTTTCCATGATAATTTAGCTTAATCTCAACTTAACATTTGTTGAAATCTATAACATGATTTGTTTACAGCTAGTTGAACTGAAACATGAATATTTTGTCTCCCAGATATGGGATCTATCAAGGTTTTCTACTTGCAAATAATTTTATGTGGTTGGGGATAGGTCATTATATCACTTCAGTATCCATGATTGACATATGAAGTGCTGACAAAGTTGCATCCTGTCTTAGCCAAACTGCATTACCATCTGTTTAGGGGTTGACCACAACCAGTTCACTTCATCCATCTTTATACTGAATGATGTTTGAAAATAAGTTTGTTTCTTCATCCTCTCTACAGACTGTCTAGTTGTTTCTTCATCCTCTCTACAGTCTGTGTAGCTGTTTTTTCATCCTCCCACAGACAATCTAGTTGTTTCTTCATCCTCTCTACAGACTGTGTAGCTGTTTCTTCATCATCCCACAGACAATGCAGTTGTTTCTTCATCCTCCCACAGACCGTTTAATTGTTTCTTCATCCTACCAAAGACTGTCTAGTTGTCTCTTCATCCTCTCTACAGACTGTCTAGTTGTTTCTTCATCATCTCCACTGTTATCTCAAGAAGTGATGATTCCAAGTGTGGAACCATTTAAGGTGTGGCACAGATTTGGTACCGTCCTTTGAACCCTGATACAAGTGATAGGCCAACACCCTCGGCCATTGTAACATTAACCCAAATCTGTGCACCAAGAATTCAGCAGATGTCTTCGGCTGTCACATGGGTCCAGGCCAAAACAATGCCATGGCAAACTGCCATGTTGTGAGTTATGAGTTTCTGCCATGTTCAGGAGGTCGGTTAGCTGCAGTCGTTGAGATTTTAGCTTATGTAATAGTGACAGTTAAAACTGCACTGCACTGGTTGAGGTGTGATCGGCTGTGAAGGCTGTTTCCCTCCACTAGGCTATAAGAGCCAGCTGTTCCCTTCCCATTGCACTGGTAACCACATCAAACACCTTTGATGGTGTGATTCAATTGGTTCCTGTTGACCCCAGCGCCTTGTTTGTCATATGTAACACTCAGGTCTAATTACAGAACAAAGACACAACCCATACGTTTTAATCTCACCTGTGCTTTTTACGTGATCAGGACAAACCACAACCCTAAATGTTGCTACTAGAGTGGCAATAAACCCATTTTGCTTTCATAGGTAATTTGTTTGTTATAATAATATACAATGTACTATTCCTTTTATATTTTTATTTGCATTTCCCACAGGTATTAATCTTATTAGGGCATTTTATTACAGGTTCCAGTAAATCTATAAACATTGCCCTTGCGGTGGCATCAAGCCCATTTTACATCCGCGGGTCATTTATGTTTATATTCTTATCGTTAGGCAAATATAATTTCTTAGTGGTGATAACCTGCTTATCAATGTCCAAGTGCAAGTGGTTTGTCAATCAAACATGAAACATGATGTAAGCATTTCGAACAGACGAGTCAATGGTTCATTCATGCTGATAATACGTTCTTTTATGTGTTACCATTGTCACAAATGAACTACAATGACCTGGCTATTTATCATTGTCGATACACAATCTGCTAGTTCTTTCTTTGAAACCACCATTGCTCAAGAACTTATCAAGTGATCAGGCTGCCATGTTTAACATTTACACTTGACTTGTGCACTGAAAACATTTACAATACAAGTAGCGTAATACAATGTATAGAAAATGTTTAAAAATTTGACTCTTTCATTGATACTGTTTTGGTGTATGAACAAGTAGAGAGAAGATATTTTGTTGTCAAACACCATTATTGATTATTCTGTTGACACATATCCCAGTGTCACTTGAAATAATAGACCGCAAAAACACATCGAAGATAGCATAATCAACCAGGACTACTTGGTGAGATAAGGGTGGACTTTTCCAGTCGCGAGCAAGTCAAGTCAATAAAATCTTTTCATATGTAAACATCCTGTTCTTGCAAATATAAATTTATGAAAAGTGTCAAGCCTAAATGTTTTATCAGAGCACTCCTAATACCCTGATAAACCTCTCACACAAGTGTGGGAGTCAACATTTCTGAAGACTCAAGTAGGGTATCTATTGTGGAACTCATTCATACAATATTTACGACGGGAACTCTTCCTTCTCAGACATATTATGAGAGTAACCATTCTGTGCTGGCAGAACTGTTTACATGGCTTAGCGCTCACATATTACGATTCCAGCAATTGACAAATTAGCCCAAAAGCCAGAAAGAATGGCTGTGAAATGGGCTTTCCCCTTGTCTGGCCAGTTTTGTTTAACGCCAAATGAATAATAACAGACAGGAAATTGGCAGTCAGTTTTCATCACATTAATCACTGACTTGTCTGAAAATTAAAAGGCCCAATCAGGTAGCAGGCATTCAATATACTGACAAGACAGCCAGTAAGACAGCAGGAATGTTTGTGTAGGTCAACAGAAAAGATGTCCACAAATCTAAACACTTACCTTTTTTCGTAACCAACACACCAATTTTCTGGGAAGCCACAATTCGGCTTCCAAACTTTGACCATTCGCGTCATTGCTCGAACGCATGGTTTCTGTCTTGGAACAAGTTCTACATCCATATACTGGCACACGTTGGGCCTACAAAGAAAGAAACAACATCTTATCATTATCATCTTGTTGCTGTGACTCAGATGAGACATCTTTGTTTGGGTGGTACAAGAAATGCGGGCATCTATGACTGAAGATGGCTATACATAAGACAGTTTATAACCTTTGTCTGGCTAGTTAACTAATTAAATAATTCGAAATTCAAGACATGTCATTCACAGTTCTTGCAGAATGAAACTATTATATATTACATGTATTGTAGAGAGAAAATCAGCCATATGTGGTTTCCTTCATCATTATAGGAACTATGATAATGTTTGCATTAGTTTCTATTTTAATAACTTCATAACACTTTATTGTTTTTTATGTGGTTCATGCCTTAATTAAAACATACTCTGAAGTTGTGAATCACTCTTTTATTTCTTCATCCACATTATACAAATTTAAATGAAATATAATACACACAACCATGAATATAGGGGTCCCACTTTGCTCTTTGCCCCTCCTGTCTCATCTTCCCTAAGTGTCAGTGCTGTGAAAGTGTCTCCAGACTGATGACCTGGCAAAATGCCAGTTTATCCACAAGGAGGGGTTTGTTATCACCAGTGCCATATAAAACAGTTTGAACTCTCATGAGACGTTCATAAAGTCGCCCAAATGACACAAACTCTCTAAAAATGTACAAAGACCATAAACCAGACACTTAATGTCATGGTTGGGTTGATACATAACAAATAGGGTTGGAATTCTCTTTGAAGAAATCCATTTGTCATGCTCAGGGCCATGTTACTGGTCCCAGTGGGATGTATCCAGAACACACCAGTATTTGTCACAGGAGAAACCTCAGCCAAGTGTAATTGTATACCACAGAAACCAACAAAAACATGACGAGTTAGAGGCAAAACCACAGATCTGGCATTTTGTTGTATGTTGTGTTACAGTTTATATATGTACAAGCACCAGCAATACCAGTGCCTCCCTCCAAAACCAAGATGTCTCAACAAAACAGGGTATTCTGTTCATTAACGATCTAACCAGAAAACATTACATAGACATGCAAAGTGCACATTTATTTGTAACGCGTCAATATTCCTGATGTCATCAATTGACTTACCCTGCTTTAAATAATAACTGCATATAAATCAAAATAGAACTGGATCAACATACTAAGTGATCTAACATGCTAAGTGATTTATGTGGCCAGCAACATGTGGATAATTGTATCCTTCTTCTGGGGTCAGCTTCGGGATATTCAAGCAGCAATACTCACTAGTGCATCGTAATATGATCATCAACATCTACAGAGGTAATTATCTGCCGTTGGGCATTATTAAACGCTCATAAAATTACAGTAACTATACAATATCATTACTCATGTAGATCAAAGTCATGTATGATTGCAATCCTCCTAGCAGTAGTCTGAATGGTCAAACATAGCTGGACAAACAGGATTGGACAAACAATGTTTATGCCTAACAAAGGGCACTGATACCTAAGTAATCACTGTAGATAAAACAATCACAACAGTTTCAATGATTATCAAAAAAATGTGTGTTATTCACCATATGAAAAACATACTAACATAGGTTGTTTTATATTTTAGTGCAAACTTACTCAGTTGTTGGATAATATTTTTGTAGCAAAGTATGTTTTTTTGAATATTGTTGGTTGTAATTGTAAGCATCTAATGGTAACTTGTACGATATCAGCTTATACCAAATGCACATACTTAAACAGTCCAATATCCACTCCTATAGACCGCTAAAAATTATGCTATTTACCCCTGGAAAATCAGCTCATTTTAAGTACCATCTTGACTTCTCTTGCAATTTCTGCATGATGACTATTCATTCAAAACATATTTACACCACGGTCTATAGCCAGACACCCATTCACCAAGCATGGTGACCTGGAGCAACAGGGAGTGAGTGAAATAGCTCAAAATACTGAAAAGGCAGCAAAGGGATTGACAACTGGATTCTCATGACTCTGATTACAGTAACGCTGGTACAAGTGCCACCCTTTCTGAACTCTGTGTGCATCGAGCAGCATTCTTCCATGCCACCCACTTTCCTAGGTGTGGTATTCCTATCAGAATCACCACCCAGACCAAAACAAACAAGTGTTCTCTGATATAACGTGCTATGTTAATGGGGGCATTGCACAACACCGGAACCTTACTGTAATTAGCTGTTGGTTGCCTGGATGCCCACTAGGTGGAGCTGTTATCTGCTGTCGGTGCCGTTTGAGAGAGAAGGGTCGGTTCGAGTGAGAAGAGTAACGCGACAATGTTGTCTTCTAGGTTCAAAGTCCTAAAGTCTACTTAGCTCTGACACCACATTCACAACAGCTGGATGCAGGCTGGGAAAAAACACCTTTGTGCACTAAGTCTTAGGTTTTCATTAAGAAAACAGTCACTAGCTTAGACAGCAAACTGACAAATCATAAAATGCTGATTATTACTACATAGTTTACTTAATGGTTTCTCTTTCTACAGTGAAATAAAATTTACACTACCTCTAGCTTTTGGTTCTCTGCTTAAAAAAATACTGTTTGTCGGATTTATTATTTTTCCGACTGTGTAATATCAGGTTCTTTACATTTCCTATAAAAATGCATTTTTTGATGACAATCTCCTAAAATTTGTGAGTAAAAATATATTATTTTCTGGCCTACGGGTACTTGTAAGCTACATGATTGAATACGACAGCAAAACTATTAGAGTTATGCTACAACTCTGCACTTGCCATGGAACCTTTGCATGCTGTTTTCGTGATGATCCTCTTAAATATCAACCAGATGCTACTTTCTTAGAATCCTGCTCAAACACAGCCTCCACTTGACATGGATGGCATGCTGAGAGTGCTAACACCAGTAAACAAATTAGTCACGCTTGATATAATTACAAGGAGAGGTGTAAGACCTATGCATACAAGTCAACCAGGTGGAACTATTTGGTGTCTGTTTGTCAACAAGACGGGTAGTCAACTAGAGTAGACAGCCAGTAGATGATAGAACCTGGCCTGTAGCCCCAGCCCCCCCCCCAAACTACCAGGTGCTTGGAGAAACAGGTGGGTCTTTTTTCCATGCCTTGTGGGGTGGGGGTTCCATTCAATCATCTCTACTGTTCTTCTACACTTTTCCCAGCCTTTGCAATGGTCTTCGCTCTCTGCTTAAAATCATTGCTCTTCTGGCATCTGTATTCACAATATTTCAGATGATATCACAATCTTCATTTTGGTCTTCCTCTTCTTCCACCATACTCTTTTGTTTTCCATGCTACTAATACAGATCGCCAGGGATAAATTATTAGATGTACCCCTAGGTATGTTATTGATCGGGTAATTTAGTCTAGTAAGTGTTTTGCTTTTGAAGGGGGCTCTGACATTCTCAAGACTTACACTAAGGTACAGGATTTTCTTCAAAGTACAATTAATGTTCACTAAAACTAAAAGGTAAAAACTTTACCTTTTAGTTTACAGTGCAAATGTAATTATTAGGTTTGCACTGTACTGCATTCATCCCACATGTTATCTACTTCACTACAAACAAAATGTTTTATTCGTGTGAGGAGTAGCACTGACAAGTGCATAACCCTAACACAAATCTATCTAATACTGGCATGAATCAAGAATCATTACCTTGGTGCTTTTGACAGATATGACAACAGAACTATTCCAGACAGGCCCATAAAGATTGTGTTAGCTAACACCATCATTACTCATTATTATCAGTCTATTGGCAATCCATCAGCATTAACGCCTGTAGTTATAAAATTAGAGGGGTGGAAAGATATTACGGTGTAAGATTCAGCATAACACACCACAATGTCTAGTGCCTTTGATACAGCAGGAATTCCATTTCACCTTTCACATGATAAGACACATTACACAAAGCATTTATAATGCCTGAACAAAGTCACAATAAAGCACACCAAGTGCTGAATTTCAATAACTAGGTTAATTAAATTAACTTTGGATTTTTTTCTATGTTGGTGTTCCAGTTTTTTTGGAATGTGAAGTATGCCACTGCTCTACCACCCTCCCCCTCTCAAGTCACTTGTTATCTTGCCCACAGCGACACCAGTCTACTGATGAATGCCGAAAGATTGGGCTGAAAAAATGGATGATAATAACAAATTTCTTGCAAGATAAAACAATGTCTAGCTTTGGACTGCATTCTTGGTAACAACGGTTGATAGAATTACCTAATGAAAACCTGATAATCATACAGAAATACTTGAGGCATTCTGCTTAAATCCCTAGTGTTACAGAGGCAGTACTGGCGAGTTGTGGGGTGGTAAATAACTGTCTTATTGGTATTTATGCCCAGGTGGTCGGCTTCCTTACCTAAGGCCAGCAATTTGTAACAGTAATCTAGACATCCGTGATAACACTTATATGACTGGAGGATAGGTTGATTCACAACTGCATGTTAGTACATGTGGGGCATTTATGAAAGTTCATAGTAAGGTGTCGGCAAAACTGTAATTTGCACATGATTGGTAAAGTCCTAACAGTAACAGTGTGCTAGTCAAGTTAGCACTCTATGTTCAGTATGTTGACTCTCACCCACAGGATATGTATAAATACCTGATGCCTGCCTGTATTTATTAGCTTTAATTAAGAAACTACCAGGTAGGCACACCTAAACGTTACCGTTTACAACTGAATCTTTGGCTCACTCTACATTTACGCTATATATATACAAATTTATGGGAAATGGGTGTACTTAGTTCAAGTATCCTCTATTTAAGATTTCTGGAACATGAACAATGACCCTAATGCACTGGCAACGGAGTGGCGGATGTGAACTCTAAACTCATGATGACTGATCAGTCAGTTTAATCCTTTCGGATATAGGGTATACCTGTAAAAAAGAGGGGGTTTATATGAGTTGCCTAAAAGTGAATAACGTATATATTGGACAAGACTACACAGAATATTTTAAGACCCCAATAACAGTCCAATTTGTGCCTGCCACAAGCATAGCCATAGCAGCCACGCCTTAGTGCACTATGCACTTTGTCTTTGAATGAACAATAAACAAGTTTATTTATGCTAATCGCATCTTTTTTGGTTACAAAAGGGCGTCATGATGGAATATCTGTAACATCAAAATATGCCTGGAATTATATTGAATGACTGAATTAGTACAAAGAAGTATCAAATCTACAGTAAATCTACAAATTGAGGTGGGTCCGCATTCTACACAAAATAACAAATGCGGGAAATTTCTGAATATTGTGTCTTTAGTTTAAACTTTGATGATTAGATTTTGTTCAGCTAAAAATCAACACAACATGGTCAACTGTTGTACCTACATACAGTACACTGACACAGGCACAACCATAAATGGCATAATAATGGCATATCATACACATGTGACATGACATCACATAATGGCATATATGCATAGTCCATAGACGATGCACATTCACACTAACATTGTCTCTCACATTGTCACCCACAGTCTGTGTAATCGTACCTCTGAAATCGTCATTATGAATCATAGTGACGATTTACCAGCATCATAGTGAATGTATAACTAAAACTAACTTACTAAGTAACTGTGTCTAACAGTAACACTAAAAGTAACAGGAAAAGACAATTCACAAACTTCACTGAACAAATCCAAGACCAAGACCAAGACCAAACCAAAGATAAAGTCAAAGACGCATGCCACTCACTGCCACCGTGTAGATAGGCATTGCTTTGGCCATACGGAATTTTAAATAACGTTTACCGTTTTATTACTTGTTGTTGATTTCATGCCAGTATTTAGTTATCTATTGACACTTGTAAATGTCGTCTGCTTGTCGATCAGATTTACGCATTTCCGCGAGTAACTGTTTGCGCCCCCTACCGGGAGTAGCATTTATTACTGGAAAACGCCAACAGAGGGCGTGAATGTCCGAGCTTTGGGAAGGACGTAGCTCGACTTACTTTTTCATTGTCATGTTTAGACAAGGCTGCAGGTCATACACATTCCAGATCTGCTTCTACAGACAGCTGTGGGGATATAAAGGACCTGTTTAATATACATTTTAGAGTAGACTCTAGTTGGCCTACAACCTCCACTAGAACAGACTCGAGAAGAACTCCACAATTGACTTCACCACTCCGCTCAGGCTCAACATCAGACTCAAGAAGAACAGACAAACACAGCAACAAACCTAAGAACTGACTGACCAATCATATGATCAGACTCAATACAGCAGATTGAAGATTAGACCCAAGAAAAAAACTCACGACCAGTAGATAAATAGATTCAAGAGCGGACTCAACAATAAATTATAGACCGCTAGATCACACTCGGCAACACACGACTCTAGTTGTACTCCTGAGTGGACATCATGACAGATTCAAGAAGACACCCCGCGAAAATGTAAACAACTTCATGCACCCAACACACAGAGACAAGACGTTTAGCACTTATGTTCCGAGACAACGTCACTGGCATTGGACTCCGGTTGCCAGCTCAGCGCCATCCACTATCTCAACGACTGGGCGTTGCGTCAAACTCTGACAACTTGAGCGAGATTATATGCAGACGTAAAAAACATTTATCGTAGCGCCGCATCAACGCGGTTTAATTCACTCCACCTTGCTTATATATTGACAACGCCATTATCTCACGAGCTGCTAGGATGGATTATCGCGTGTATCATTAGACGCTAAGATATGCAACAAACATGTAATTTCCAACAGAAGTGTGATACCTCGTTATCTTAGGCTGTATTCATTTCTGTTTTGTCTCGGAGTTATCAAATGCGTATTCAACAAGTTCATTCCTTGCATTCCACGGACACATGTTTACCCGGGATTGTTGTTTCTACATACCAAAAAGTCGAAGAAATGAGAAGTGACTCAGAAATATAGATGAAATATTATTAACAGTTTGTAAACAAATAAAAAACAAACATATTTGAACATACATATGGCTTAATTTCTTTTCATTAACAACTTCCTATGCAACTATGACTACATAACAGTGACAACACTTCGATAAAATACACTATATCTTGTGTTGCTTTAAATGTCTAGATGTGGCAGTTTTAAAATCACATTCTAAAGACCTATCTACGTAAATGGAATGTTAATTAGTTTACTAAACCAAATCCTCCTAAATTGCAGAGACACACACCTATACCTATCAGAGACTGCGCAACACCAGTTGTCAAACTGGTGATGAAAATATAGAAAGACAACACGGAAATTTGAACGGCGTCTCTTAACGTCTTAATGTTTTAATGGCGTCCTTTTTAAGTTTAGCAACAGCTGCTCTGACGGCAGGATGCAGGAGGCTCATCTCGACACGTCGCGGACGGGGACAGCAGAGACACAGCGTTCCCCGTCCAAGGGTTATGTCTTGTATATGTAAACTATGTATTCTAGTAGCGTAAACTGATGGGAAACACTTGTTCCAGCTCTGTGCAGACGTTCGGGGAAGGAGCGACGGCACATCTTGTGGGTCAGTGAGGACAGACATCAACGGAGGAACGGCTCCGACACGGCACCTGCACCTGCATCGGCAACTCACCGGTCTCACCTCAGCCGACTGCGCCTGACGCACTCCCAGCTGTCCGAGCTAAGGTTCACCTGAGTGAAGGGACGGAGGCGTCTGACCGAACATCACGCTGCGTTGGTCAGTTATCGAAACACGACGATTGCTTTTGTTTTCACAGGGGCTGACGAATAGGTAAACCTAACATTTGTGATATTATCGCCTACACGATAAGGCTGGAAAGTGTAGGTTGGCGATATCACAACAGTAATATTACTTTTTTTATTAGTTGATTGTTCGATTGGATGTAAAAAGACAATGGAAATGTCCGGTAACAGGATATTAAATGACTGATAAATATTGTTGCGATAACTAATTATAAGGGTCGCAACTTCTTGTAGGGCCTAACGGCTACGCCACATTATAATTATATTGATTGCGTAATCAATCAATAGTTTCAATCACTTGATAAGTGGAACGTCATTATTATACAGTTGATCGACTGCGTAGTGTGTGCAATTCAAGGGTAAGTTAGTTCGTGACAGTCACGACTCACGTCCCTTACCAAAAAGAGCCAATGGTTATACCACTGATTACCATTGAATACCATTCAGTATCATTCAGTACCATTGGACTATTCAATAACATTTCAGCAGGACTCAGTGGTACTCTCAACGGTAATTTCAAATACCATTCCATACCACTGAACGGTATAAAGAATCTAAAATATTCAAAAACCCATTCAAATACCCTTGGCCATAATACCCCCTAGAACCATTCAAGTACCATTCAATGGTATTTAATGGTATTTGAATGGTGTTTTTGTAATGGATGTTGTAATGATCGTATGGCGGACAGTGCAATGCATGTATCTAAGGTGAAACTTCCTGCACTCGGTTCACCTTTCTCTACAGCAGACCGGAGTCAGCGTGTTGGGTTAACACACCTCTGAATATCGTGGCAGTATCGTGGCACTGTCAGCGTTTTCTCCTCGGCGGACGTTATGGACAATGAAATGACGTTACATGGTGTATGTATAATTCACTTTCAACCTCATCTTTTTCGGCCCTTGGTTGGATAATCACAGAATGAGTTGATGAACTGGTCAGTATGCTATCGTGCTGCTCATTGTTACGCTATTCTACTTTTGTCAGATTTTCTGTCCACTAGATGAACTTATTATTTATTTTGTATCTAGAAAGACTTCGGAATTGCACACACACAAATACAATGTTTTCGTGAATATAACAAACTGTGTAGCGCCAGTAAGTTCAAGTTGTAAAACCAAACGTGTCGTTCCGCCCTCTCACCAACCCTGTCATTAGGAGAACATAATGACGAATTGATGAGTCCGTTTTTACGACAGAAAGGATGCGACACAAACAAAGTCTGGTCTTTGCAGAATGTCGTCTGCTGCATCGAGACGCCGTCACGCAGGGGCAGCCGGGTAATAAATGTTACCATTTCCCGGGTAATCATTACGCCCACTCCGTGTGAGGGCCGGTGTAGCACAGTAACAGCCCGATGAAGGAATGTGCCGGTAGTAACAATTGGACATGACGTGGACAACTGCCTCAGCTGCCCGCACGTGCGGCCCCACGTTCGGCCGCCGAGATGTTATCGCGGGCGGGTCGTCGAGAGAACACAAAAGACACGCACGGCCGTTACGCTGAGTATTGCGGCCGTCCATGCGCAGGGTGCAAATACGATAAGCAGACAATGTACAAGTCCGCAGTGGAAAATGATCCCGAAGCCACCGATTTAGAGATGTGAATACAATATATGAGCCACTATCTTGTACTAACTGTAGTCTTGTTCTTGTCTTGGTTGCAGCGTGATCAACCTTTTCCTTTCAATGCTGGATGTCCCTTTAGCGGTTCGGTCGCCGATTTCTCCAATTTACCAAATGACCTTTTCGAGCAGGAGTTTCCCGGTTCGTGGTTATCGGTTGAATGTAATTTTCTCAATAAAGCCGCGGGTCAGCGCGTTCAGAGCGTATCATTGGTTGATTCTGCTACTCTCCGTGCGTAACACCGGCTTTGTTGACGTGCTTTATCGGAAAACAATCGCTGTCTAAATCTACACACATTAAAACACGTGTCGCACTTAGCCTCCGAGTAAGCAATTTAAAAACTATCTTGTTGGTGCATTTTACTGTTCTTTCTTTTCAAATAACCGTTCTGCCTGTGTGGCATCGAGAGAGGTGGTTTTTACACAAGTCGCAGTTGGAGAACCCAGCGTCGAGCCACAAGCGAACATCATTAGGCCGCCTCATGACCGCCGAGGTATCGTCTCGCACAGCAGTTACGCCGACACACAAAGCAGGTGTCGGCGGCGTGGTCGCCTGACACAACGTCTCAATGCTTGTCGGTGTCTTCTCTCGCTGCAGTGGGCGCAACAAAACCGTTCGACCAACTGATTGTGCGTGGTTGCAATTGTGCCGAGCTGACGACTTGTATATTGTATATACATAACCGCGGTGAACTGACAATATCCAGGGTTTCGATGTTTTTAGCGCCGATAACGGAGCTGCGTTGCAATCGACATCCCGTCATGTTGAGCCATCCTCATATATGTGTGTCGTCTAATCGCGATTAACCGCTGTATGCTGCTACCTAACTAAATCTATGCCAGATATTTGAAGACATTATGAAAACCAAAAACAGCTGATTAGTATATCGGTGTTTCAGATTGTCTGGGCGGCTATCAGGTGACGCTATCATATTCGTTGTCGTAATGTATGAAGCCAACCACCAGACTGTGTGGTGCGTGGTGTATACAAATAGTCTATGCTCTGTGCCTATGTTGTCATTTGCTTGTATGTTGTGTGTGAGTTTTCAACGACTACACGTCACTGAATTAGTCACGTCCATACGTGCACACGATCACACTACACTAAGACGTGTGTGAGTGAGTGAGTGAGTGAGTGAGTGAGTGAGCGAGCGAGCGAGCGAGCGAGCGAGCGAGCGAGCGAGGAGGGAGGGAGTGGGTGGGTGGGTGGGTGGGTGGTGGTGGTGAGTGAGTGAGTGAGTGAGTGAGTGAGTGAGTGAGTGAGTGAGTGAGTGAGTGAGTGAGTGAGTGAGTGAGTGAGTGAGGAGTAAGTGTTTCCGATGCATTATCATTTATACCGATTCCGCACTCTTCTACCTTGTAACCCCGCAGTTTTATTACACTTTGAGACGACTGTTTGTGCCAAGTTTGCGCGTGATCCATCAGGCGGTTTCCGGGTACTACGAGTAGACGCCGTGGGAAAGGTAGCATAAAGAAGCGGAAGATGTCGGACAACATCAGGGAGTGAGATAAATGAATCCGATCGAGCTGTTCCGCCAGCGCGCCTTCACTTCCACTCCACCGACCCCTGCCGTCACAGAACCGTGCAACATCCTGTAACCGTTGCGTGTGCAACAATGACAGATTCAATGATAGATACAATGACAGATTCGCCTACTTCGTCACACTTCTCAGCCGTGTCTAGCCACGTCGCCGTGTTGAATTGAGGCGACACCCCGCATTGTTACGGCGGCTCTTGATCTCTGCCGAGTCTGGACATCATCTACAGTAACTCACTGTTGACATTACCGACCCGTGACCCGACCATCACACGGGGAAGCAGACCAACCAACACGTTAATCGAACTGGTACGAGATCGTTAACAGAAAACGTCACCCCCCCCCCCACGGAACGTAAAGCCATCGACTGAGCCAAACATCGGGTGGTAATAAAAAAGGAGCTTCGTGTTGCCCGCGAGCGTTCAGTGGGCTCGTCTCCTCTCTGCAAGAGGTCGGCCCACAGACGGTGCCTCGGGGCGCATCGATTCCACCACACAGCGGATGTGTTCACAAACTTGTAAGGTTTCAACGCCCCATTTCCAAGTTTAAATCGAGGGGGACGGCCCCCAAATGGCGGCAGCTACTGACGTCATCACCCCCAAACAGTGATTTGGTGTTGGCCAGAGCCATCTTGCATATCGTAAACAAACATTACGAATTGAAATTCCGGGATACGTCGGGGCCTGTTCTCAATTCTAGATAATTTACGCAGTGACACATTTGTCGTCTTATAATAATAATTAGGCCTGGTGTATTTGGCCACCTCCTGAGTCCTGTGTCACGCGCAGTCAAAGAGCACACTCAGAAACAGTAATGTGGCTATATCGCTATTTAGGAGATTGCAAATATTTATAAACCCTCCTCCAAAACTCGTATTCTCCACATTACGCAACAATGCGTAATGTTTAACATTACAACCCGACTGGAATAAACACACTCACCAAACGCCGGTGGCCGCGTATATTTACCGCGAAGTTCAGTAGTCATCGCCTTCTCTAAACTTAGACTGGACTATCGATATCATAATAAACAAGAGTTAAAAGTAGACCGGGCTTAGCGGAGCGAACTATGATGATAAAATGCCACCGTGATAAACGCGAACTAATTTTAGCTCAGACCGCCTTGATTTTTTCTCTCGGATTTCCTACTACAGATGATCCATGGCCGACTCCACCACGGAATCACCGGACAGTGTGTCCTCTGTCAGCAGGAATTATATTTGGACAAAATACTCAACAATACACATTAAAAATCGTTCTTTATCGCAACCAGCAACAGTTATTTTCTGTTTTATATTTGTTGTGAATCAAAGACACAAACTATTATCTACAACTCAGCAGAAGAAACGGTCATCAACTACAGTACGCAGACAAACATCAAATAAGCTTTATATACTGTGTAATGTGTACTTACATTCCTATTTGTAACATTGCCGATGTCCTCGCGACTGTGAGGACGACCGCTAGAGCACATATACATCCACGAATTGACGCCTCCATGGTGACGTGTGAACGAGAGCAGGAGACTCGCCTCGCCGCTGGTTCGTGCCGCAACTCTGCACCGTTATCAGTGCGTCGACTGGTTTGTTCTCACCCGCGTTCACTGATCAAGCAGACGTCGTCGCTATCTCGACTCCTTTCAGCGACTTTTCTCGTTTATTTAAACGATGCCTTAGCGCAGCGGCCTGTGAGGCCCGTGCAGAGACGGAGGCAGGGCAGGTGAGAGATACCGAGAGCCGCTCACGATAACATCATCGGCGTGATGCCACCAGTCGCGACACACTTGTACGGCGGCGCGCGCCTCTGATCCGGGCGTTGATCCGCGAGACGAAAGGTCGTATTCCTCGGCGAGCTTGTCTTGCCCTACGGATGTCGTTGTACGGTTACACGCGCCAGCGATGGCTTGTTACGAACTACTGGTCCGACAGACGCCGTCGCCAGTCGACTTGTAGTAGCCGCACGCCCCCTGTCCTGTCCTCAGCGAGCCGGGCGGCGTCACGGCTCAGCGGTGATTGACAGGCTATGGCGCGGGTCAGAGCTGCGAAATTTCACTCTACGCTCCGCCCCCCGTCCAAGCGGAGAGTTCGATTTCAATCTGATGCGATATGCTCAGTTGGGGTTTGTTTATCGCACGTAATGCGGTGAGATAACGGTTATTTTTCTCACCGGTGCCTGTTGCCCCGCTCGCTCCACTCAAGAGTCAAGAACTCAAATTGTTGTCCGTTTAGAGCATCGTGTTAACGTGAACATTTCCTGTGGGGCTCACGTTGATATGTCAGCAAGTATTAGGTTTGTAAACTACATTGGCAGTAACATGTTACATTTCAGCATAACATCGCACCAACAATATTTTCCTGGGTTAAATTAGGACAATTTATTCAATCATTTCTCTAACCTTTCACATAAAATAAACTCACACATCATACATAATCTCAAGTTTCCAATCACACACAATCCTGAGGTTCCTAGGTGGATAATGACAATGTATCCAATACCGTTTCGGACCCCTAATGACGACATCACCGCCAAGACTGCCCGAGAGGTCGTCGGATATGTTCAACTAAGGCTGATCTCGCGAGTTGGTTTCTGTGGGCGCAATTCAAAGTAATGGCAGGATTAGTCATCGCAATCCGCGAACTAATTAAGCAGTTAGGTGTTTGTACTTTGTAGCAGCGGGGTATCGGGGCTCGGAAGTTGTACAGTGCTTACGTACGTGGGCATTAGTCGTACGGGAACTAAATATAACTGATTACATCATCTCCTTCTTTTATCATTAGCTACTGGGTAAACAATAAACAAATCACTACTCCCACATTAGTAACACACACACACACACACACACACACACACACACACACACACACACACACACACACACACACACACACACACACACACACACACGCACGCACGCATGCACACACACAGCACATGCACATGCACAAACATGCACGCATGCATGCACGTGTATATTATATATGTATGCATATATATATATATATATATATATATATATATATAATTATATTATATATATTATATATTATATAAATAACATAAATATGTATATATATATGCGGCATGTCTGTGTAGTTCAACCATAGTAGTTCCATGGTTGCACTACCATGCTAGGTGATGTCTGAATAACATCCAACCGCTTTTTGAAGAGCTCACCATTAGGAAACATTGGGATATTAAAATATGTAATAAGTGATTGTTGCTTTTCTGATTTCTTGCCGCCAGTGACGTCAATTTCAGTTTTTTCGTCCTAGTAGATCACATTTTATAGATAACATTTCAGGGACGTAAGAAATAATGGGCTTCAACGAACACACCATCGGGACAGCTCAGATTTTGCCAGGATGTATAGGGTCTTACTATTTTTCCCTACATACAATGGCGCTCACGCCGCTATATGTTGGAGTATAACATTATGATTACTCAAAAAATGGACAATATGATTCTTCAAGTGCTACGCCATCGTCTGACAAGACACGTGGATGCCGATCATAATATCATTACAAACATAATATTTGTTTTAGTATCTTCTTTTCCGATTTGCCATTATCTTCTATATTTCTATATTGTATTAGTTTATTTATTTATTATTAGTCTGTTTACGTGACATTGTGATAATGGAGAGTTAATTTTAGTCACATGTTTAAGAAATTATTTGTTATGAATATCTACTACATGTACATGTAAAGCCCCCTGAATAGTTGTTAACTAGATTTGGCGCTACATAAGTATAGTTATTTATTTATTTATTTATTTATTTGTCGTGTTATCTCAAACGTTTTTGTTGCCAGGCATATACGTTATCTTAATGCAGATGTTTTTATGCAGACTTTGTGTGTATGTATAGAGATGCAGCTGATTTGTTCTAAACTGTGTTGTGCTGCGCACTACTACAAAGGGACATCAAAGACGGGAATACGTTGCCTCTATGGACAATGGCCATAGCATGGACATATAGTAGTGTAAGTATGAGTGTGAGTGTGAGTGTGTGAGTGAATGTGTTTGTGTATGGTGTGTGTTTATGTGTGTGTGTGTGTGTGTGTGTGTGTGGTGTGGTATGTGTTTTATGCGTGTGTATGGGGGGCGTGTGTGCGTGCATGCGTATGTGTCATTTTAATACCGGGCTGACATTCTGCCTGTACTCTAGCGAGACCATTGGGATGGCTTGTAGATTTAGATTTTTCAAAATTCAAAAGCCGAGTTGGAGAACTTGGAGGTTCAATATTTCAAAATAAGTAAAGTTCCAGACGAGGAATGTCATGTTTCTTATATATAATCCGAAATACAACTATGCCGCCTACAACTATGTCACTGGCTATACTTTATATTCTGAACCTAACCTTGCTTATTTTTACGCCAATATTATTACCAAATTACCGACATTCTCATGGTAACCACGGGTCGGGGATGTTTACTAGGTAAATATGAAATTCGACATATCAAGTGTTTTCAATATGATTTATATAATGTGTCTTTATTTCTATACAAACATTTGACATAAACATGGAACACTGTAACTGAATAGGCCTATTTGTATTTACTGACCGACTTTGACGACGAATAAACAAAATGGTTTGTTTAGTTACGTAAAGATTCTTAAGTATGAAGTAAGTGTACAGACGGCAGCACTCCGTCTGTGCCCGCCTTGATGATGTCAATTTTTTTCTACTATTTAGTTTTGAGTATGTATAAAATATTTTTCAAAAGTTTGTTCCCAAAAAGCAATTATAACAAAACAAACACGCAGTAAATAACGACGACCATTACATTTTCTGCATTATCACGTGTAATTTACAAAGACAAAATGCACGTTTCTAGTTAATAATAATTATTTTAACAAATGCTGAGCAAACTGTACAAAATGGCTGCCAATGGGTTGTCAAACCGTTTGTTACAGAGTTTGTTTATCTCATTATTTGCCTTTCGAAGGCTTTGTGTCCTTCGATTACATTCGCTTCCATTTGTCTCTCAATAAATTATGATCGTTTCTGATTACAAGTCATGGATACACAAGTGTGTATTTTATCATCGTCTTCTTTATTCTTCTTCGTTTTCTGTTTCTCGTATTTATCCACCAGTCGTGCGCTTGGCAGATCCTTTTAATTTCTAATGTGTTAAGTAGTCATTAGATAATGATTGATCTGCTCTCCCGATAAATCGTGATATGTTGCTATACTAAAACATCAGAAATTTGTTAACTTTCTCTAAAATCCAATAAAAAACTGAATTTTTTGTTTGCATCGATATCGTGCAACTTCATAATTCACAAGTCGTGCTGAATGTCCCCGAAGATCGTAGAGAACAGGGAAGAATAGTAGAGCGAAACATAATACTAACATAAAGGTTTGAGAGTATTGATTGTTCCACCGGGATGCAAACTGGAACTAATTCCTTGTGGCCCACGTTCGTAAAGCAAGTGATCTCCGCATGCGCAGTCAGCCAGTCACATCGTCGTGTATGTATCGATTCAATTACGCCACACTGGACGATAAGATTAGTGTAATGAAGACGCTAAACTACCCACGGGCGAACTGTGCCTCGGGGGTGATATCAGATAAATGTAGGGAGGCTCTCTGAAGGTTTGTTCTCTGCATTGGTGGCTGCATTGACAAATCACTCTGGGTAAACCACTGTACAACATTACACAGTTACATCACCGGACCATCTGACTGCAGATGACGTCAGATCACACACAATAAGTACGGTAATGGATTCGTTTGAATTCCTGTGAGGACTTGTGCAGTGTTGAGTGAGTAGAAATGATATATTAATGTTGTGCAACGTGGTATCATAGTTGTCGAATTACGACATATGTCAGTCGGTGTTTTCTGCGTATACAATACTATACACACAGGCGTCATTTTGATTGGTGAAGTGATCCAGGCAAATCCGTGTCTTGCTCTAGCAGAAACTAAGGGGTGTCAGATCAGAGATTGAATTGTTAGAAATGATGTATTTGAACGTCACGAATTTTATACCGCACGTGTGTGAGTGAAGACTAATTAATGTCTGCAAAATGTGAATACCCTAGTAGAAAAATCCTGGCAGACACTGAATGAAACGTTATAATGGCCGCCTATGGGGAACTCAAATGTCAGATAGTTTCTTCGAAAACACAGTTGGTAGCAGCACCGCTGTATCTGTGGGGTAGGGTGTTCTGTGAACGACGAACGACCCCAGGCGCTAGACGAGATTCCAGTGCACGACGCGTATCGCCAAAAAAATTGCGATGACTTAAGAGATGACGTCACGCGATAAGCCGCGATGAGTCACCCTGGAAGTGTATGTGACGTGTACGCTCTATTCTCACGCAGCAATGCAGTCTCGCCGAGTCTACTCCACCTGTCACTGATGACCAGGCGAGATTGCAAATGGATACCGCTATAAATGAACGGATTGTCCATTTACCATGGCGTTTTATATGGACCCATTGTGGAAAAAAACCTGTTTATATTTAGTGATTGTAAAATATATAGACATGGTTTACTGATGTTTAGAAATAAAAAATATCACCCTGACAGGTAAAATTGTGTCTGACAAAGTTGTAAAAGTTGTCAAATAACCGTAAAATATAGTCAATCGGTCAATGTCGATTTTCCAGTGAGGCTTGGACACATGTTTGCAAAAGTGTTTAACAGCATGAATATCAATAAACCACAGCTAAGTCACCCAATCATTTAAACAGTTATTATTTTTTCACGGAGGCGTTTGAAATGGATCCATGGCTCATAAGCGACGAAGGACCACATAGGAAATGAGTGTACTTATTATGTGTGCTTTAAAGTGTTTTCCTAGGATTAATGTAAAATTATGTGCTTCGTCTTTATTTGCTTTTGCTTTGAAATTATGTTTATTTGCATGTATATAATGTTTTTATCAAATACACTCACTCACTCTCAAGGGTATATTTACGACGACTCTCTCTCTCTTTCTCTCCCCCCCCTCTCTCTCTCTCTCTCTCTCTCTCTCTCTCTCTCTCTCCCTCTCTCTCCCTCTCTCTCCTCTCTCTCTCTCTCTCTCTCTCTCTCCTCTCTCTCTCTCTCTCTCTCTCTCTCTTCTCTCTCTCTCTTCTCTCTCTCCTCTCTCTCTCTCTCTCTCTCTCTCTCTCTCTCTCTCTCTCTCTCTCTCTCTCTCTCTCTCTCTCTCTCTCTCTCTCTCTCTCTCTCTCTCTCTCTCTCTCCTCTCTCTCTCTCTCTCTCTCTCTCTCTCTCTCTCTCTCTCTCTCTCTCTCTCTCTCTCTCTCTATCTCTCTCGTGCTCGTGTAACGCAAACAACGAGCACTTGGGTGTTGGCGCTTCTAGTGGTCGCGGTCTCGGTGTATTGTCACGCGCGCATTGACACGCGTGGAATGTGGCGGTGATTAGTTTTAATAAATACTGACACGGTCACGCTGTTACGGGCGTGTCTTGCGTTATCTCCCGGGGGACGTAATGAGGACGTTGTAGGCACGTTATTTGGCGAGCTCTGATGTTACGTCCACAATATGCGACGTTATAAATGGGGCAATTAACAGTCACACTGAGTTTTACAATAATGCAAAACCCACTTTCACTAATTGGACAAATTACTGCTTCAGAGAACAACCTGTCACACCTTGAATGAAGTGTATGGAAGTTAGTCTACCTTAACCAAAGATGACATTTGAAAAGTCTAAGCTCTTTCGTCTTTAAATGTGTAAATAATAATTTATATAAGTAAATAGTAAAACGTACTCAAAATGTAAATATGGTTGTGAATATACAACAGCGTGGCCACATATAAACAAACCACTGTTTCTTCAAAATCACCCTGGTTAAGTTCAACAGTAGCTAACTGCCTATTATATATTGTATGGTTGGTATTTATTAACAACACTGAGCTAAATTTGGTGTGCATAATGTATCGTCAATCTGAAATCACCATCCAGTATTCAAGCCAGAAATAAAAGCCAGTTTTGAGGTCGTAATGGTTCGGAACTTCGGCATATACTACAATACGTGTTTACCTGCTGTGAGGCTCGGTGGTCATTTTACAACCCTTGTGTGTTGTCCAATAGGGCCATCGTTCAGGGATAGTAAAACCGAGATCACATCATCGTAGCCCTTTGCTATGCCGCAGAATGCTATTTTGGAAAAGTCGTCATGGAAAATTCCATGTATTTGTCATTGTGTACATTTTTTTAAACATTTGATTCATGATAGCTTGTCTGTAATTTTTTTTGCATTATCTTGTTAGAAAAGGCTACTAAACGTGTCAGTTGAGTCACTCAGTTCTTAGTTCCCAGTCACTGGAGCCGCTCACCGCAATATCGTCTTATCTCCTTGCAAAATAAATACTAAACAAACAAAACCAGCTCACGCTTTTTGGAAGTTGATTCCCGAATAAATCAACCGAGACCACAAAACACGAAGAGAAGCACCACATCTTGAAACAATAGCGAGACGGCCGCATAGGTGGGATAGGGACAGCAGAGGATACGTAGGGTCTAGACCTACAGAATACGTCTTTTTCCGTATCCCTGTTTGGTTGTTCTCCGGTACGTGCCCCCAGACGAATACGAAAATAGGCGATGCAGCTGTGAAAACTGTACCCCTTCTCCCCCTGCCCCCTCGTCTGCCAATGTCACGAGTGAAGGCCGAGACAGCAGAAGAGATAAATCTGAAGCCGCGCCGCAACGACAAACAAACATTTTCAGCAGCTGTATTCCTGTGTCACGATCCGAGACAGTGCGATATATGTCAGGTCAAAAAGATTAACGAGCCACAACGGGTGCAATTGAATTTATCATCTCTGGATCCGCCCCTGAATTGTAGCTTATTATTGTGATTATATAGATGTGATGTTCTAACCACAGAGCTATAGCGCCCTACGATGTATGTAACACAAGACGTCTCCACCGAGTCGGCCGTGGGGGTGAACCAAGGTCATCGGAATTGTGTGTGTTAACATGGTATATGGTATTTAGTACGTGAAACTAGCGGAAGGCGTGTATTCTGATCTCGTGCAGACGACGATGTCCGACGTCTTGTCCACGGCCGAGAGTGTCTGTGCGGTTGGATCGCACCCCGTCGGAGTCACCAGCCTCGTCAACCTGTCGTCATGTCGACACCACTCCTGGTTGACAAATTCTCATTTTAAATAACGTGACCCGTCGCAGTAAAATAGGACTCACTGCACCAAACCTAATTAAAAACAGTCCGAAAATTCAGTTGAGGGTCGTGTAGTTATTTGTGTTTAGCTGTTGCTAAGAAATTAGATTGAACAATAGGGTACACCAGTCTTACCGGGAATCACACCTACCCAAAAGGTACGGGTATTATAAGTACTCAAAAGGTACTTGTGGATTTTGTTTAATTCGTGCCTGAAGTTGATTGTGTCCCTCTTCTTTTCCTTATTCAAAACATCTCTCGTTGTTTTCGGGCCAATTCCACGTGCGTGCGTGCGTGCGTGCGTGCGTGCGTGTGTGTGAGTGTGTGTGCGCGTGTGTCGTGAGAGTGTGCGTGAGTATGTGTGCTAGTGCGTGTGTGTCATTAACAAACACGCTGTTGGATTGGCTGGAACGGCACAAGACATTCATCAAAACGTCCGAATGTCCCTCCCGCGTTTTTTTTAGCAGGAGAGTCCGCTTCCTCTACATATTTAACGTTGCACTTCGTCGGTCAATATACACGAAGTGATGTGCTTGCGTAATGTCTGGCGGGTTTTCAATTACGTATTGTGTAATTCCTATCACTTATCGCTCAAGAAAAATAGTTACGAAATTGTATTTAATACCATTCTGCAGAGATGTAAATAGCATGGCCCCTATAACGGGAACATACATACACGCACACGCACGCACGCACGCACGCACGCACACACGCACACACACACACACACTATCGTCAGTGGTTTCAATCCACAACCACTGCCAAAGTAACTGTGTTCATATTTAATTAACACTCGATGTTATTGTTAAAGTGGGAGAACAACTGTGCCCGGAAATTAAATTACAGGCCAAAGCCGGCGGGGGAAGGAGGACGAATAACCCTTCACGCAAGGGAAGCGTTTCTTCGGCTAAACGCGAAGAATCGACGTATCAGGAGCGGGTCATCTAGTGCGACGGGGACGGGAGACGGGCGACGGGCTACGGGCGAAGCGAGCAGAGGCGGTGAAACAGGGACGTCGCAGGAAAAAGGGCAGACTGCAATTAAGGCGGGAAGATTGCGGTAAGAGGGGTGGGGGAGGGGCGGAGACGGCACCCGATAGGGAAAGTGGGAAGGGGCGATAAGAACATGTGCGAGATTGTAAATGGACCCGCCCGGTAAATGGACCGAAGGACCGGGGTCATTTGTCATGGCCTGGTATATGGACACCTTATGAACACAAATGAAACTGCTTTTTAAAGATTTTATTTATGATGTCTACATATTAACATGAAACACTCCTACATATTAAAATGAAACACATTTTATTTATGAAGTCGACATATTAACATGAAACACTCCTACATATTAAAATGAAACACATTTTATTTATGATATCGACATATTAACATGAAACACTCCTACATATTAAAATGAAACACATTTTATTTATGAAGTCGACATATTAAAACACTCCTAAAAATGAAACACTCCTACATATTAAAACAAACACTTGTAAATGGACCCCGTCTACAAGACGGGGTCCATTTATTTACAAGTTGTGCCGATGCAGAACAGTAGATGTACTAGTCGGTATGAGGAAGGACGACTTGATGGTGGTGTTTCAATAATGGAATCATTCACAATCGACTCACTATAAAACGATTTCTCCACTTTCATATAACTCTACACATACTCTAATGAAGCCGTCCGTAAAAGGATCGAGTGATGATCGACGCGATAAAAAATGATTAATTCCATATAATAGGAATTAATTTGCTGTTTTCAATTACACTTTATCGACGGTAATCTAAACGTGTCCAATAAGCTGTTTCTAAATCATAGCCACAGTCTTGCCGTCAGTTACAATCAGGATTTCTTAACTACTGAACCAGATGCGGTTTCAACGCTGCGTTAAACTGCTAAAATGTACGCTGGGCGCTCTTCTTAGAAAATGGCTGGATTCGTCGGTTAAACACGTAAACATTAAATTACTTCAGCATAGTTTCTCCTTTCCTTTTCACGTCCTGTCCAAGTCGATCTTCATGAGCATGTGATTCTGTTGTAAATTGGTTTACCGCCAACTATTACATTAAGCACTATTAAGCATATGAGTATGCAATATTAAGAAGTGCATGCGAATGTTCAGAAGCGCATGGCAATGTATTGAAAGGGATGGTAGTGTGCAGAAGGGCATGGCAATGTACAGAAGGGCATGGCAATGTACAAAAGGGCATGGCAATGTACTGAAGGGGATGGCCATGTATAAGTCTATGACTTCAGCCATGATATCCTTTCAGTAACCAAGCTGCGCGCTTGCGAGAACGTTCAGCGAGAACATTGTTAGCTTATCACCGTGTCCCTGGCGCCGCCAATAGAGCACTAGGCACTAGCACTGGGAAGTGTGCACCGAGACACTCCTGTCTGGCTCCAGGGCTGGTCCAGGGACACACGGTGTCCACAGCCGGTCAGTCGTCAGTGGCAGGCCAAGGCTAGACGTCTTGTTTAAGTGCATTGCTAGGCGATTCCACCGTACGGTTGTACGCCAAACACATGGTTAAGCTATGTCTTACAGAAGTGTGTACAGACAGCAATTAGTTAACTACCAACATGAAGTACTGTAACAGAATCGTTAGCAAAGATACAGGAATTCATATAAAATTATTGACATTCGCTGGTTGACTTAGCAGTGAGGTTTGCAACACAATCCTAGGTTATTAATTGAAGGGGAAATGTTTGTCTAGGTTTTCACTGACAATACACATACACACACACACACGCACGCACGCACACACGCACACACCACGCGCGCGCGCGCACGCACGCACGCACACTCTAATTATGCGCGAGTTAAACATTGACTAGGAAGTAGCTCCACTTATACTCAGTAGAGCAGGTTGGGTCGATGAATTTTTGTGACAGACGATGTTAATATACACAGCTTCTTCATCTCAGAGATGAAGAAGCTGTGCACTCATCCATACACTGGTTCACGTTGTTGGAAAGAAAACAAGCCCGACGAATCACAAACAACTAGTCATACTACCAATGCTTCTTACGTTGAACGTTTGAATAAAGCCAATGGTTTGACTAAGCTGTTCTTTCAGATGTCCGATCCTGACCTGACTCTGAATCCGTGTAACTTAGGTGATCATCTCATCCTAATGCAACATTGCTGCTCGTTTTTCGTGATGCAGACGACACACTATTTATACACAGCAACGGCACGGAAATGTTTCCATCCGACAACGACCGCCAACCAGGCAGCAGCTGAGAAACGAGCTTGTTGTTTCAAAGACATTGTAAAATACGAGAAACGGCTACATAATGCGCCATTTAGATCAAAACTACAATACGACGTATACTGTTATATGACGTTCCGCTCTCTAGCCAACATGTTTACTGTGCTGTAGCACTTACGGACCTTTTCGACAGTAGGCAACGGTGCTGTGGGTAGATGTGACACCGTCCTGTCACCCTCGTCTTCTTCCTCAGTCCAATGTAGGTCTGTGAGACGTTGATGCCCGGATGATCCCACGACACCGTGCCCTGTCCGTCTTTCTTCCCGCTCCCACGATGTTGTTCTCCAACCAGTCGCTGATGTCCTACTCCCATCTTCTTCTTGCCCTTCCTCTCTTTCCCTCAACCTGCTATGGTAGTTTTTTCTCCATGGAATCGTGGATATTGATGTAACAGAAATAGCCGAGTTCCAGTCCTATGATTCTATTCACCTACTGGCAATTATTTACGTATAATCCTTTAAGGGTGTCTGCGTTTCTCCTGTTAAATTAAAATAACAAATGTATTTGGTGGGGGCTCTAGATACGATTAGCCCCCGATATTTATGGAAGGGAATGGTGGATTTCTAGTGGAGGCTGAAGGTGAGATTCGCCCCCAAAATATTTGGGGAAGAGGGTGTCATTTGTAGTGCAATGTGTGTTCTTTTAAGGCCTGAAGGCAGGGTATCAGGTGTGGGGGTGCAAATCGAGGTTTTCGAAAAGCGTCGACAAGCAATAATTGAAAAATCTCCAACATCACCCCTTCTGATGGCGTGATCCGAGATAGTACCACACCGAAATGGTGATGAAGGTCTTGCTTAGCTATACAGCGTTAACAAAAGCTGCCTGCCTCTCGGTAAGGCGCTCATCCCGGCCGATAGCCACAACCCACACGACGACGACGAGACAATCTAAAGCGAGCAGGAACAACAAAACGGCCTTATCTGGGGCATTTAATGCTCCAGCCAATCCCACAGATACACATCGAGAATGCAGACAGCTTTCATACCTACGTAGAGCACAATGGCTCATGGGTAGAACTTCGGACTCTCGACTACGAGAACCCGAGTTCGAATCCTGTGCTGTGGTGTTAAAACATTGGGCAAGGTTTTCACTCTACATTGCTCCAGTTCACTCAGCTGTATAAATGAGTACCTGGCTATAGACAGTGATGGATATGTGTACGAGCAGTATTGGTGCATTAATTGTAGCATATGGCTGGATGCTTCCCAGAGAAGCAGAGATAGTGTCTGAGTGAACAGGTTTGTCAGGAAAGTAATGTGTAAAGCGTTTTGAACGGTCCTGAGGATACTGCGCTATATGTGAAGTTGCCTTTACTTGCCTTTTTTAGTTTCGACGCCAATGACTTTGCATTTGTCGTAGCTGTAAATATGTCAATAACAATTTTTTCTCAAATCAATCGAATAGCTGTTTACGATCAGCTCGATGTTTATCCCGGAATAGACTACGAAACATCCTCTTTCTGTTCCCCTGTCAACTCTTGCTTTCCTAGTCCTAGATAGTGATCGCGAGGCGCTGTCGATCACGTGCCTCGGGTACAGATTCGACGATTCTGTTTATTTTTTTGCCTACGTGTAACTCGATACGATCAGATTCCGGCTAAACAGCCACACATAAGGTTCGTATTGACGCCGAGACAAAGGCGCCATTGTCGTTTGTGAGATGGCGATACAATTGCGCAGTGATTCGGTTGCATCCCTTTATAGAAGTCAATGGCGTGATCGCTGGGTGGTCGCTGCGCTCAGCTACAGACGGGCCGTCATCCGGAACCCGGCGGCTGATGGCCATCTCGTCGAGGTGTTGGCAACAGCCGATAGTCAGATAGTCTTTGCTAAATACCTGCTAATGGGGTCGAGTTGCATTCTATTATCCCACGACGTCGCACAGTCGAGCAAGAACTTTAACACGGGTTGCTTCGTAATGTCTGGATGAGCATGCAGACAAGATGTGTAATTCTGCTGACGATCAGATACGTGGCTTTTGATCATGCCGCGCACGTGTCTCCTGTCACGTCCGTACACCCTTCTTCCGTCAGTCATTTGTCACCGGAGTCCTCGCAATCACTAGTTACAAGCGGTGCTTGTTACCTATTTCCATACACCTTGTTCAGTCGTAGTCTTATGTTTTCTGCTTAAAATTGTCTAGACCGTGCACTGACGTCTTCTGCAAGCTTTCCATCTAGACCGTGCACTGACGTCTTCTGCAAGCATTCCATCTAGACCGTGCACTGACGTCTTCTGCAAGCATTCCATCTAGACCGTGCACTGACGTCTTCTGCAAGCATTCCATCTAGACAGTGCACTGACGTTTTCTGCAAGCATTCCATCTAGACCGTGCACTGACGTTTTCTGCAAGCATTCCATCTAGACAGTGCACTGACGTTTTCTGCAAGCATTCCATCTGACCCTCAGATACGTCTTCTTTAAAACCCCTTGCCGCGCACGACGTCTCCAAGTTCCCCGACCGTACACACGTTCTTCCGCAAACATTTCTAGACCGGAGTCCTCGCAATTCCCCTAGACACGGGGCACTGACCTATTTCCAACACCTTGTTCAGTGCACTGACGTTTTCTGCAAGCATTCATCTAGACCGTGCACTGACGTCTTCTGCAAGCATTCCATCTAGACCGTGCACTGACGTCTTCTGCAAGCATTCCATCTAGACCGTGCACTGACGTCTTCTGCAAGCATTCCATCTAGACCGTGCACTGACGTCTTCTGCAAGCATTCCATCTAGACCGTGCAATGACGTCTTCTGCACGCATTCCATATAGACCGTGCACTTTTCTTTGCTACTGTGTTTAATATTATTTATTTATTTAGTACAAAATGTGTATAACAAACATATAAGGGTATAAGGTATAAGGGTTCAATCAGCCAATGCTTTATCGCAAGTCCCTGAAACCTTCAAATTGTAAGCAAAACAGGCAAATCGAAAAAAAATTCAAACCGTAAACAAAACGCTCACATCGTAAATAACATCTATTGCCGAGGCCAGTCTGCTTAACCGCAATTTACTGGAATTGCTCTTTAAAGTGGCGGATTGCCCCAATCAACACCGGAAGTGGGCCGAAGTCACAGACTTACACCATTAATCATTCCCCTATAATTTAACTTGTGGTGTGTTATATTTATATATGTGGCCGAACAACTGATTAACCAAACTTCCTGCTAATAATTACGATTTCGGGTAGCGGAGTAGACAGGGTGACTTTAACAGGAGTTAGTGTCGAATGCAAAGCAAGGAGAAGACACACGAAGGACATCTCACGTGTGAAGACGACCTACACTTATCTGCCTAATACCCCGTTTAAACTATCTTTCGTATCTGGAAACGATCGACAAAAATCATATTATTATGGGGGTATGTTACAACATGGAACATTTTGAATGGTATTATTTGTCAGCAGTTGCGAGGCCTGTCCGCCCCTAAACCTCCCACAAAGCGGCGCTGCTATAAAGGCAGTCAGGCGGTCGTAGATAACCGGCCGAGGACCAGTGATTCTGGCGCCGAGCACACACAGGGAGCTCGCAAAGCCACGATAAAGGAGAACATTTCCGAAGAACTATCTGCGCATCGCGACATCGCTCGCCACACAACAAACATATGGGAAACAAATAAATCATGTTGATCTCGTAAATATTAGGTGACTTTTTTCTCAGTTTTCCAGCAGCGTAACCCGCTCGTTTAACCCCGCGTCGACTGGAAGGTATGCCGATCAGCCTCGCGTTGGTATGACACGTTGCAACGCCGATGTTTTTTGCCATTTCTTATCGGGAAGTGACGCTGGAATGTCCCGAGCGACGAAGAGACGTACACGGACATGTAGAATGTAATGCAGCGTGAAAGACGTAATGGTGTAACTTTGTAAGTACGCTACGACGGCATGTAACGTCACTGCCGCTTCATTGACGGGTGGCTCGGTGCGTATGCTGGGAAACGTAGAAAAAGTGGTTATTTTTAGTAGTCTACATGCTTTCTTTATTTGTTAATCAGCACGATAAGCCGTGATTGAATTAAACGGCGCTGTCATGCGATGCTCGCGACGCCCGGAAACTTGTTCTTTTCTGTCTAATCGTTGTGAGTTTCATTAAAAAGCCCTGCTCCATGAGTCATATGAACCTACCTACCAAATTATGCTATCCTGTGGGCTGAATTGAACGTTTCTCTCAGATTAGATTTAATCGCGCCAAGAAGTTTTCAAAAATTAAAGCAACTCTATCGAATCCGTATCTACACACACACGTTTTCCTTTTCACTCACTGACTCACTGACTCACTGACTCACTGACTGACTCACTCACTCACTCACTCACTCACTCACTCACTCACTCACTCACTCACTCACTCACTCACTCACTCACTCACTCACTCACTCGCTCATTTTATTCGCTCCTCGCTCCCTCCCTCCCTCTCTCCCTGCTCCCTCCCTCCCTCCCTCCCTCCCTCCCTCCCTCCTCCCCTCCTCCCCCTCCCTCCCTCCCTCCCTCCCTCCCTCGCTCCCTCCGTTCCCTCCCTCCCTCCCTCCCTCCCTCCCTCGCTCCCTCGCTCCCTCGTCTGACTGTTTGTCTCTCCGACTGTCCGACTGTCTGTCTTCCTGAAAACCAGTCAATACGTCTGCCTGTCTATCTATCTCCCTATCTGTCTTCCCTTTCTACAAGGACCACAATAACCGGAAGTTTAACTTTCTCGTCGGTGTTCAAAGTGATAATCTTCCTACCCGCTCCTACGTCCTTTGCATGTGCACAATCAATTCTGAGCTGCTGCAACTAATGCCCGTAATCAAAGCGTCAAGTGATAAATGTGTGTATCCTGTCTTGTCATTACGGCATACTTAGACTCCTGTAATACATACCGTTGAAGCCATTAAAGTATTGTTATCACATCGCAGACAAGACGACACACGGGCGCTTGACTGGGTGGCTGGTGACGCTCGCCGTTAAATGTGAAGGAAAATTGCTAAATTGCACGTTACGCTCATAATAATTACGTACTCATATTGTACCGACTAAGTTGGTCACGCACGCCTGGACGGTTGCACTTGAACACGCTTGCCGTTGTCTTCTGCTTCAGGCTGGCTGGTCGCTGCGTGTTAATGCGAAGCCTAAACATTATATTATTGCCTCGGTGAACACCCACTGAAAAAAGGGATATTTTATTATTCGCATCGTTGCCTTTCAACCTTTATTCTAATCTATGCTCTAACTTGCCTGAGGGTTTGCGTAATAAGTTCGGTTTGGTTTTAAAGCAAACTGACGCTATGTTGACATCAGCAAATGAAGAAGAACTGGTTAATTACTGATAAAGAATAATTAATATTGATAAAATTATCACGTCAATTAAATCGTATAAAGTTGTATTTTTGGTTTTTACATAAGATTGCATAAAAAACTTATACTGTACCTAAATTGTATAGAGTAAGACAATTTGGTGAGATAATTCATCGCTGGCTTAGTACATGTACATAC